>CM033403.1:36871232-37318732 GCA_019426215.1 Buddleja alternifolia
ACCACCATCTGCTGCAGCTGAACCAAGAATTGCATCAGCTGGTTCCTTGCCTTTCTGTGACTCGGGCTGGTCGCAGGGCATTTGTTCTGCAAACTGAAGCCAAGCATCATTCAGCCTGTCTTCAACATGTGCTGGCGCTGTTGCTAACCCAAAAAAGAATCCATTTTCCCCTTCTACAGAAAATCACATTACCTTTTGTCAATTTACATAAATTTCGATGATATTTGTAATTCGCATGGACAAAAAGGCATACGTGTCCTAGCTCACTTTAGATCATCAATTGCAATTTATGTTTCATCTTGTGTTTCATTATACAGATGCACGCCTAGTGCCATTAATAACGACCTATGTGTATATTTTAGGAAGTATTTCATACACATATCAATTCATGTAAAACGTGGAATGGAATAATAGATGAAACATCAATTGAAAAAGAAGATCTTATACCTGTTCTAGCTAAGCTAAGCTAAATGAAATTATTCTCATAAATGTGATTAAGCATTCCGAAATAAGTATTACAATTATGTCGTCTGCCAGGATAAAAGCTCCAGCCTCCTATCTAGGGCTCTGAAAGAATCTAATTGAGTTGAACAAGTTATTTTCAAAACTTGTTTGAATTATTATCAAGCTTCAGAAAGCTTAATTTGATTATTAATCGAGCCGAGCTCAAATGAGTTTTAATCGAGCCGAACAGGGTTGAGCTCGAGTACCTTGATTTTTTTCGCACATATTTTATCATTTTTTACTAACCGAGTCGAACTCAGGCCTAACTTCAAACTAGCACAAAAGGTTATTCAAACTTGGTTAGGCTATTTCAGTTAGGATACATTTCCTTCATGGATAACCTGAAAAGCTTGATTTCCCCCCTAATTATGGTAACAATTGAAGAAGTCCAACTTCATAAGTAATCACCATTAAAATCCTAACATAATCTCACTTGTTTGCAGAAATTACTAATAGCAATTAACTATTCAATTATTAAAGATATAAACTTTCATGATATAAGGTACTATATATATATATATATATATGCAGAAACATACCGGAGGTGGGATTGATGTTGAATTCAGCAAGAACATCAGCAGACTCGTCGATGGGGGACTTAAACGGCGCTAAATTCTTCCGTTTGAAGCGCGAGAAGGAGAAGGCATTGGCGGCGACGGTGACGGAGACTAGAACTCCGGCGAGCTTCGTCGCCGTTACAAATAACGTCAACAGTGTCATTTTTGTGATATATATTCTTCTGTGTTGTGTTTAGGATAATGCAGGGGGTTAATTAATTAGTTATTATGGATATTTGAGGCGACGAGAGGCGGACACGTGTCCAACTAAAGACAAAATTACATCTGAGTTCTGCTTTTTATTTCTTAAAAATTTTCAGATTTTTTAAGTGATTTTGAGTGGAGGAAGAAACTAACAGAGGGCGATTGAGTGTGTGTATTTGTGTGTATGTGTGTGTGTGTGTGAGAGAGAGAGAGCGTGAGAGTAGAGGAAGGATCTAGAAAGAGAAGAATAGTTTAGCTAAATTATGAAATTTCTTATGTAAAAGTAATGGAAGATTGAGTTTCAAATTTCAATTGGTGTGATTTTAACTTATCATGTAGGAAATGCTTTAATAAATATAGAAAATAAGGATTTTTGTTATTATTTTTATATTTTATAATACTTAGCAATATATTTATTATCATTTATTGTATAATTATGACACCATCGATTCGATCGGAATTGACCCGATGATCAAACTGGTGACCCTTGACTCGGTCAATTTTTTGGTTAGACCACTGTTGACCCGACGGTCGAACTGGTGACCCTTGACCCGATCAATTTCGATTCGATGAATGGCTCAGATTTCAAAACATTGATAGAGACCATTGGTTTCTGTCCATGATAGAAGTAGTTGCTGAGGAGGCTAGGTGCAAAAGTTGGAACAAGAGGTACAACATATTTGAGGATTTTTTTTTTTTTTTGGAGTAACAACATAGCATGGGTGGTTCGAAGATTTTATCGGGTTCAAAGGAACCGGTACATCAATCATCATCGAATAACAAGAAAAAATGGTAAAAATACTTAATAATCTGTATCCAAAAATATTAAGTGAATCGGCTCAAACGGCTAGTCCATCTTAGCATTTTCCACATAGAATAATACTAATTGATTGATTTCTTTTATTGGGCTTAATTCCAATAATTTGCGGAATTGTGGGCTCTTAGGGATGGACTTAAACTGGCCAATGAGCGTGGATTCACATCGCTATTATTTGGGCTCACAATGTTAGCACATTTTATGTGGACCAAATTGGGCTCACAATATTAGCACATTTCAAGTGCACCAATTGGCCTATAACACAGCCTAATTACCCACAGGGAGCCATATTAGGCCCAAATCGTAGCCCAATTATCCAAATTAGGCCCAAATCCTAGCCCAATTATCCAAATTCGGCCCACAATTAAAGTTACGAAAACCCATATGAATAACACATGCAAACTTATGAAAAAAATAAATTATTTTGTAATAATAAAATAAAAAATAGAAAAAGGTGGTCCTGTTTGATTCAAGTGTCCAAAATCCCCTTTCAGAACAACAGAGTGTGTTATAATGATTACTTGTTCAGAAAAATTCTGGGGTTTGAAAATAACAGTTCATGGAGTGAGAGTCAATTGGCAGTGATACATCATTTTCAGAATAAATTCTTTCATCCAAATTTCATTTATTTGTTCTGACTCGTTTTGGGCTGGGCCTTCTACAGTTGTCAGAATTTACATTTTCTGCTTAAATATATTCAATGAGCCATTTTTGGAAGCATTCAATTTCACAATTTTGGTATTTTCTCCTGCAATATTAATGGCCTCAAAGTTTTTCACCATTCAAGAAAAAAATAAATTAAACCCACCCTTTTGACCATCTCCTTAAAAGACTTTCAAGGTTACACTTAGTATTGCACGAATTTATATACGAATGATTGTAATTATATCAGGATTTAGAGTTTGAAAAGCTTCGAAAGAATCACTCATTTAATATGAATTAGAAATTCCCCTTAAATAAAATTTAAAGAATGAAACTAGGGCTTCCAACTTTAATAGTTGTGCTAGACGTTAAAGATGATAGTAAACATCTCTGAAGTTAAGTTTCTATTGATGCGTGAGATCCATATAATATGATCTATGCATCATTTATAAGAAAATAATTAGGTTGGGACCGAATTCACAAAGCAAGTGAAATATATGTGACATTATATTTGAATTCGATCAGTTCAGGTTAGAATTTCACTATATGTGGGTATTGTTTGCAAGCAACAAATGTAAAGCTATGATCAAATTACTAATTATCAGAATGAACATAAATTAGGTAATATTTTGATTGCTTCACACACACATATGTAGATGTACGTGATTATATATATTTTTTGAGAGACAACATTTAGGTATAGCATGAATTGGATGACATTGGGTTTCTCACTAGTTGTTGTTTGACACATGTCCACTTGTAAAATTTATTGGGAACTAAACTAATGACTATGAATTAGGTTATGGGAATTTGCATAAAGATGAGAAATTTACAATTTGACCACCTCGGTGTTACTTTTTTTTTTTTTAACCAGAAGTTACTTGTAGGAGGACCACCAAGCATTAATTTACTGTTGTACCCTTCATCTGCAACGATCTTGCATATTATGCTACCTTCTATATCTTAGTAATAATAATATCTTTCATCTTCCAAAGAGACCTACACATTATATTTCTACCTCAAGTATTGCCTTAACTATTTCTCGTTAAGTTTATAGTAATACTAACATTTATTTTGAGCTAATTTCGTTAAAATAGAAAAGATATTATAGATATTTTGTATATCTTTTTCTTGTATGTTAAGTTAGGGTTAGGATTTATTATAACCTCTTGTAAACTATTTATACGTGAGTTGTGCAATACAGTTTTTCCTACGTGGTTTTATCTACTCTAATATGGTATCAGAGCCACCCCTGTCGATACAAAATCGAAACTTCCCTCCTCTGGTTCTCCGATCCCATTCCTGATCTCACTATCTATCGTAGTCTTGCCGGTGCATTACAATATCTCACCATCACTAGACCCGATATTGCATATGCACTCCAACTAATATGCATATACATGCATGATCCCCGTGAGCCCCACATGCATGCTATTAAATGTATTCTTCGTTATTTCCAAGGAACTCTCTCTCATGGTCTATGTCTTCATCCTTCCTCTGTCGACCTTCTTATCGCATACTCTGATGCCGATTGGGCCGGATGTCTGGAAACTCGTTGTTCCACCTCAGGTTATTGTGTCTTTTTAGGTGACAATCTCATCTCTTGGTCTCCTAAACGTCAGCCTATAGTTTCTCGTTCTAGTGTTGAGGCGGAATTGTGGTGTTGCTAATGCTGTCGATGAATCCTCTTGGCTTCGCAATCTCTTTCTTGAACTACATTGCCCGCTACCTAAAACCACTATTGTCTATTGCGATAACCTTAGCTCCATTTATCTTGCTTCTAATCCCATACAACACCAATGTACTAAACATATAGAGATTGATATTCACTTTGGAAGAGAAAAAGTTGCTTTAGTTGAAGTTCATGTGATGCATGTTCCGTCTGCACATCAGTTTGCCAACATCTTCACCAAAGGTTTACCATCACCACTATTTTTGGACTTCAGATCTAGTCTGAGCATCCGAGAGTCTTCTGCTCCGACTGCGGGGGCGTGTTAAAATAGAAAAGATATAGATATTTTGTATATCTTTTTCGTATGTTAAGTTAGGGTTAGGATTTTAGTGTAACCTCTTGTAAACTATTTATACGTTAGTTGTGCAATACAGTTTTTCCTACGGGTTTTATCTACTCTAACAAAGTTAACAATTATTTTTGTCTCAGAAGACTGTACGTATGTCCAATCTATTCAATATATGCAATGTAAGATACTAGTACTTTTAGTAGTATTCTTTGGCTTGACAACTTTTATTTATGTGACAATTCTTGCGGGTGAATTCAGTGATTATACTGATACTCGAAAACACCAAACTCTTAAAAAGTCTGCTTTGCCAAGAAGACTACTTAGCAGAGCCATTGAATCCATTTCTTGAATCATTGTCCTCCTAGAATGGTAGATAAGACTAAAGGGTCACATTCAATGGCCAAAAGACTTGAATACATTTAATCATAGAGAAAAGCAAGCACGATAGGCAAACGTTGCACCTTTACAATTACTAAATTGAGCTTACATGATGGAGACAAGTTCTTTCCATACTCTTAGGTTTGTTGTAGGTCTTTTTAGATGGAAAGTTACACTCTCCTACCACAAAGAATAATAATAATGGGAGATTGAGGATAGATTTTCGTAAAGTGAGATGAACTTAGTTCGTCGTTGTCAAATTCGACCTTTATTCAATAGCATCTCATATATTGTTGCGTATATTATGTGTTACGTGAAGAAAATATTCGATTTGAATAATGTGATTGGTCATTTTCAGTTCTTTGGATTATCTATACAAATTAAATTTTTAATATTATGTATTATATTCTTTTGGATTTTTCATTGAGGGTACGAAAAATATTCCGGAATTTTCTTTATTAAGATGATCATTGCAAAATATATGCTTATTAATTATTATATTATAGTGTGTTACGAAAAATGGCAGTTTGCAGCTGAAAAATCAATAAAAAAATATTCAGATTGTCTGATAAATATCTCACTTTTTTTAAGAAGATTTGTAGAATTTTCCAATGATCTAATATGGTAATAATTCGAATCTAGCATTTGTTCAAAGGAATCTTACATATTATACGGACAAAAATAATTGAATTATTTTTTCAAGTGACTTATAAGGTAATTCCAAGTTAACATTCAAATTAACAATATAATTTGTTCATTGCTACGGATTTATCGAGCATGGACGATGGCATATTATTTGGCTGATTGCTTCTTCTTCTTTTTGGTTCAATTGTGCTTTTGTCGCATCCTAAGTCCTAACGTTCCGTTTGATTCAAGAATTTTGATGAGAAAAACATTTACTTTAAAAATAATACTACTTTGTGCTTTATTTTCTTTTTACCATTTTCAACTTTTTTTCGTTTTCTCACCAAATCTATGATGCAAACATAGCATAAGTATCAAAATTCATGTCAAACAAATGAATCTTCACTCAATAGGTTTTTTTTCTTGTTCGATATTCCTCTTGACTCATTAACATTACTGCTATGTTTGGATTATGAACGTTGGTAAGGATAAAGGAAATGACAAATGAACGGTCGAAAAAATAAAGCACAACAAGTATTATTATTTAAAGGGAAAATTACACACGGATCCCCTCACTTATTATATAATTACCAAAACTCCCCATCACTTATTGAAAATTACCAACACACCTCCTTAAGGGGCCTATTTGTAAGGTTTATATGGGTATATTTTTAAGAATTGTTAAACACACAGGCAGGGACGGAGCCAGGAATTTTACCTAGGGGGGCAAGATTGTTGTGACATATCTATACATTTGTTTTTGCCAGATAGACGAAAGATTCAAGAGGGATGCCCCTCGCGGTACGATACGCTATATTTATGGGGGGAAATATAATAAGGAACTAGGTTCAATTACAACTTTTGACATACTTTATACTCTTATACTCTTATATGGGTATATTTTTAAGAATTGTTAAACACACATGGGGCGTAATAGTAAGAAATCCTTAATATGTGGGGGTGTGTTGGTAATTTTCAATAAGTGAGGGGGTCGGTATGTAATTTTCTCTTATTTAAAAGTAGTATAAATACTTTTCTGAAGATTTTTGTTCCTAAAATCCTTAAACCAGAGACATTTATGAGAGACAAAACAGCCCTCAGTGAGAAGCGGCTTTCAAATTAAATCAGCAAATATTCTAGACATTAATGTAATCTCATTCAATTCCAGTTGTAGTCATCATGCCCCTGTCAAATAATATTAACCAGTGATTAATATAGTATTAGAATAAAACAACAAAAGAAATCAAGACGACAAAAATATAACCTCCCAATTCTTAACAAGTCATTCTTAGGAGTTTTTGAAAATCGACTTACTAAAATATTTACATGAATCTATAGAGTATGTCATACACAAATAATTATTGTACATGTCATTATACGACTGCAAATCGCGAATGCTCCCATTTTTACCACTTGACTTGCATGGCCTAATTTAACATGCTAAATAATTTTTTTTCCCTTTTGGAATCTAAATATAAACAACAAAATATTTGATATTAATAAGTGCTTGAATATATATCTTAAATACATAATAAAGATAAAAGGATTGAAATGCATGAATTTGGAGAAGCAAAAGGAGTAGAGGGTTTGAACGGAGTAAATAAGAGCCACAAATAGGGAGTGGGTAAGTGAAAAGGACATGGGAAGTGAAGAGGATTAGACCCTCATGCATCTTTTATGGCTCTCACGAACACAGAGGAATGGCAATATCAGTCAACCAACAAGGCAGTCAACAACCATAATCACATCCATGAGCGCGCCATACTTGGGAGGTCTCGAGATCTCAAGTTCTAGGTTGATATCCACCGCACATGTAGTGATATGCACATTTGTCCCATGTGAACAAATACATGGGGAAAGGTGGAAATCAACATAGACTTGAGGTCTCAGGACTCCCTAAGAATGATCCATCATGAGCATATACCTTTTTCTCATTAGGCCTTTTCTTTTTTGCCAGACAAAAATTTAGAAAATAATTTAATGTGATTCATAGAATTGAATTATCACATATAAAACATCCAAGATGAAATAAATCGACAACATTATGTCTATAAGTTCTACTCAATGACATAGAAGCTAATAATTGTTGTTTAAATGAGCATACTCTTTTTTCATTAGGCCTTTTCTTTGTTTTTTTTTTTTTGCCACACAAAAATTAAGAAAATAATTTAATATTCTCCGTAGTATTGAATTATCACATATAAAATATCCAAGATGAAATAAATCGACAACATTATGTCTATAAGTTCTACTCAATGACATACAAGCTAATAAGTGTTGTCTAACTAGTATATTTCATAGTCATATTCTCCTAAAGCATCTTCTTTTTGTAGTTTAATTCTATATAATGTCCTTTGTTGGGAGGAAGAAATGCCGATATTGAGATTAATCGTGATAAGTTTTATCGGATGAGTCTAATACAAAGAAGGTACTATAAATATATATAACTGATTCTTGTACTATAAATATATAAGTAATTCTATCTGTGAATATAAAGTACTCTGTAAATAAATTTTTTGGAGGGTATGTCGATTGTCGGTAATCCTACGATAGACGTTATCCTAGACTTCAATTTTGAATAAATAAAACATTTATGTTTCCTGCAATATGTAACTTTGTAATCAATTAAGATCTCTAGCAGTACGCCCAAGGGAGAAGGCATCATTTGAACTACAAAAATAATATCTTCATTATGTATTTGATTTTACCTTCAATATTCATCTGTTGCTTGATTCGTTCATAGCAAAAATTTGAAATATATGATACCATTAAACCAATACTTTGTGTTTCTCTGTAATGTCCCTATAACAAGCCAATTTTCCACTTAACAAAACATTTTTTATTTTTTTATAAACATAAGATCTATCTATGTAATCTTTCATAATGCAGACCAAGAACTATAGTTTGACTATCTTATAGGAAAGTGTGATATGAAAATGGTTTTCCCACGAGGTGCCATTTCCCACACCCTTAATTCCCTCACAAACCCAAAATTTTATATGTAAAATTAAACACTAGAAACAAGTAAAATTATTAGTTAAATAACTCCAACATTGTTTACATTAAGGCCGAATACTCTTACCTAGACCTAGAATTTATAATAATATTCTTCTTTTGTTTCTTTTCCCAAGTTCTTTATTAATTTAATATTACATAACCTTTAATCAACAAAATATTCAATTTCTTTGTATAGACCAATTTGGTTAAATTTAGTGAATTCTCCAGGACAATTTTCTTGTTGCAAGTAATGAGATTCATGTCTTTTACACCATTACATATGATTCTCATGGAATTCATGATTTTTTAAAAAAATTATTCTTAAGTTAAAAATTAAAATCATAGTTTGTGCACAATTTTAATTAACTCATGGATAACCATTAATATAAATAATGTAACTGCTAGATTGAGAGTATTGTCAATCACATAATAAATATAATTTATTTTCTAAATAATTAATTCTGGTGTAGATAAATCTGAAGCAAGCTGAAATTTTCTCAAAATCCAGATAATATGAAACATTTTTCGTATTTATTTTGAGCTGCAATTAAGCACATATAACAACACAAGTAAAGACACACACATTTGATATATGATAAATGGTATTTTCAATAAAAATCAATTTCATAACGTTAATATGGATTTATGAATAGTTAATTGCAGAATTACTATTTACTTCGGAATTTTATACTAGATCAAATTTAATAGTTTTGATATCCATCTTTCTCACATATTAAAATGTATTATGTGTGATTTTCATATATATTTGTGTGAGAGAGATAAACACCAAATGCACTGTCGAATCGTTGGGACTCAGTTTGACATAGAACTGCCGTATTTGCTTTTTCACTACGGTCGGCACGGGCAGGCATGGTCAGTGAGAGGGGCAGGCAGTGGGGCGGCCACGTGGTACGTTGGTTTATTCATTCTTTCTGGGCCGTGGATCTGTCGCAGTCGGGTCCATCAGGACGGCCCACTGGTTGTCCATAAAAAGCCCATTCTCTCCCCCTTCACTTTCTTCATTCCTTTTCATTCACATTCCTCTCTCTCTCTCTCCCCTCATTGTGTGTTTGTTTTGTGCACTTTTTTTCATGGGAGAAAGAGAAAAGCTTCCAAAGCAGAAAGCAAGCCTGAATTTTCCACAACTACTAGGTATGTAAACACACACACACACACACACAAAGATTTGATACTCATAATATATATATATATATATATATATATATATATTATTTATGCATACTAATATGTCTTATTTCTTAATAAGCAAGTTTTTGAAAGTTCATATATGCATGACTTTCAGTCATTTTCTTGATAGTTACTACTTAAACACTATATATGTTTATATTATATATAGTACAATTATGTTAATTAACTTGTGGCCATGATTATCTCATTCCCAAAACTATTTTAATTTATTTATGCAGGCTATGAATTATATGAAACCATCAAGTTTCATGGAAGCATCGACACGAATTTTCTCGGGCCGGGCCTTAGAGATGGAGGAAGATTTGATCAAGACGGGAAAATGTTGATTAATGTTTCTAAGATGATCAATTCAATGGCTTCTTGTTCATCTTAACTCGGTGCTATCCTACCTGAGCTTTTTCTACGAAAACCCTTTTTTCTCTTTTTTTTTTTTTTATTAAATCATTTTTTGACTTGTTGCCCTTTATGTTTCTCCCTTTCCGTGTTTTCTTGACCTTGTAAGACCTTTTCTTGACCTTGTAAGACCCTCAATCTCCCATTTGTTTTCTATTCTCCATTTTGTTTCGGATACCATATCAGAGTATTCTGATATTGGAATTATCCATTTTCTTTCTTCGTTCCCGCCCAACTCACATTCTCCTTCCTTGTCTATCCCTCCTGAGCTATTCCGATTTGGAATTACCATAAATATTTCTCGCATCGAGAGAAATGTCATCAATAACTCAAAAAAAGTAGTGATTATTGTAATTAATTAGATATATTTTGTGAGTATTTATCTATTTTAGTATAAGTTTGTACAGTTTATATTCTTGTGTAGGGCCATGAATTTTGAATTGTAGTAGAGAGGCATATAACCAGATATACTGATGCTGGGCTTAAAGGGCCCTCACATTTTCGCTGTTTTATATGTTTTTGAGCTAAAAAGTAGTATGAGAATAAATATTGTCGCAGAGTTTTTCTCGTGACTGCTTTCATACTGTACAACTTAATATATATATATATATAATATATTGTTAATATATATATATATATATATATGTTGTTACACTGTATTATTGGATTCAATCCTTCTCTTTTCAACATAATATTAATTTGCTTTCTTGATGCTGCTTTTTTCTCTTTGTGTTTTTTGGCATGTACGTTTTACTCCTTCTATTGAGACAATCAGAATGAAATTATTTCATGTGGCTGAGATTCATTTCTTGGTTATGAATTTAATGAGAGTACCCTTGTTATTGAAGTGAGTGCAATGCCATAATTTTATGTGATTAATTTGTTGAGTGGATCAGATGCAACGTTCCCGATTTAATTATAAATATATTGATATTTCGTGATGTCAATGAATTGTTGGTTTCATCATCTAACTACAAGATAGTGATAATAGGCCATAGTTGAAAAGTTCCCAGATATTTTGATGTATAACTATACTTGGATTGAGAGTGTCGAAATTTATCCAACATGGCTTATATTGCACCATTCAGTATTTATCCAAGCTGTGAGACTCGATATGTCATAATGAAAGGTAAAAGAGAAAAGAAAATCTAGAACTAAAACACTCATTTATTTGGGAATAAACTAAAATGCAAAGAGTGATGCTATATATATACTATCGGTTACTTTTTAATGTTTCGTTGCGAATAAATGAATACAATAAATGCATTTGATTAGATTTTTTATAATTTATTTTTAGTATTATTAAATAGATATTTTATCAGGATCATTGAAAAATTAGTGAAAAGCTAGCGGTGATATATAACATTTTTCAAACGGGAAAAGACAAAATTATAATTTTTCAAGTAGAGATCACCTATAATGATAATTAGATCAAGAGTATTATAATCAATCAAATGTAGACTTGTCATGCCTCTTATTGTGGGTTCGAAAAGAAAATCCAAAACTAAAAGAAGCTTGTTTATATCTAGGAATAATTGAAAATGCTAAAGACAAGCCCTAGCAAGAGTTGAATATTCCATGAAAACAGGGTCAATAAAATTGTACCAAGAAAATAAAATTGTCTGAAGACTGAAATGAAAAGTCTTTCTGAAAATAGGGGCCCCTGTTATCTTCAGTTTCAACATTTCTGAGCATTTTCTGAAAATACAGCATAGCTTTGAGATTTGTATTTTCATGCGATACTGGCTTTTGTAGTGATTCAACATTATTTCGTAATTTAAATTCTCACAAAAAATAAAAGTTAAAAATTGTACAAATTTAAACTTAATTAAGGTTTCGAAATAGTTACAAGTACTCTTTCAATGGAGAATTTTCAAGCCCAATGATGATGTCCACAAGTTGGGCAATGAATGCTAGACAACTTTATTCTCTATAATCTTTTATTTAGATTCATTTAATATAAATCATTGGATATATATCACGTCACAAGATCTTCCTATGATCTACTTTAATTTAATTTGTCAAAGTTGATCGGTGAAATTAAATTTGATTACGAAGAATAAAGTATATGATACTATATGTTTGCATGCTAATCGAATATATTGGGTTATACCTCTTCAAATAATCAATACTCAAATGTTAGAAACTCGAGAGATTTGAAAGGCTAAATTGAGTGACTCTCCAAAAATCATGAAATTCCTCGTTTTAAATAACATCATTCATTTATGTATAATGAATTTCATATAGGTCCGCTATTTAATTAAATTTACTTGTCTTCATGTAGTTGAAGTCCTTCAAAAAGAAATATATATAAAATGACCATAATACCCTTATAGCGTGCCAAACTGAATATTCATAAGACAGAAAGGAGGGAAAGAATCCAAAACCTACTGATCTAGTGGTATTCACCTTTCACTTTATATGAGATGTTTTGGGTTTGAATTCAGTCTGCCACAAGTTGTGGATTTTCCCTCTTTTATAGAGATAAATAGAATTTTTATAATTGAAGATTATAACTCGCAATCTAAATTTATCGAATTAGATATAAAAAAAAAAGGGAGTTGGGAGGTAGGGTTGGGGGCAAAAGTGTAATAATTTGGGTCATATGGTAAGATATATTTTGGATATAGATATAGCCGGCATTTGGGTCCATTTGTGGCAGCCTATATTACATCTTTTGGTAACATAGTAACATGGGCTCTTCATTAGGACTTTTTACACCAAATCATTGCCCTCAAGACCCTCAAATTAAAGTAACCCATCTCATCACACTTTTTATTTTTATTTTTATTTTTATTTTTATTTTTAAATTTGTGAAAGGACACTCTCAACCTCAATAATGCCTTGATCAATATTTTTTACCGTGCTTACACTTTACACATTCTTCTTTATCACTTAGGGTACCCCTAAACAAGAGAAAAAAAATATTTTCTTTTTGACCTTTTCATTTTTGTCACCAATAGCAAGGTCCTACTACTCATTATATGAAGGAAAGTTTCCAAAAAGAAATTTAAAAATGCCCTTTTGCTTTAATTTGAATTACCCTATTAATTTTGTTAAAATAAGTATAGAAATTCTTTGTTTCAAAGGTTTATCGATATCATAATACAATTCACATGCCCCATTATAATTCATACATACATATATTAGTTTGACAAAGAAAGGCGGAAGAGGCTATTAAATGTCAGTATATACATATATATATATATATATATATGTATATATTATCCAACAAAATGTGGGTGTATTGTACATATAAGTGTGTGTTTATACATTATAGATATACACTTGAAATATCCAACCAAATATTTCGAATTTATAGTTTTATTTCCATTAAAACAAAGCCATAATTCCAAAAAATTTATACAAGCTCAACCCCAATAAAATGACTGCAGGAAAAGGTTCACCAGAAATTGGGCCCTTTGGGGTTCTCATCCCTTTTATCAAACTAACCCATATATTAAATATTGAGAATGGCCCAGATATGAAGGCTTCTATTTAACATATGGGCCTGGCATTTTTATAATCCACTAAGAAATTAATTTTTTCCCCCAAAAGTTCAAATCTAATTATAAACATCATTAAGCTAGAAAGTGAATACTATGTTACACTGGCGCGGATATAGAGACACATATACAATACGAATACGACGATACGGCTTTTTCAGAATTTTAGAATACGACATAGCTATAATACGACTATTAATATATATCTATATCTATATCTACATATATACATATATATATAATAGATATGTATCTATATATTAATTGTTATTTTAATTTTCACGCAATCACTAAAACATACCTCCAAGTATCCAACACTGCATCAAGTGATTTTAAAAGTATCTGTGCATCATGGTGATTCTATATACCAACCTACTGTTTCTACATGCATATAAAATAGAATAATTATAATAATAATAATAATATATGAAAAATATTTACTACCTATACCAAAATCTTATCCTTCAATTTCCTATTAGTGTTGATTCTTTATTCTTGAAGTTAGACTTTCATCCACAAATTGCGCACGTCGCACGTTACCAAGTCAATATTCTTCTGTAAGTCTCCATCCCTACTTATTTCCTAAATACATATATTAAAGACGTAAGTTCAAGAATTTGAGATTAAAAATTTCAATATATGAGACAAATTGACATATAATTACATTACATTAACGCATCTTATCAAGAGGGATTTGAAGAAACTTCTAACGTTTAAATAACCCGCACGATCGGACAATAGTCTTGAAAGTAATTATAATAATCCTACTAATTAATTCCACTTTGACAAGTTTCACGTTGTCGGTTGTCATTATCTCCTTGATATTTAGTTCTTATTTTGTACTAATATTACTTCGACTACACGAATTTAGTGATGGAACGTAAAGCGTAATTGTACTTTGTTTTAGTGACTAAGGGATTTGATCATGTCATTGGCTATCATCTAATTAGTAAAATCCATTTTGATTTATTATGTTTTTGAAATTTATAAATAATCCAACTGTCATCCATCTAAAGTTATGTGGGCTTAGTCAATTAAGGGTAAATTTGATCTAAACTGAAGTGAAATATTGAATTATGCCTTTGAAATTGTTTATTTATCCTCGCTCGATCGTAGCTTTATTCGAGCTCAATTTGATTGGCAAACAAATTAAATCCAAACACAAAAGTTGAAACTGAATAATAGTCTAAAAAATATTCTTACACTTTATTACGGTCCACTCAATACTTACAACCTCATAAGTTGTCTTTTCTGGCATATGCATATTTATATTTTATATAAAAAAAATTAGATATGGTAGAAAATAAAACAAATATGGTTTCTTGGAAGCACAAAAGGATGGGGAAATAAGTACAAAATCACGCACCCTATACGGGTTGTTCTATGCTGGGACTCAGCCGTTGGATCCCCCAAAGTGTTTCAACTCATAATTTACATGGGAATTAAAAGGAATTTGCAATCGTATATGGGACGGTTTTAAATGCTATAAATATATTCCATCTTGAGGGTAGGGTGTGACAATCATGGTTTAATTACATGTGAACATCATATTTGTGGGTTAATTTATGCTACCTATTTAGGTACGTGGTCAAGTGGTGTTTTAAACCCTAGATCATACATGATGAGATGATCATTTCACTTTATGACATTATCATGTGCAGATCCAATGGTTTAAAATTCACTTGGGCACATACCTAAGTGGGTAACATGAAATTTTCCATATTTCTGATATTTCAATGTGTACGTTTAATTAAAAATTCCAACAGACTATTTTGAAAAGGGGAAATGGTCATTTTATTTTATTTAATAAAAAGTTTACAACGTCATAAACAATACAACTTAGAATATCTCTAACGATGTAGTTAAGATTTAAAAATAATTGAAACACCAGATATCAAAAAAGTTCAAGATAACATATCTTGAGAAATAACAAACGAGAACAAGATAACTCTTCTGCAAAATACCACATTATTATTCAAGAGAGACGAAATTCTCATTCGAAAGAGAAAAAAAAATATTAAACTAAAAAAACTATATACAATCAAATGTATTGCCCATATTCATCTTGTCAAATTCATTGTTGTCTCGTAAAATTTGAAACTGTGATAAATATACAACTTTAAGAAGGGTGCTCCAAACTAGTCCGTCGACGATGGTGATGATAATAATAGTGATGGAGGCGACCGCTCACCTAACCATCGTCAGCGTAGAAAAATAGGATCACTCACCAAACCATCGTCAGCGTAGAAAAATAGCAAGAAAAACAAGTTTTTTGCATTTTATATTTTGTGGATGCTATTAATTTCGTTTCAATGACAACGAGCTAGAAGACAAGGAAAGTCCAACCACCTACAAGCTATGTATATGAGTCTGTTGTAGGTTATATGTCCAAACTAGTTATTATGACACTCAATATGTTTGTTTGACCAATATCATTTAATTTAAATATTTTCAACAAGTGAAAATCGAATCATCCTTAGTTAGAATAATTTTTTAGCTAGATACACATATGACATGTGCATATATATATATATATATATATTATAGGATAGCTAATCTCCTATAACATATGTTAGCATTAACCTTAACCAATGTGGCACTCAATTGTCAAGATTAGAAGGTTGGTTTTGGATTTGAAAGAATGCTTCCCGGACAAACGGGCTAAGATTGTGAGAGACAATCCAATAACCCTTGGAGGAAACCCAATAAAAGGTTACTTCAAGCTTAACACGGATGGTAGCTTTAGAGGCGATAATTGGAGGCCTTCTTCTGGATTAGTCGGGTTATTGGCAATGGGGTTTTAGTGGAAACTTAGGGAGTTTTTCAGTCAATGAAGCAGAGGTCTTGGCACTTAGGGAGGGGTTGAAAATTGCATGGGCAAGATATGTTCCCCAAATTATCGCATAAGTGAACTCGGAAATTGTTTGTAATCTCACTTCGAAGGGCGATGAGGAGACCCATCTGCTTGGCAATATTATTCGGGATGTTCGGATTCTTCTTTTGAAGCCTTGGAGATGCTCCCTTCAACACACAAGGAAAGACGGAAACATAGTTGCAGATTCTCTTGCTAAGATTGGATATAACTTCCAAAAGGGACTTCATTTGTGGGACAATCCCCCAGCTATAGTTGTTTTGATGTTTTAGTTGCAGAACTTAGTCTCTTTCCTTTTCTCGTGTAACCAAAAAAAAATAAAAATAATTAACCTTATTCCTACTACTTTTAGTGTGGGGAAAATCTTGGGTGAACTCTGTATGGGATCCAATTACATATGCAAACACACAACAAAAAATAATAAAAAAATATGTTGGATTATTTTTATATTGAATATATATTTTTTATTGTGTAGTGGTATATGCAATTGGGTCCCACACTGGCCACACCCGAGAATTTTCCTTTTAGTGAGTGTCATTTTCTTGTATAATTCTGTGGACGAAAAATTCTATAATTGGTTTCGGCCCAGCATAGAATGGGCATTCTGTGGACACACACCCTCTTCTATATATATATATATATATATACAATAATTCACTAGCTAGCTATAGCTTTATATAATTAGTTGTGGTGCAGCTCTCCTAGCTAGGTGATCATTATATACCTAGCAAGCTCATTCCGGTATAGAAAAGATGTTTTTGCACCCAATTATTGGCAATTACTTCACAAATGTCATATCTCGCAGCATTATTATTGATTAGTCAAAGCAATATTTTAGGGGAGAAAAATGGAATTCTTCAATTTTTTATACATACAATTTCTAGTAGATTAATTTCAAATTACCAATCTTACGAATCCACATTTCGCATTAAAATTAAACGTGTTAAACACAAAAATCAGACTTCAAATTGGTTTGTAAAATATTATTTATGTAATAAAATAAAAATTATTGCTCAGCACATATTACCAGTGACAATCTTAATATTACCGGTTAAAACGAGCATGAACTTCACAACATGAGAGTTGGATCCAATGCCGACTGGCGAATAACAAATTATTTATATATATATACCGAGTTTATTAGTCTCCACTATGAGCATACATTTAGATTCGATTGACTAATCAAATTGTTTTTACAATTGTATCTGCCTACAATCAACAGTACTTTTAGATAAGCCGACTCTAATGGAATCTATATATTTCAAGAATAATAGTACACACACATGTCAATATATATATATACACACATAAATATGTATCTATTGGTTGCAGATCAACAAGGTCCAACACAGTTGGTAGATAGCTGGGTTCCTTAAGCATTTGTCCAGGGTTCGATTTCTGGCAGTGTGTATGGAAAAGGCTTTGTTGAGAGGAGTAAAATCCACTTCGGTGATCTCTACGCCTCGAAGGAAAAAAATCTTTGACGTCCGGCTAAGAAAAACCCTGGTATATACCTAAAAAAAATAAAAATCTATTGGCTGCAGGCATGCATTTATGGGTGATGTACATTGCGAGCATGCATAGGTTGACCAACTGCTGCTTTATGAATGAAACATGGGACACTCCCGATTGTGTGACACTTGTGTTATGTTACATAATTAGTTATATGTTGTTTCTGTTGACGTTTGGCACCTTATTTAGTATGGAATGGATTGTAGGGAAATTCAAGTATGTGTGTATTGCCGTATTTTGGATGTATTGTATTCTGAAATTTTGAAAATTTACTTATCCCGTAATGATGGATTCAGAAATTGAGGTCAGTGGGGGCACTAGGAATTTTACCGAGGGAGGTGCGGGGGGCTTACCCTCCACGGTACGGTACGCTATATTTATAGGGAAAAATATAATAACTAATTAGGTTCAATTACAACTT
Organism: Buddleja alternifolia; assembly: GCA_019426215.1. Taxonomy (NCBI): domain Eukaryota; kingdom Viridiplantae; phylum Streptophyta; class Magnoliopsida; order Lamiales; family Scrophulariaceae; genus Buddleja; species Buddleja alternifolia. Next base: position 36,889,890 of record CM033403.1, read on the forward strand.
TTGACATAATTTATACTTTTATACCTCTTTTGTTATAGTCAGAATTTTAGGTTTTAGGGGGCGAACTCAAAGTAAAGGGAGGCACTAATGTAATTAAAATTTAAAATTATGTATATATTAAGGAACAAATATTTTTTTCCAGTGGGGGTAGATCCGCCCCTGGTATCCCGTATCCGTATTCGTGCATCACAAATAATTACACTTGTGTAAAATCTTCTTGGCATAAATATGTGACACTTGTATTATGTTACATATCCATATGGACCACATCCCCAATGAATTATTCAACGAATAAGTTTCCACCATCCATTGTACAAGTACTCTTTATAATTGCTCACTTCTAATATGTTATATCACGAATCTTGTATTTGGATATACATATATATATATATATATAGTAGACGCACGGAAACTACATATAATTCAACAGAGAGAAAGGTATGACATGGACAGTTCGAAAAGGGTGAAATAAAAATTAGATATTTTCATGATATGGTAGAGTGGAGTTAATATCATAATGATCTCTGTATTTTCATTTAATTGGAGAAAATATCTAATATTGCTTGTTGAAGTAGCTTTCAACTGAAATCCTCCAACGCTTAAGTCGGATATAGTATTATAGGGCAGATTGATAATTAGCTATAGTCGATTAATTGCAAGGACTGTTTAATGCACACCTTATAAATCTATTATTAGTGGCCAGTTGAAATGTGAAGAAAAAACGTTATTGCTCGTGTTTATACCTACATGAAGCCACGTGTTGTTACAGTAAAATTTATATTATAATATCTACAAATATCTTTTTCAGGTGGTGACTTGATCGAACTCTTAGGACCAAATTTATATGAAAATGTATTTGTCCTGTTTCATCATTACACTCAAAAAATGAGGCGCTTTGGTCTTTTAGGACTTGTTAGCCCCATTTTGTAACACAATGGAATGCTCAACAACTGTTAGATTGTTGGGGCTTATGTCAGAGGACCCTTCCTGTAGTTCTTAGGGCTTTTTACTATATTATATATGGTTTCAATTTACTTATCTTTAGTTTGAGCAAAAAGCAATTTAATTTTGACCATGTATTTTATTACTCAACGACAGAGAAATTGCTGTCACGGCAGAGATGCTGAAATGGAGAGGAATTGTGCTTGTGGCCCTCCCCCCTAAATGCAAATAGTTTCTCAAATAAAATGAACGTTACACGTATAGGATATGATGTGAAATGCTACCGTACCAACTATTTATAGGTTAGTAATTTCCTTAATACATGTATATATATATATATATATAAGAATCTAGTAGTAACTTTTCAGGTAATCTAGATATCAGTCAATGAATTTATAGGCTATCATATTTGATATACCCTATTTTGGACAATGTATCTTTTTTTTCAAAAAAAATCTTGACAAAAGGTGATACACTGAGATGATAAACTCGGGTCAATAATTTTCAATTATAAATTACATAAATTTTATAAGACTCCAAATAAGGAGATAAAAGTCATAATGTATGCCAGCCTAGAATTGAATTCAGGACTTTTCCCATAAAAGTGAAAGTTGATACCACTAAACTAATAAACCCTAGGTATTGAGCATTGTATTTGATTTGAAAAAATACACTAAAGGGCCATTTGGTCCGCGTGTTTCATTTTGGGGCAGATCATTTGACTTGAAACCCATTCCAATGACTCATGAACCAGGGCAATTAGAACTTTCCACGCATCATCATTTGGATGGTTCATATATCTGAACCAAGTTCGTACACGACATCGCCTATAAATACCCTCATTTATGACTAAATAAGAATTACACTATCATTCTACGAAATTACTCTAACATTTGTTGAGAGCATAATGACTCTACAAATATGATCTAGATTCTGAGTAAGTTTCAAAAAACTAAACGAGGTTTATGTTAGATATGCCTAAACAATTGAATTATATTAGACTTGATTCTCACGATAGATATGTAGGTAGCGCTGAAAGACGAATCAAACTACTCGATATCAATCGTTAAAAGCTAGTTTGAACTCGGCTCGTTAACCTCTCAAACCAAGCGTGAACATTTTTTTTTGTTCAATACAATTTTGAAGCTTAGTTGAAACTCAACTTGATTAATAAAAAGAGGTAAAACATGTGCAAAAAGATCAAGCTACTTGCGCTCGACTAGCTGTTAGGCTCGACAAAAGCTCGATCGAGCTTGACTCGATTAACAATCAATCCAAACTCAAACACAAATTTTGAAATTCGATAGTAGTTCAAACAAGTTTGAATAACAACTTATTCAGCTCAACTCAACTCAACTCATTTACAGCCGTACTAAGCCAACTTTTGTCTTGAGAACAGTCTATAATCCATCTATCTCCGAATTGTGTCCGACCAGAGCTTTGATTGAGTTGATTCATTGCCCTCTCCCAAAATGACCAGATCAAAATATCATACAATTGAAGACGGGTGTATATAATCATAGAAAAAAATGTTAAGGCTTTGTTTGTTTATGTTTTTGAGTTTAAATCTTGAAATTTTTTCGGGGAACACGTATTATGGATATTCGTGTGAGTTTGATGTGATATATTGGTGTGCTTGTTTATGTTTTTAGAATATGATGAAAACTTGTAAAATGTGTCCAATCAATAATGATTAGTTGATGTGTGATGGGTAGATTGATTAAAAAGTATAAAAGATAAAAGTAGTGTAAAATAAATGAATAATGATCGATGATTGTGTAAAATGATGGATGTGTTGATTGATAGGTAGTTTATATTGGAGAATGAGAAAGTAAATTTGAAAGATGATGAATTTGGTTAAAAATAGTTTGAAGCGTAAAATTTTAAGATTTTGTGATTCAGAATACTGAAAATGGGATTTGAAAACATAAACAAACAAGGCCTAAAATTTTGAGAAATTTCTAAAACCATGTGATCCGTAATTATGCTAATCGAGTGGATATAAGTGGCTTAGTGCAGCAAAAAAGAATAATAAACTCTAGAAGTCTAGAACTAGCGGGGGTGAAAATAAATTCAAACATCGAAATCTGGGCCTACTGAAATGTATATTCGCATATTTCATTATATTGGATATTATAATAAATGTTTCTAAAGCTCTCAATTATTGATTGACTTGATTGAGAGAAGGCTAATGATGAAAAAAAATATGATACGAGGAATAACTTCATTGTTTCACTACAAAATAATTCTACTACAGCTCTCTTTGATGAAAAGGTTGATAAATATTATTATGTAGTGGCAAAATGTGAATTTCAACGTTGATTCGTACCCAAAAAAAAAGAAAGAAAAGAATTTCAACGTTGATAAATATATGAAAATAATTTCATAATTGCAAATTATTTTGCGACAGTTCAGGATTTAAAGAAATGAAACTTATTGAAAAATAAGCAGTACCAGTGTCAATTGCAAAGACGCTACAAGGAAAGTCAACTTTTTTTGTTAATCATTGAGCAAAACAAGCCTCCTAATCTTTGCCCTAAAAAATGAATACAATTAAAAGGTCCATAAAAGAAAAAAGACATAAAAAAACTCACACCTTTTTTTTTTTTTCGTTTATGACCAAGGGTGCCTCTAATCGGATGCCGAAAATTAATTTCTTCGAGGCAGAGAGATTACCGAAGCTCTCAACAAATCCTTTTTTATACACATGACCAGAGATCGAGCTTTAGACAACATACTTATATAAGTAACCCAACTATCTACCAATTTTGCTGAACCTTATTGGCATAAAAAACTCACATTGGGTCCTCTATCCCATAACTATATCTCATCTCATATTCCACTTACTTTTATAAATGCCAATTGTCTAGAATTCATATCACATGCCAATTTTTTTCTTAAATTTTATTTTTTATTTTTTTTAAAAAAAAATTATACAAGCAACATACATATGCACCTAAGTAAATAAATTAGAAGATGTCTTATAAAAAAAAAGATAGGAGATGAAATATCATCTCAAGTACAGTCGTTTGAAAATTACACACATGCCCCTCACTTATTGCGTGATTACCAAAAATTCGATTAATTTTTTGGAAATTATATAAAATCCTCTCATGTTAAGGAATTTAATAAAAATGCAATTTACCCTTCTAAATTTTATAAATAAATTTATTATAAACTTTATAAATAGATCTTTTGAGGGTGCGTTGATAATTTTAGATAAGTGACATTTTTCCGTTGATGATTACGAAATAAGTTGGGTGTGGTCATTTTTCCAAAAAAATAAATAAAAATTAACTAGTCAAAGAACGAAAAAAGTCAAGGTTCTTGGCTGACATTGTGTGATAGTTGCTTTTTTCATCCCCCCACCCCACCCCACCCCACCCCACCAAAAGGAAATAAAAAATAAAAAATAATACCTTAAATCTTCATTTATTTCTCTCTCATCCATCTCATAAATTCATAATAGATTCTCTCTCTTCCGTCTATTTATACGATCCCCATTATCACCTTCTTTTTTCACCTTTCATTCTCTTTCTCTCTGGCCACCTTCATTTATTTTCCATAATATTCCCAGCAAAACCATCTGTTTTGATAAAAATATATACACATACACACACACACATATATATATATATATATATATAATTACCATGGTTGTGGCCTCTCCAACTACTATGAAAATCGAGAAAATAAGAGATGACATTGAACTCCCAATAATAGACCTTCACTCTAACCGTTCAGAAGCTTCTAAACTCATTGTAAAAGCTTCTGAAGAATATGGTTTCTTCAAAGTGGTCAACCATGGCGTGCCACATCAGATTATTACCCGCATGGAAGAAGAAGCCCACGGGTTTTTCTCCCGACCCGGGTCCGAAAAGCAGCGGGCGGGCCCCGCTAACCCTTATGGTTATGGGTGCAAGAATATAGGGTTGAATGGTGACATAGGAGAAGTTGAATATCTTCTTTTCCAAACACAACCCCCCTTCATTTCTCTCAAGTCCTCTAACTATGTTTCTAATGATCCAAATAAGTTCAGGTATTGTACAAATTATGATTTTAATTATTTCTCGCGTTAGGAAATTGTAGTCTGCTCTCGACTCAGTCACACTTGAGTTTATTTCACAAAAAAAGTGTATTATAGCTGATCACTCATTTTGTAAAGTACACTTAAATTTGACTGAGTCGGGAGTGAGCTAGAATTTCCCGCTCACGTATGAGTTTGTTGATTTCGTGTTTTTTTATGTGTCATGGTAATAGAAAATTGTTGTGTGTCATAGATATGGCATGATTTTATTTTTGATGAACAACATATGACATGATTTTAGTAGTATGGATATGGTTGCATTAAATATATGTTCGGTCATGCAAGAAATGGTTGTAGTTGTAGGTTTGTCTTCATTTTGAAGGAAATCAGCGTTTAGTATTTAAGCCCACAGAGTATTCAAGTATTCTAGTCTGGTCCTTAATCTTGTGCATACATATCTATTCAAGTTCTTGTGCTAGACTATTACATTTATTGAACTGTTGAATTGAACATATCAAGAATTTTTGTTAGACTTTTCTACTATCAGTTTAAATTTTTTCCAAGTACAATAATTGAAATCCACTAAAGCATTTACGTGTCCAGTATTTATATATAGTGGTGAATCGTTATTAAATTAAATTAAATTCTAAAAACCCTTGAGAATCAATCACTTCGACTAAATATTGCAACACCCGCATCAAACTATCAAGAATTTCGCTAGATATTTTGCTAGCTAGCTGGTATATAGAGTTTCTCTTGGCGCACATCAATCTATCGAGAATTCCGCTAGATATTTTGTGTCACTATTTAGCATAGCTAGGCTTTAATTTGTGTTTTATTCTATATTCTATTCATACGGATGAATACACAATACATATCATTCACACTCAATATATGTTTAAAAAAGTATTTTATAATTGACTTGAAGGAGGATAACAAAAATTGAAATAGAAAATTCGAACTCTTAAATATATATTTTAAAAATGTTTTGTATTTGACATGAAATAAAAAATAGGATAAAAAATTTGAAATAGAAAATTCGAAACTATCCACAATTATCACTGGATAGTAATTATTACACTATAGACCCCCCCCCCCCCCCCCCCCTAGGTAGCTCTTGTATTATGAGGCAACTTTTTTGAAGTACTGTTTACGGGATGTTACGGAGCAGAATGTAGAGCACAGTTGTAAACTTTGATTGTCCTATAAGAGTGTACACATATATTTGAATCACAAATTCATGCACTGCAAATGCCAGAGTGATATTGTTTAGCTTCTTTGAACCATATTTGATCTTTATTGAGAAATCCACCTCACCCCTCCTCCTTAAAAATCAAGTCATCATGTGTTGTTTGATCATTTTCGTCAATTCCATCGATATATCTCCTAGAAATTAAGTAAGTAATTGAATTATTTCCCGTTACGCTTGCCTAGATATTTTATTAATTCACTGCGAATGATATTTTATTTACGCCCTCGAAGAAAGAGAGGCATTTTAATATAACTATTTTTAGTAAATACAAAAGATACATGTGAAACAATACGATGTGTTCTCGAGTATATTAAATGTTGATGATATGTTAAAATAGAATGAATTATGTTCTCCTTTTCTTAAAATGGAATGTTCTTTTAATCCTTATGTGTGGAAGCCCCTTAAAATTGTTCACTTTACACTTGTGATCACATTAGTTGTTCCTTATTGGTGGATTAATAATTGTGTTCAAATACTAATTATTTGGTTTGTTTAAGAAATGACCATATTTTCATAGGCCACCTTATTTGGACCACTTTCACGTGGATTTTATGGTGTCTCCAATAAGGTTATTCCTCTATATGAATGATTTAGGTTAAACTTTGTCAATAAGACTAAGCTATCAATTGGAAATTGACATCAATTAATCATACATTAGAATTAAAGGGGTAATTGTTGCTTTCCATTTTATGACGCTCTAATCACAATCAACCACGCATCAAAAAATTATTTTTTTTAAGCTAATGACACTGCTTTAAAGTGGCAACTTTGAGATAATGTTTTTTCTAGTTTAGGAGACAATACATTGGTTGTTCTTGTTAACGATGAAATCAACTTCCTTGACCTTCTGGCACTAGGCAGGCATCAACCCTATACATGGTCTTACGACTTTGCTTCTATAGGTTGAAATTAATCTTATAGGATAATTTCTATATCATCATTTCTAATTGACAGATTATTTAGAATGAACATTAGAAACTTATTTTTCTTGAAAAAAGAAATACATATTTCCTAAAGGGAGTTGATATTGGCACTCCAAAAATTACTATTGAAGCTCCACTTCTCATTATTTTTAGAAAGAAATTTGTATTGAATAGTGGAGTGCCAATATCATTTACCTTTCTCAAATAGATCAATATTTTAATTTTTGTGTTTCAATATTATGTTTAAATATAGTAAAAATAACAAAACTTAAGTGTTGAAAAAGAAAATAAACATATTTAAATGTTCTCCTTGGATTATTGAATTACTATATAGTTTTCTAATCACTTTCATGTGAACTTTACAAAAAAATTTCATTGCTTGCTAAGCTACAAATAATCTTTGAAACATTATGTATATTAAAACTATTTTGGCATAGCTGTCTTACTGCACCCGTGATCAGTTAGCACTTTTTAGGGTTTATATATATATATATATTTTGGTTATATATATATATATCACACGACGCATTAATTTCATTTGAACTGTGGAAATGGATAGAAAGATTGATATGATGATACAGTGAATGTGTACTGTGGGCATGCAGAAGAAGGAGATTAGAATCAGAGTGACAAGTCTGATACACTAACAAGGACCAATCAAATCATCAGATTTTTTAAAAATAGATAGAAACCTCCCAGATATGGGGAAACCCTATGCAACAATTTTAACCAAAATGAGCAACTCCCTCTACCCTTAAATACATTTAGTAGCCCTCGTATATTAGTTCTAGTTCCAAGTTCCAATACGCAATGCAATTAAAAAAAGAAAAATAAGGAAAAATAAAAATAAATATAAAAAAGTGCACATATGTAGGTTAAGTTGAATAATTTTTCCCATCCTTAGAGTTTGTGGAACTATATTTAAAATCAAACTAGGTATGTAGCATTATTTTTGTCAAAGAATAATTCAATTTTAGAGAATATAATAAATGACTAGAAGTATTTAACTAAGCTACATGGTTTACTTGGTAGCGACTTATTATTGGAATTTTCGTTTATGATAGTCTAGCTAATTAATAAATTGATGTTAGATTGTTGTGTCAATTCTCATTCAGATCGACTTTCATTAAACCTACGTCACTACAGAATAATCATGATAATTAATGTAGTGAGATCCGCATGAGGTTCTCGTAAAAAGGATTATTCTAATTCTATTGGAATTTTGAATTTATGATTCACTTTTTTTTTTTTTTTTTGAGGTTTTGAATATTAACTCAATTTTATTTATTTTAATGAAAATAAAATGTGCATTGATGACAGGTGCGCAGTGAGTGGTTATGTCGAAGCTGTTAGGGAGTTGGCATGTGAAATATTGGATCTGATGGGAGAAGGGTTGGGTGGGCCACACACCTCAATCTTGAGTGGGCTAATCAAGGACGTTGATAGTGACTCACTTTTCAGGCTCAATCACTATCCACCGTCCGATGTCATCAACACCTCACCCTCCAACATTGGCTTTGGGGAGCATACTGACCCTCAGATCTTGACACTCCTTAGATCCAACGCTGTTCAGGGCCTCCAAATCTCCCTTGAGGATGGGGTGTGGGTCCCGGTGAACCCCCTTCCAGAGTCAGCCTTTTGTGTCAATGTGGGTGACGTGTTACAGGTGGGTCCCACTACTTTAATTTATGCTACACGCAATGAACACGAGTTTATAAGTACTTTAAAACAATTTAAGGCGCTTATAAGGTTTTATAAAACTAAGTGTGTGATTAAATTCTATGATAAAACAACTTACGATCGAGCTTTTAGAATAACGGTTAGGATTTAGGAGCTTTATAAGCTCCTAAAAAGTAAGTCAGGAAATCATTATATGGAGTTTTTAAAATGCAAAAAATATTTTATAAGTACTTAGAGCTAATAAGGTCTTTAGAACAAGTTTAGTCGAACGCCCTCTGACCTAGGTTGATACATGTGTCGTAATTGCATATTCTTTGTGAAACCCAAAATGTTCATTCAATTGAATAATAGAACACATATCTTATGTCAAGTAAGCTACTTGATAAAATCCAACGAACCAATATATGTATCGATATGTATTTTTTTGGCAATTTATGTATTATATACATATGTAGATGTATAAATAGATAGAGATAATCATAAATATCGAAAAAGAAAAAGATAGATTTATTCATTGAATTGACTTGATAGATGTGCTGGAACTGAAACTGAAATGTAATGTCATTGATTGAGCCAAGTTGATTGGGTGCAAAGATTTTACTCAGAATTTTCAGTGTTATGGGATTGCTTGATCATGTGATGAAAAAGAGGTGTCTTTTTCAGTTCTCATCCAATCAGAATGTCTCAGCTTTTATTTCTTACCAATACTTCCCACTTCAATTCCACCATAATTAATTTCTCTCATTTACTTCTCCAAGATTTTCCCTTTATAGTCCAAAATTTTGTCAATATTTCTCTAGGCTCCAATCTAGATGTTGCCATTTTGCTTCAATATTTTGATTTTATATGCATAATAGCCATATGTCAGCTATACTAATATACATTTAACTTTGATGGTTATTGGGATAATAAATGATAAATCGCTTAATTTATTGGGTAGTTATCACGACTCATTTGAGGTTTAATAAGTTACAAAAATACTCTTATAATTATCAGCTTTAACTTACATGGTAATTTTTTTTTTTTAATTCCTCAAATACAGATGATGTTCCTAATTAGGGTCTTATATGGGAGTATCTCTTGGTTATTTTAAGAAATTTTCTGAACTCAAAATTCTTAGACAATCTCAACAGTTTATGTATTGTACTGCTTTTCATGTAGATTTACCATTTACAATTAATATAATTAATATAATACTGAAACTTGAGTTCTTCGGACTCTAACTTCATTTATTGCCGACTTTTTTTGTGAAAAATGAACGTATAAATTTGTGTATTATAATTCTTGTAATTAAATTATTATATATGTACTCATATTTTATGCTTTTTTCATTGAAGGTAATGACAAATGGGAGGTTTTTGAGTGTAAGGCATAGAGCGGTGGTGAACTCTTACAAATCAAGAACGTCGATGGCGTATTTTGCTGCTCCGCCACTGCACGCCACCATAAGTTGCCTGCCGGGATTGGCGGCGCCACCGCAGAAGCCTCCTATGTATAGAAGCTTCACTTGGGGTGAATATAAGAAAGCTGCGTATTCTAGAAGATTAGGGGATAACCGTCTTAATCTTTTTAAAACTTAATTCTGCCTCATCATCATCAAATTTTGAGACTGCAGATATTGTGCATGAAATTAATGCCAAGGGGCAGATGTGATTTTATTTTATCTTTGAAGTTTTCAATTATATATACCCCACTAATAGTCTAATGGGGAGTTTGTTTTTGTATGATTATCAGTTTATTTGTTACTAGTCCATCAGATTTTACTAGCTTCACTTAAGGCTTTGTGGTAAATCACAAGTAATGGCCTTTTTTATTTTCGTTTTCATTTTCTTTTATTAATAGAATTATTTGAATTGAAAATATTGTAGGAAAAAAATCGGATCAAGAATTTTTATTGATAAAGAATAATAATCAATAATTTGGGGAGATGGCCTTTACTGGAAGAAATTATGAATGCAGAAGAGTTGGGTTTTTGTCTTCTTGGCTTTTTACGTTGGGTTTTTGATATCTCAGTGTTGAGAGATATTCACTCTTTTTGTAATACTTCAAGTTTGACTATACATTGGAGAATATCACGTATATCTCTCAACCACCAAATAATTATCCTCAACTCCCTGCACTCAATTAGGCACATGCTCCAAATAAGGTTTGACTTGGTATTTCACTATTTGCTGAATTATTAAAGGATACCCAATCTAATTAAAAAAGATTCAACCCAAAACTATATTTTATAAATATTACAAGGTATTTGACTAGGGTTTTTAACAACATTATTAATATTACAATAATATTCAACATCTCCCACTTCGCTACAAGCTATAGTCAATCAATCATCTCTTAAACCCATAGCACGAATATGTCTCGTGAATTCTTCACTTGCAATTGGTTTTGTCAAAGGATCCGCAATCATATCTTTTGTATTAACATATTCAATATCAAGATGTTCTTTTTGAACCATGTCATTCACATAATGATATTGCAGCTCAATATGCTTACCTTTAGGCTCGATTTCCTCATTTTTAATGGTTTTTATCGCAGCCATGTTATCACAAAACAAATGAATAGGTCTATCTATTATATCATTGATATTTAAAGCATTTAAAGCATCTAAGAACCATTTTATCCAAACAACTTTAGAAACAAATTTGCTACAAGCAATATATTCCGTTTCCATTGTACTTTTAGCAATACATGTTTGCTTTTTGCTAGACCATGATATAGCTCCACCACTAAAAATAAAAAACATAGCCACTAATGAATTTTCTATCATCGATATCACTGGCAAAATCAGCATCACAATAACCATATACATGCAAGTTATTAGCTTGATATGTCAAGTTAAGATCTAGTGTTCCTTTTAAGTACCTAAGTACACGTTTGCTAACCAATGAGGCAAACTAGGATTACTTTGGTATCTACTTATCAAGCCAACAACATAACTAAGATCCGGTCTAGTGCACAATATTGCATACATTAGACTTCCAACAAGCACAACATATGGTTTTGATTTCATTTCTTCAATTTCTTTTTTCGGATTTAGGAGCCATACTTTTTGATAACTTTGTTCCTTTACAAATAGGTGAATTTGTGGGATTACTAGAGTCCATTTTAAACTTCTTTAAAATATTTTCCCAATAAGGCTTTTGAGACAAGCTTAATTTTCGTTGACTTCTATCTCTAGTAATCTTTATTCCAAGAACATAATGTGTTTCACCCATATCTTTCATTTCAAATTTTGTATTTAACCAATTCTTTAATTCCAATAATTTAGTGAGATCATTTCCAACAAGCAAAATATCATCTATATATAGTGAAATAATCATATAAGAACTTTCACTTTTCCAAGTATATAACTATATATACAATGATCATAATCATTAGGTGCAAAACCATATGTTAAAATGGCATTGTGAAAAGTATAGTACCGTTGTCTTGGAAATTGTTTTAAGCCATATAAGGATTTATGTAATTTATAAACTTTATCTTCCTTACCTTTGATTTCAAATCCTAGAGGTTGGTGCATATAAATTTCCTCTTTAAGTTCTCCATTTAAAAAAGTCGTTTTTACATCCATTTGATGTAATTACAAATCTAAATATGCAACCAAAGACATTAAAATTCTTATTGACGTGAATTTTACCTCGGGTGAATATGTTTCATCATAATCTGTTCCTTCCTTTTGATTAAAGTCTTTCGCAACTAATCTAGCTTTGTATTTATCAATAGTACCATCTGAGTTTAATTTCTTTTTAAGAATCCACTTACAACTTATTGCTTTTCTACCTTTTGGTAAATCTACCGACTCCCACACTTTATTTTTCTCAATTGAATCTATTTTTTCTTGGAGTGCTTCTTTCCATTTTGAAGAATCTAAAGCATTCAATGCATCATAAAAATCAATAGGGTCATCATTATTTTCTTCTAAATTAAAAGTATAATAATCTTGTAAGTGACTAGGAGGACGTCTTTCTCTTTGTATTCTAGTCAAAGCATCCATGGGTTGAGATTTTTGAATAACTTCTTCTTTAAATTTTACGATTTCTTTTTCTTTAGAAATTTCAAATAAATTAACCATTTTAGCAATTTTAGATACATCATCTTCAAAGAAATTAAGCATCTCTACTTTCTATAATCCCAATTGATCCATCGTTATTATGAACAACAAATCTATAACCCATAAAATTTTCACAATATCCGATAAGAATACATTTAATTGATTTAGCATCCAATTTATCTCCATTAGGACCCAAAACTTTTACACGAGCTGAACTACTCCAAATTTTTAATGGAGATATATTAGGCTTTTTACCAGTCCAGAGTTCATAAGGTGTTATACCTATTGATCTAGAAGGAACTCTATTAAGAATATAAGGAATAGTTGATAAAGCTTCACCCCAAAAATTTGTGGTCAAATTCGTTTGAGTAAGCATAGATCTAACCATATCAAGTAGAGTTCTATTTCTTCTCTCAGAAATACCATTTTGTTGAGGTGTGTATGACATAGTTACTTGATGTAGAATTCCATTTTCTTTACAAAAAATTTCAAATATTCCACTCATATACTCTCCTCCATGACCAGTTCTTAACTTTTTTATTTTTCTTCCTAATTGATTTTCTACCTCAATTTTAAACTCAATAAATTTATCAAAGGCTTCAGATTTATGTTTTAGTAGATAAATATAACCATATTTGAATAATCGTCTGTAAAAGTTATAAAATATTGCATTCCTCGATGAATTTTAATATTTAATGGAGCACATATATTAGAATGTATTAATTCCAATAAATCTTTCGATCTTTCTAACTTTTCAAAAGGTTTTCGAGTCATTTTTCCTTTTAAACAAGATTCACAAGTGTTTAAATCATACTTTAAATTTTGAATTAATCCCATATTAGCCAACTATTTCATCTTATTATAATTAATATGGCCTAATCTTAAGTACCACAAAGTAGAATCAATTTCAACATCACAAGAAACATCAAACATGCATGTGTCATCAATATAAGCAGAAGAAGAATTATTCATTTCATTATTCGAATTAGCTACATTCAAACGATAAAAACCATCTACTTTAGAACCCCATATAAGAATACGACCATGTTTCAAATAGACACTTTAGAAGAATGAAAACGAATTTCAAAACCCTTCTCATCCAAAAGTGGCACAAACAAGAGATTTCGCCTCATATTAGGCGCATATAAAACATCAGTTAAGAGAAGGTTGTTTTCTCCGGGCAAGTCAATTCTTACTGTGCCAATTCCCAGCACATCACAGTACGTGTTATTTCCCATGTACAGTTTATGGCTTCCGGCTTTCACCCCCTTCATTTCAACAAACCCATCTCTTGTGTTTGCCACATGCCTTGAAGAGGCTGGGTCAACCCACCAAGCTACTGAATCACAATTCGCAAGAAGCGACTCAGAGACCACACATACAATATCTCTTGGTCCTTTATGATTTTTATCATTATTCTTTTGAGAACAGTTTATTTGGTGGTGATCAGATTTTCCACATTTAAAACAATTTCCAGCTGATTTTTTCTTATAATTACTTTTCTTGAACTTATTGTTCTTCCAATTTTTCTTAAATTTTTTATCTTGCCTTGGTTTAAGACATGAAGGAGTCTGACGAAGAAACATTAGTTACTTGATTAGATTGAGATGAGGCAGTTACCATATGAGCCATATTTGTAGCTTTTTTCTTAGCCCTTCTTTCAACTTCTATACCCAATTGCATAGGTAGATTTTTCATTGTTAAATTTTGACCAGACATATTAAGAGAAATTACAACAGACTCCCATGAATTAGGCAAACTATTAAGCACAGTAGAAACTTGCATTTTATCATGAATAGGAACTTCTTGGAACTGCTAATTCTTTAGCTATGACCACCAGTTTGTTAACATGCTCGACAATATTTTCATCTTCTTTCATAAAAGTGCCATTAAACTTTTAATTAACCACTGAATGTAGATGTTAGATGCAGTACCATATGATTCACTTATAGCTTCAAACATTGTTTTAGTAGTTTCGTGCTCTTCAAAAATTATTTCTAAATCAGGTTCCATAAATGTGAGCATGGTGGACCTAGCTAACTTATCATCTTCAACAAAACGTTCATAGACATTTCTAGCATCTATTCCAGCCCTAAGTGGTGGTTCATTTGGGTAAGGGGTGTCAATAACATACTCAATTTTATCATGAAAAAGAATATGCCTAATTCTTTCGTTTCCAAGTTTGAAAATTTGTCCCGTTTAATCTTTCAGTTTTACTAAGTTCAACACTAGCAGCTCTTGAAGTCATATTCTCAATAATTAACTAACAAAATTTAATTCAAGAGACGTAGAGAATTTTAAACTTAGAATTGGTTAAAACTGACCCGATATAAATATGTGTACCAATGAGTGCTTTAAACGGATTGACTTGTCATCTCAGTGGATATACCCAATATTCAGTTTCCCGTTAATGCAGCAACAAAAAAAGTTCTCTAGCCTTCTTGAATATTGATCTCCAAAATGAAAAAAGAAAGAATATCAGCTGGCTCGTTCTAATTGGCAGAAGACTCCAACCTTGTATCCCACCACAATTTGACTTCCTTCTTCAATCCAATTCTGATTCTCGGTCTTCAAGCCACCAACAACAAATTCAACCATAAAACTTGTACTAAATTGCGGTGTGCTGATTGTATGTTTAAGATTTGAACAAGCTTCTGTCGGCTAACAAGATTTTAAGAAACTTGACAAATTCGATTGATGCCACTGTAGGAAAAAAAATCGGATCAAGAATTTTTATTGATAAAGAATAATAATCAAGAATTTGGGGAGATGGCCTTTACAGGAAGAAATTATGAATGCAGGAGAGTTGGGTTTTTGCCTTCTTGGCTTTTCACATTGGGTTTTTGATATCTCAGTATTGAGAGATATTCACTTATTTTATAATACTCCAAGTTTGACTATACGTTGGAGAATATCACGTATATCTCTCAACCACCAGATGCTCAACTCCCTGCACTCAATTAGGCACATGCTCCAATTAGGATTTGACTTGGTATTTCACTACTTGATGAATCCCTTTAATTAAAATACCCAATCTAATTAAAAAATATTCAACCCAAAACTATATTTTATATATATTACAAGGTATTTGACTAAGGCTTTTAGCCATATTATTAATATTACAATAATATTCAACAAATATCGGATAGCTGGTTGATTTCAAGCAGTTTATTTTTGGACTTTACTTTATCTTAAGACAAGATTTTTCTATTCCAATATAAAAATACGAGTATAATTACATTAAGATTCTATAATGAAATTAAAAGAAAAAATTAAGACAATGAAATCACATATATATAATAATCAAATGTAGAGTTATATAAGATCACTCCTGTTTATTAATTTATTAAATGAAGAAGATAAAAATCAATTTTAAAAATCTAAATAATAACAAGTATAGTTATATTAGAATTTTATAATGAATTATATATAGATGATAATCAGGAGCATGTAATGTTATATAAGGTTACTCTTATTTATTTATTTTAAGAAAAAAAAGATAAAATTCACCAGTACTGAATTCGGTTATCCACAGTAAAGTGTGTAGATTAGAAATTCCTTACGAAATATATACATACATATATATATATATATATACGTGTGTGTGTGTGTGTTTACATATGATATAACAAGGAGGCACGTGAGGCCACCTTGAATTGTGTTTGTTATACTAATATTTTATATACCAAATATGCACTTTTGGATCGTCTGCATTTAATACAATTAATACTACAATGTATAATACATTTGTTGAAGAGATTATTGATTAAGAAATAGCATTATTTTCTTCGCGGAATTAATATTAGTTGTGGTGGGTAAATAAAAAAAGAAAGAAAAAAAATAGCTTTGGTTCTTTGATCTTAAATACATAAGAAAAATGAAGGTAAATTCTATGATATAATTGTTACTTTTTATAACACTTTCTTATATTTAAGATATCTTCTGATCTTCAATTATTTTTATTTTTATTAGATTATAAGGTAAAATTGCACTGCGCACCTTGAAGTATTGCCTAATTATGAAAGGTTCTCTCTAATTCTAAAAATTACATCTATTACCTTGTTATTTGATATGAAAAATGACCTAAATGCCCTTAGGGAATATTTAAAAAAGGCTAAATTACCATATTGCCCTTTTGCATCTCTAGAGTTACTTCTAATACCAAATTTAAAATAAAAAATCAAAATTAGAAAAAAGTTATAAAGATTGAATATATATGTGTGTGTGTGTGTGCGCGCGCGCACCTCTGTATTTTCTTAGAAATTGGGGTTGTGTGATGGTGTTGTTTAGCCCTGTGATGGTGGTGGTGGTTAAATCATGATTTTGGGAAGATGGGGGAGGAGGGTGGGAGGGGCATGGATTGGTGGTGTGATGGTGGTGTTTGGGAGTTCTTTGGTTTTAGGTAGTAAGGGTCTTGTGGGGGGTGTCGAACGGGAACTCTCAATGGGATTAGGGGGAGAGGGACGCGTCAGAGAGGTGGTCGAGTTGGGGCGAGGCGGCGAGGTCGCCAGCGTTGAACGATGAAGTCAGCGAGAATGGGAAAGCTGATGGGGGAAGACGAATGGTTCACCCTTTCTATTTAAAACTTTTTGTTTTATAATAAGAATTTTTTTAAATATTTTTTTCTAGGAAATGAAAATAATTTATAATATGTTTTACTTTTTGAAAATCGTAGTGATACACTATTTAAGTAATTTATTTTTAGAATCCATCAAATTTGATCAACCATTAACGACTAATCCTAATGTGGATGGGTTTGGTCAGGGAGATGCAGAAATAGTACTTCAAAATCCATTACGGGTCCAAGGTCTTTTGTTCTTCTTGGCATCTGTTATTTTGGCACAAATATTTTTCGTTCTAACTAGAAATTAAATTTAGTAGAATACAAATTTTAAATTTATTTTTTATTTTTTATAAATAAATTGAAAAAATATATATTTTTATTATTTTCTAAACATACCAAGTGGAAAATTAGAAAAAACTCACCAATTTTTTTGTCTTTTAAACTATCATATATTAATTAATATTTTAGCTTAATATTAGAAAACTTAAATATGAATTTATATTTTAATTTATTTTAAAGTGACATTATTTTAAAAAGGTTACTTTTGAAAAAATAAAAAAAAAATCATTTACACACCTATGATTTGAAAAACATTACAAATACAACCAAAGGGCATAATTGTGTGAAAAATTGGGGTTTATATTAATTAGGGGCATTTTCAGAAGTTCACAAAATTTTCTAACGACGTCGTACAGAAACCTAATGGAAGGTCACGAATGTTAGACGAAATGAAAATACAAGGTGTTGATAGATGTAATTTTTTAACCTAGAGGGTGTTTTTTGTAACTAGGCAATATCTCAGGGTACCCAGTATAATTATCCTTACATTATAAAGCATGTTTAACTAAATGAGCTAACATCGGAAATCAAAATTTGACAATATTTAAGATAGCATAAAATAATATTTTAGGAATTTTATAGATGATTTTTTTTTTTTTTTGAAATGATCAAGAGTTATGGGCATGGATCTCATCATTTGCTTGCGATTCCTAAAATTTCAATAAATAAATAATTTTTTTGAAATTGTTCAGATTTTTGTTCTCATAGTTCAGAGATTTGGAGTAGTATTTAAACAATGAAAAATATTTTTTCTTTAAGACAAAGTTCATACTTTAAGATTTGAGTTTAACTCCAACTTTGTTTTACTGAAAATCAAGATACAAGTTTTCAAAAATTAAGATTTACTAAACGTTACTCTGATTAGAATGCTTCATAGATTTAAATTTTATGATAAACATAATATGTAATAAAATTAATCTATATAGCCAATAATAATAAAGAAGAAGAAAAAACACGAAAAGTAATTTTATAAAACATTATTTTTTAAAATATTTATTGTTAACGGGAATGAAAGAGATGAAAAAGGTAGAAAGACTACATATGTAAATTTATAAAATTAAATTTTATACTTTTATTAATTAATAAATAGTAATTATGAACAATATCGTAATGTGCTGATAATATATAAATAAATATTTATTCATTTATTTGTATGTTGAATTTATGATAGATTATATCATCATACACTCTTGATTGAGGTAAGTAAACAATGTTAAGTATTGATAAGTTATTTTCTATATATTTATTTACCTAAAACCTGTCATATATAATGTACTGCACGCGCGTACACACACACACACATATATATATATAAATGGTATATTTGTGGGAGTGTGTCTAGAATAATTTTAAATAATGGTTAAATTAGACAAACATACTATTATTTTAATCATTTATTTGTAGAATTTATGTTAATGCTCACCATGCCGGTTTAAAAAGAATCATGTTATATATTGTTCGAAAATTGAACATTAAAATTGATATTTTGTTATTGTCACTACAGTTTCATTATGAATTACATATATTTAACTCAACTTAGTATTTGGATAAAAAAAAATTATACCACTGCAAGTAGTTGTATTTTTAATAATCAGTTTCGAATAGAACAAATGTTATTAAAGTGTCTAGTAATTAAGATCTTTTCAACTAAATTTACCATATTACTTTTGGCACTTATTTTAAAAATATTTGCTTGTATTATGTCGAAGAAAGATTAAGGAAAAATACTTTTGATAGTTTACTATCTTAAAACTTAAGTATTACACATATATAACCAAATTATCTACATGAAGAGAATGAATTAAGATTGGTTTTGAACTTTTGAACTTGAGGACACCCTGGGAAACCAAAAAAAGAATATAAGGGCTGATTGGATGAGATTCTATTTTTCATTTCTCATTTTTCTTAGAAAAAGTACGAAATTTTATTTTTAAGGGATAGAGATAGGATAGTGAAAGTGTGTTTGGATATGCTTTTTTGATAGAAAAAAAGTGTAATGAGTAAGAGTGATGTGATATATTTTTTTGTAGGAAAAGTTATTTTTTGTGACGTATAGGTATGAATGAGTCTTAATATTCTAAGAAAATTTAGACATCTAAGTTAAACTCATATATAAAGGCATCCAAAAATGTGCATAGTGGATCTTATTTCGCTCTTTGAGTTTTTCGAATCAACGGATGTAATTGACGCCTATGTTAAAATATTGGTGGATAAAGGTTTTTCAGTTGTTGTATGAACAGTCTAATCATAAATAGTAAAAAAAAAATTGAGAAAAATCTGATAGAAATGTCATTTAAATCCATTTTTCAAAAACATATGAGATTTTCTTAAAGAATATTGATTGTAATATTTTTCTTGGAATATTTTTTTGGAGATACCAAACAAATGCATTTTTGATAAAATAAAAATCTTTAGAAAAAGGGAAAATGGGAACAAATGAATGGAGGAAGGATATATCTTCATCCGGGGTTGAGTCTTTCTCTCGGCACACGTTAGCGTGATAACGTACACCAAACCCTATTCATGGCGAAAAAACGAGGATGACGACCAGCAGGGGCAGCTCAAAGTCCAGACACACAGCATCCTCCGGAGTCAAGACAGGAACAAGTCGAGAAAATTTTACCACAATCTAGCCCGCAAGCCCCCATTAGAGAAGAGAAGGCAGCAGCACCGACCGCAATGGAGCTTGAAGGAATTTCGGGAGATCGAGAAGTATTTGCACAAAAGGAGCTGGAATTTTCAACAATACCGGAGATGGAGAAGGCAGATACCCAATCGGTGAGGGAGCAACAAAAGTCAGGAACAAATCTGGAACAACAACTAGCTAAAAGATGGAGGGATTTGTTTACAGGTAATCGAAATAGCAATAATGGGCTAACTCTACAGAAATATGATAGTGAGAATGAGGAAATTTGTATTACAAGGGAGGATGTTGAACTAGAAATCGCTTACTGGAAGTATTCTTTGTCGACTTACATTTTGAGCCAGGATTTACCAGTCTCTGTTATGGTAAATTTCCTTAGAAATCGATGGAAAGGAATAGTACTGCCGAATGTAGTAAAGCATGAAAAGGGGTTTTTTGTTCCGAGATTCGAAACAGAAGAGGCTATGAATGAAGTATTGAATAAGGGGACTTTATTCTTCTATTCAAAACCTTTGATTCTTAAGCGATGGCAGGAGGGGATGGATATGGAGGAACCATTGACTACTGTACCAATCTGGGTACAGTTACCCAATTTACCTCTGGAGTTGTGGGGGGCAAACAGTTTGAGCAAAATTACCAGTAAGATTGGGGAGCCAGTACACACAGATGAGATGACATCAAAAAAGCTCAAACTGTAGTATGCAAGGGTTCTTGTTAAGGTGAAATTAGGGAAGGAATTGCCAAGGGAGGTGAGTAGCAATCTTATAATGGCAGGATTCATACACAACAAGTTAAGTATGAGTGGATGCCTTTACACTGTCAAAGATGCAGAAAATGGGGACATAACACAAAGGAATGTCATCAACCAGTCAGACAGCAATGGCAAGCTAAACAGACCGTCAGGGAGAACCATAATGTATAGCAGGAAGGAGGAATTGAGTCTAATCCAATACAAGTGGAAGAACAGGAAATAAATCAGGAAGCAAGTACAAGTACAAGAAACACCCCAAATCAATAGGTCAACTCAAAAGGAAAGAGGGTGGATAATGATTGGCAGGAAGTCAGAGGATCAAAGCAAAGGAAGGGCCATACTAGGATGAATAGTGAATCTAATGTGGAAGTGCAGCATGCACTTACTAACCTATTTCAGGTGCTGAGTCAAGTGGGAAAGGTGGTAGAGGGAGGCTTACATACAGAACCCCCTGATCAATGAAAGTAGGAGCTTGGAACATAAGGGGACTCAACACACCTGAGAAGCAGATGGCTGTTAGGAGGGTGCTAGAGTCTAATAAAATTCATATATTTGCAATTGTGGAAACTAGAGTTAAGGCATTGAAGTTTCAGGAAGTGAAGGATAAAATAGGTCAGGGTTTGACAGTTATCAATAACTACATAGCAGCAGCAAATGGAAGAATTTGGTTTCTCTGGAGAACAAATACAGTTAAGTGTCAGATAATAAAAGTCTCAGATCAGCAAATTACTTGTAGAATGGAAATGAATAGTCAGCAGTTTGTTGTCACAGCAATTTATGATCATAATGATGAGCAGGGGAGGAGAACCTTATGGAAAAAGTTGGAAGAAATGCAGATTAGTTAACCATGGGTTCTAATGGGAGATTGGAATTCTACTGTTTTTCATAATGAAAAGCTGTTGAGTGATGGTAATTTTGAAGGTGGAAATGTGGAGTTGAAAGAAAGCATTGACAAGATAGGATTGGAATACATACCATATACTGGTCACTTCTACACATGGAGTAATCACCAAGACAGGGAGAGTAGAACTTATTGCAAACTAGATAGAATAATGGCAAATGGAGCTTGGTTTATGCAGGAAGACAGTGGCAAGGTACAATTTATGGATAAGGATATTCCAGACCATTGCCGGTCTTAAATATTAACAACAGTCACAAATATATATCTATGTTCAAATTTCTAAATGGCTGGAAATGTCATCCAAAATATAATGAGATCGTAAAGGAAGCATGGGATCAAAAAGTGATAAGGTGCTTGATGTACAGAGTTACCAGAAAATGCAAGGAGTTAAAAACCAAACTAAAAATGTTGCATAGGGGATATTATTCACAAATTTCAGAAAGAGTTCAAAATGTTAGAGAGAATCTTAAGCATACCAGAGATCAACTAAATGAGAATCCCCTAGATAATGGCATGATCAAACAGGAAAAGGAGAATTATATGAAGTTGAAGGAATTATTGAAAGTGGAGATAGAGTTCTTAAAACAGAGGGCCAAGGCTGAGTTTTATCAACAGAATGATGAGTGCAAGCGGTACTTCTTTGCCAGGTTGAAAACACAGAGAGGGCACAATAGTATCACAAGAATCCAAAATAAGCATGGTTACATTCTCACTGATCCTATAGAGATTCAGAAAGAAATTTTGAAGTTCTATCTGGACTTGATAGGGACAGATAGCCCAGCAAAGCCAGAGATAAATCCAGAGGTAGTGGCCAAAGGATATACTCTGAATGATGACGATAGAAGGAGTTTGTTAAGGCCAGTCACAAGAGATGAAGTCAAGAAAATAATATTCTCCATTCCTGAAGACAAGAGCCCTGGGCCAGACGGTTTCAATTCATGTTTCCTCAGAAGTTCATGGCATATAGTGGGGGAGGAAAAAACTAATGCAGTAATTGATAGCTTTACAAAGAGAAGACTCTTGACAGAACTTAACCATATAGTGCTCCATCTGATCCCTAAGTGTACAGCCCCAAATACAGTGGGAGAATTCAGGCCTATATCATGTTGCAAAGTGCTTTATAAGGTAATCTCAAAACTTCTTTGTAACAGAATTCAGAGTGTATTACCAAAGCTAGTTGGACAAGCCCAAGGGGCTTTTGTTAAAGGTAGATCAATAGTTGAAAATGTCTTAATGTGTCATGAACTTGTTAGGGGATATAATAGGAGAGGAATATCCCCTAGAACAGTAATGAAGGTTGATATCCAAAAAGCTTATGACTCTGTGAGTTGGGGATTTATGGAAAAACTTTTACTGGCTTATGGTTTCCTCTCTGAAATTACAAAGTTCATTATGGTGTGTGTAACTTCTGCCTCCTTTTCTATAATGTTGAATGGTTCTATGTTTGGCTATTTCCCTGGTAAGAGAGGATTGAGACAAGGAGATCCAATCTCCCCCTATCTGTTTGTATTGATAATGGATTATCTGACTAGAAGTTTAAATGTTTTACACTCTGACCCTGAATTTATTCATCCAAAGTGTAACAGAGTGGAGCTCATAAACTTATGCTTTGCTGATGATTTGATGTTGTTTTGCAAAGGAGATGAGAAATCTGTAAGTTCCATAAAGCATGTTTTTGATAAGTTTACTGAGGTATCTTGGCTAAAAGCAAACTTGGGGAAAAGCCAGTTGATATGTGGAGAAATTAATGAGGATCAAAAGCAGAAATTGTTGACATTAACTGGATATGTAGAAGGGAAGATGCCAATTAGATATTTGGGGGTCCCATTAGTTTCTTCAAGAATTACAGTAAAAAATTGTCAAAGCTTGATAGAGAAGATAATGGGAAAGATTACCTCTTGGACCTCAAAACACTTATCTTTTGCTGGGGAGTTTTGTTAATAAAGTCGGTGTTGTTTGGGGTACAATTATATTGGAACCAGATTTTTCCAATGCCAGTCACGGTGATACAAGAAATAGAAAGGCTATGTAGGAATTATTTGTGGAGTGGACAAGCCACGGGAAGAAGCCCAACAGCAGTGAAATGGGCAGATTTGTGTCTGCCTAAACAGGAGGGTGGTCTGGGTCTAATAAATCTGATGAAATGGAATATAGCTGCAGTTTTTCAACAAGTCTGGAATATTGCAAGAAAAAATGATTCAATGTGGATCAAATGGATCCATGCTTACTACCTGAAGAAACAGAGAATATGGGAAATAAAAACAAGAGTGAATGATTCATGGTATTGGAAGAAGTTGCTGGCTATAAAGGAACAATTGTTGGATGTTGTAGATACTTTAAAAAACAAGTGGAAAGATGGTAAGTTCACAATACGCAAAGCTTACACACATGCAATGGAACACTTTGAGGAAGTGGAATGGAAACCATTAGTGTGGGGGAAGGGTCCAATAGCAAGGCACATATTCATAGTTTGGTTAGCCATGCTCAATAGGCTTAAAACAAAAGACCGAATCAACAAATGGAAGGAATTGGAGAATGCTAACTGTTTGTTGTGTAATAAGCAGGAGGAAAGTTGGGATCATATTCTGTTTGAGTGTGATTTTGCAGGAGAATTCATGAGGGGAAGCTGGAAGAAGCTAGGTATTCACAATAGACATAGAAAGTGGGAGGATTGCCTGAAGTGGACCATGCAAATTAGTAAGGGGTAGACTGTGTTGAGCAGGAAAAAGAGGGCACTATTTGCATCGATTGTCTACTGCATTTGGAGGGAAAGAAATCATAGGTTGTTTCAGGTTGAACAAAATGATGTGAATAAGTTAATAGAGAAAATATGGGATACTATACAATGTAAATTTTGTTGAGTTAGCAACCCGGGTATGCCTGGGTTTGGTTTTGTAAAGATGGTTGATAGTAATGAAAATAGCTTACTGAGTTCCAAAAAAATAAAAATAAAATGGGAACAAATGGCCATCCATTTAATTCTAAGAAAATTTAGACATATCTAAATTAAAATCATCGATTAAAGCATCTAAAATTTGCAAAGTGGGCCTTATTTCGTTCCTTGCGTCATTAGGAATCAAGATATGTAATAAATTTGACGCGTTTGTTAAGATATTAGCGGATAAAAGGTTTTTAATTGTTGTGTGAAATGTCTACTCATGAATAGTTAAAAAATTGATTTTCACGAGGAAAATCTGAGAGAAATGTTAATTAAATCCATTTTCGAAAGAAATTTGAAATTTTCTTGAGGAATATTGATTGTAACATTTCTTTGATATATTTTTAGAAGATGGCAAATAAATGCATTTTTGACGAATTTTTTTTTTGAAAAATCATGAAATGGGAACAAATGTCCAATATCAATTTAATTTTCTAAGAAAATTTATCTAAGTTAAAATCATTGATTAACACATCCAAGAATATGTAAAGTGGGTCTTATTTCGTTTCTTGCGTCATTAGGAATCAAGATATGTAATAATTTTGACACATTTATTAAGATATTGGCAGATAAAAGAATTTTAGTGGTTGTGTGAACTGTCTAATCATGAATAGTTAAAAATTTGATTTTCTTGAGAAAAATTAAGAGAAATGCCAATTAAATTCATTTTTCAAAGAATTTTGAAATTTTCCAAAGGATTATTGATTGTAACATTTCTTTGAGAAATTTTTAAAAGATGCCAAACAAATGAATTTTTGATGAAAAAAATATTTGAAAAACCGAAAAATGGAAAACAAATGGCCATCCAATGCTCTTCGATTTTGTTTATAGTTATCTTATTCTATCTATTCTTTCACACCCCGAATTCGTAGCAAGGACTTTGCCAGTTAAGTCCACTTAATAAATCTCTTTACTGGTTTTATAATAAAATGGAAATATTATATATATATATATATATATATATATATATATGTATGTTTATATATTATGATTGGGCTGGAAAGATTATTCGAGTTGGGCCAGCTAAAGGGAGGTTGTGAACTTTGTGGACCTAAGAAAGCCCATTTCTTTGATCTGCTCACTGGTGCTGGTGATTTATAAATGATTTTCAAATGGGCTGTATTCCTTTAACTTTATTTTCTCAGCTCAAGTAATGAAAATGGGCAAGTTTTCAGAAGAGCCTATGTAAAAATAAAGGCCCTATTAAACTTAACCCAAGTGGAGATTTATCAATGATACAGATTGAAAGAAAAAGCAATCAAACATAGCCAACTACAAAATATCATTGAAATTAACTCTTGGTTATATTGTAACATTATATTGTGAATCATTGTATTAAGAAATTAGTTTATACTATCTTACTTGTATTTTAAATAGTTGAAGTTAAAATAGGGTGACTATTACAATAAAGCACATATATCAAGAACATAACGCAAATAAACCAATAATAATGTGTAAGGAGGTCTGATCAACCATATTAATAGTTGTTTTGGTTATGAGATCTCTGTCCTAAAACACTTATAAATAAGCTTTATTAAATAAAAAACTAAACATGAATATTTGCTTGTGGGAATTGAAAGCTATGTTCCAATAATAATAACTCAAACTATGTTTGTGAAAGAACTTTACTAGAAGTGAGATGGTGCGCTATGAATTATACGACATTGTCAAGAACTTACTTTTTTAGTAAAATTTCGTGTAGTACTTAGCATGTCGCCCCACCTCTCGCGTATTTGCTAAGTCAGCATCACTCCACTCAAATGCTTGAATGCTTTACAAATGAATGCCTAACCCACCTATTTATACAACTTTACCTCCTCAATGGACAGTGATGATCGATATAATCTAACTGTTGAGATTAATCATTCAGAGATTTTCTATTCTAAATATTTACAATGATTTTTCTAGAGACATTCTGAAATATATACTTCTACATACATTCTTGGGAACTTATATAAAGTTCCTAAACTACTATGTATACATGTCGTAGAAGAAAATGTAATCTTTTAGAACGTCCTTGTGTGGAAGAGGTCTTAAAAATGCCCGGGTCATAACAACATGCTTTTGTTCTCTCTTATTTTTTTTTTATCAAATCCATTTTCAGTTTAGTTTCTAATTTCTATACACTTAAAAAGCATAGTAGAAAAGCTGCAATACTGTGTGAGAACACTAGCCAACTTGCATGTTCCATTATATTGAAAAATATATATATTGTGCATTATCCACAAATTAAATAAATACAGAATAATATCTTCTACTTCCAGACTAACTAATAGACGTAAGCAATGATACAACTACTGAGGCCACATTCCACTAATCCAATATCCTTAATTGTTCTTATTTACTTTAATTAATTGATTAGTTATCTTCTTCCAAGTTCCAACCCGTGTTTTGTCAAAGATTAATATTATAATTTCTAATTTCATTATGCACAGTCAAGGGATTAGGCTGCTAATAGCGTATAGCCTCTACTATTAAATACTACCTATTTTTGAATGTCTAAATCAAATTTGTACCACCGCTGTGTCGGTTTCTTGAGTCGGATATGTAATCACAATAATTATATCTATAAATTAGTTAAGAAATTAATCAATTGGTCTTTTTCTCTAATTATTTAATTTGCTGTTGAACAATCCACTAATTTAGTAAAAAAGTTGACTGAATTACTATCAGATTAAGCAGAATTAAGTGTTGGTCATGAGCATTTGACTTCTTTATTTAGAGAGACTTAATTTGAAATGCAGACATCAGTTTGGCTACTTCTAGAGGATTACAATACCTTTTTCAAATTAAAAAAACCTTTGACATTAACTAATTAAACAAGTTGCGAATGTTTATTAGTTACGTTCTAGATTCTTAAGACTAAAAACGAAGAACAATACTTATTTTTATTGTATTTTGAAAGTCTTTAGTTCCATGATCAGTTTAAAGTCAACTAATGCATCTTCATACAAATTAGTTAGCTAATTTTTCATAATTGTATTTATAATTATACTAAACTAAGGCCCAATGCAGCACTCCATGCACCAAAACAATGGCGGATACAAAAATTGATGTCAGTGGGGGCACTCGCCCAGATTTTCCATTTTTTGCCAAATAGACGAAGGATTTAAGGGGGGTGCGGGGGGCTTATCTCCCACGGTACGGTACGCTATATTTATGGGAGAAAATATAATAAGAAATTAGGTTCAATTACAACTTTTGACATAATTTATACTCTTATAATATTTCTTTTTTTGGGTTTTGGGGGGGGAGGGGGGGGGGGCAAACTCAAAGTAAAGGGAAAAAACGTGATATTTTTCGATCTTGGGGGTGCAAAATTCAAATATAAAAATTTTGTAAGGTAAAAAAATGAATTTTCAAAATTGAGGGGGGCATTTAATAATTTGAGTGGGGCATAAATGTAATTTATAATTTCAAATTAAAAAAATATCTATATATAAAAAAAAAATTGAGTGGGGGCAGTCCCTCAATGTAAATCCGCCCCTGCACCAAAATCATGTGAAAATGCCAAATAAAACGGTATTATAAAACAATTATCCCCGTCAAATAGCTAGGGGATATATAAATTGAGTTAATTAATTTGAATGAATTCTATATTATTCATCTTTTCTTATTATTTCTTATGAAAAATTAATTGTACGTAATTGGGTTGATTTGATTGTAGTATTCGGAAGAATTTAAATGAGTTTTAATCTGCTTGAGTATAAGTAAAAAAAAATCTAAATATATGCTTTATCAATGCATAAACCTGAAGAGTCGAGTTACAAAACTGATCGAGTAGCAAATAAAATTTAAGCATAATTTTCTTTTATGTTAACAAATTAATTTTATACACAAATTCAAATTATATGATGAAGCTAGATATTGAATAATATGTTTAATCATTTAAATTTTGATAGCGGGATGTCCAAAAAATCACAAGAAGCTTTAGATTTATTGTTATTCTACTTAGCCACACACACAACTATTCATTATTTACCCCATATACCAACAAGGTCCAGCACAGTTGGTAGATAACTGAGTTCTTTAAACATGTTGTCCAGGATTCGATTCTTGGCAGTATGTGAAAAATGTTTTGTTAGGAGAGGCAAAACCCACTTCGGTGATCTTTACGACTCGAAGAGAATAGTTTCCGGCGTCCGACTGGGAAAAATCCTTGATATAAATGAAAAAAATTATTTACCGCATATAGGAAAAAGGTATATTTCTAACAAGGATATGCATATCAACTTACTATGGAAAGAGATGAATACAAAGGTCAAAGGGAGGTGATTACAATTTGATTAAGAATCATTAGTTAAAAGGAGAAAAAGCATTGTTCATTACGTAATTATCACTATTAATCACCATTCTAATTACAACGATCCTTAGAATTTTCTAAATTCTCCAAGAATTCTAGTCAAAGATTAGTTATAAACACCGATAAGCTTGATTTTGATGATGATGCAACCATATATTACTTAATACTAATAGTAGAATGCAATCACTAGCATTTCCATAATTTGTTACGCCTATCCAAAACATTCTCTACAAATAAAGGCCGTTTCCCAAAGTTTTGGAATAGATATAATTCTCAAATTGAAACCTAATTTTTCATCACAAAACCATCACGTAAAGCAAATGATTATTAAGGAAGAAAAGGATGGGATTTATTCAAGGGTGCACATCAATCAAACTGCAAATTGTACTAATCCTGACACCTTAAAATGTACGTTTTCATTGGACTTGCCTATATGGGCTTGGATTATATATCCCAAAGCTGATGATCATGTGATTAGGTTTGTAAACAAGTTGACTATCCCACGGATATATCACGACAAGAGATATTATTAGTGAGATGTTAAAGTTGTCAATATTACCAATACTTTTATATATGTCAATAATATTTGTTTTTTAGTTCTAATAATAATTTTACAAACTTAATGGTGATGTAAATTGCTTTTAAGTTATCATTGTTTACAATTAGTCCCACATATATGTTTGCAAGTCAAATATAGTTTCTGAGCTATGGTGAAAATATTTGTTTTCCTTGTACGAGACCATACTCAAGTTATTTATTGTCAAGCTGGATTACAACTTCTACGTATATACATACAAATTATTGTCACTGTTAGATTTGTGAAAAAATTTATTATCGTGATGAGCAAAATCATTGACAATAGATATAATCAAAGATAACTTTGATATTACCAATTTGCGTGACTTATATAAAACAATCTTTTTTCTCATATAGTATATTTAATACAGATATATTTGATTACTAACTCTGTTTCTTGAATATAACAAGTTGTGGATGTTCTTAACAAATCGAAGTTGTCATATTTAATTTGCGGTAGCTAGTTTTTAACCTTTCAAACTATGTCCTTTTAAATATATAATTATAACTCTAATATCAACATATCCTCTGGCTTTATGTTAATTTTCAGAATTATATAGAGCATTTTCTTGTTTAACAAACTTAATCAAACAACAATAGAGAAGGAGAAAAAATAAATTTTGCGATGCTCATACTCATTCTGTCCAAGGTAATTCTATGTCAGATCGAGTTCAATGATCAGAGATTGTATTCTGTATTTATATGTTTTATAAAAATATATGTGAGAATTACACATAATACATAGACACTAAAATCATTAAACCTGTTCCGACATAGAATTTTCCCTTTATTCATCATCAAATAACGTTATGTTTAAACAAAATATTTGCCACCCAATAGGGTTCCGTATAGAAATAATCCGAACACTTGACCAATTGAGGAGGACCTTAGGCATGGCCATATGTTGGACCCTTTTTTTCCTTTAGTAATGTTCAAGGATTTGATTGATTGCAACCAATCATATGCCCTGTCTTGTTACCTCAAGTGGGTCCAAATCAAATCCTTGGGGCCCATTTAATTGCATTAATGTCAATCGTCGACATCCACGTGGCACTGTTCAAAATCCTCAATGCAGGTAAAGTCGTTGAAAATGGTCCATTTGGTAACCCTAAAACAGTGAGAAGGACTTGAAAGGTGAAGAAAATCAAGCAAAAAAGTGAACTTAATTAGTTGAGTGAAAAATCAAAAGCTTCACGACTATATATGGTGGAATCCAGTTGTACCTTACATTGATTGGTAGGTACATTTGTAGATAGAGATACATTATACATTATACATATACGCCACTCTCCTTTCGTGTATGTATACGCAAAATTGCAAATTAATGGGTTGTGGTTGAATATTTGATCATAATTTGATCATTTATAGAAGTTAAATAAGATTTAGAGGTACTTGTTTTACTACTACTTTCTAATTAATCTATGTTTTAATAATAATGTAATATATATTTTGCTAAGCAGTTAATATCTACATTCTCTTGCCATTATTTATGATTTACTATATGCCCCGGTTTATTCATAAAGTTGATGGAAAAATTATTTGTTTAGTCCGTTAACTGGTCTTTCTTGCGTTTTAGTCCTTTAAGCTGACTCATTGCAAAATTAGTTCGTTATTTTCGGATTTTTTATAATTTTAGTCCTTTTGTACTTACAAAATTGATAAATTTAATTCGTGGTATAGTCCCCCTCAAAATGGTATCCGGAAGACGATCTAACCCATAAAAATGAGGACTTAGAATATCCGGTGATACGGTGTTGGACTTGATTTATTTGTGGGGACTATGCCACTATGCCACAGACTAAATTTACCAATTTTATAAGTATAAAAGGACTAAAATTACAAAAAGTCTGAAAATAACAGACCAATTTTACAATACGTCAACTTAAAGAATTAAAACGGAAAAGAAGCCAAGTTAACGGACCAAAAAAATAATTTTTCCTAAAGTTGATAATATAATATTTTTAGGTAGAAATGGATACTGAAATTAATGCCAAATACGCTAATGGAGCCGCTCTATTATATTCGATGCAGTAAAGCATATAAATGATTATTTGTATTCTTTGAACTCTAATATCAATTATATATGTCCCCACCCATATAAAAAGGCTTTAGATCATCGAATCTTGATAAAACCAAATTGACGGCAATACAAGTAAAACACTGAAAGTTTTATAAATCCACGTTTCAATAAGTTTAAATAAATCGATTAAGATTGTTCACTACTCAATCCAACTCAATCTCGACCCGATAATTGTCACAAACAATATTTATGATCAAATACATATGATCTACCCGTTTATTTATGCTGGACGATAAAATTTATCATTTTTAATACACTAGTTATTAATTAAGATTAAAAAATAAACCAAACTTACTCGACTCGAAATCTGTTGCTGGAAGTTCATTTGAACTTTGTGCATTAAACACAACAAATCTAACTTAAATATCTTTTTTTTATTTAAAAAGATTTGAAATTCGATAAGAGTTGGACTTAATTACTTTAAAAGCAACAAAAACATGCTAATTATAAAATCAAATTATACAAATTCAGCTATATATATTTGACTCGATTACAGCTCATTCCGCAAATTCAACACAAATGTAATTTTCCAAATTCGATTCATTTGCTTGTCATTATCACTTGAGACTACTCAACTATACGTGGCAAATTATGAATTTCCATGGTATTGTATTGTTGGGTTGTGGTTTCATTTCAAGGGTTGCGGCTCCGAGTGCTTCGTCTAGGAAGCCCAAATAATAATTTCATCCAATTTTCATTTATATTAATTAATAAATAGATAAGAAATGCAAAATGTACACGTGGAAGCTCCTGAACATCTCTTACCTTTTAGGACCACTTCTTCTGGTGGCTTCTCTCTAAAAGGCACGCGCCTACAAATATTCCCGCCGCCATGTCCATGCTCCTCTCTCTTACTTTCTCTCACTACAATATATAGCACATATACACCTTGTATTTGCTTCTTATATATATCATTTCATCACGTTTTCTATTATATATATGATTTATATATACACAAATCGAGTTTGAGATGAACAAAATGTCTTTAAAACTCTTTTGAACTTTTATTAAGTTTTACAAATATAAATTTTTATTACATTTTACAAATATAATTAAGTTTGATTCAATTGTTAAGTGAATCGAGACCAGCAAGTTTCAATCGAATGAACAAAAATATATTATTTTTTTGGTCACAATGCTCTAAATTTGATATCTTGATATTTTTACACGTAATTTATTATTTTTAAATTAAAGTAGGATTTTAGCTGATTTCGAATTGTGAGACTTGAGTCTTATTAAACAGTAAAGATTTTCAAGACGATCAAGTTCATATAACTTTTCATCGGATAATATTGAATCAAATATCGAATAATTAATAATACCATAAAGTTCATTGAGTAATGTAGTTTATTTTTCAACCTAATAATATGTGTCTGCATTATACTTGATCTCTATATATTTCAACCTAATAATATGTGTGTGTGATATAACCTCAAATTGGTATTGAGCCCCGTTGTCTCGTTAAGTCGATCACAATACAAGAAACCATAGCTCGTTACTTATAATATTAAATCTTAAAGATATAATTATGCTTTGAGGTCCCCGGTGGACCTTATAATTACAAAATACTACAAAATTCGCATGTTTCTTCTAATCGCGTAGGGTCAACTCGTGACCCGGCCTTATGAAGTATGATCCTGATTGTCCCTCGAGGACACGTGGCATCATCTTAACTGAAGTTTCCAGTTGTGAGAGCATCATCCATACAACGTGTAAATGCTATAAATACCAGCATTTTATTATGCACCGGACCGAGATCTAAGCATTTAATAAATTTCGTAAGACATATTTGTATCTTCGTTACTAAGGCTAAGACTTAATAGTACGATCCCTAATATAAATTTGGATACTTCTGTATACGAATCAACGACATTATAGCAGGAATACATTATATTTGAACTACGTTAGACTTAATCCTTTAGAGGTACGTAGGCAGCTCGGTTGATCCGAGTGTAGTCTATAATCTTAATCAGTTACTATTGGTTCATTTACGAGGTCATCCAAACTGAGTAAGTTCGAAATTATTTCCGACCTAAATCAGTATGCATTATACTTAATCTCTATATATTTCAACCTAATAATGTGTGTGCATTATAATTAATCTCTATATATTTTAATTTTTAATTTCTTAACAATCTTTTGAGTTCCATTATTTTAGGGTAGGGTTTGCTAATAATGGTCCCAACTATACTGAATGCATTTCTCTTTTTAATTTTCCATCAAATCTCCCTTGAAAATTAATTATTATTTGTCAACCGTTGAATTGCAATTTCTCCAAATTCACGTTTAGGGAAAATTCCATACTACCAAAGTGGATAATACCGAAGTGTATTTGTCAACCACTAAATATACACATGATGATGCATAAAGTGAAATAACTACCTCATTTTATCCGATCTAACAGTTTAAAACTCACTTGGGCACATACCCACCACATTTAGAGTCATTTGTGTAAATTAATGAGTGCAATTGAATTTATATTCCACGTTATAGTACAATAAATTTATTAGACGTTCAAAAGACAATAGTAATTATTCTTTGAAAATAGTGGCTGAATGAAGTCGAACTCCTTACATTTTAGGACGGAAAATAGCAAATTTAGTCCTGTAACTTTAGGGGTGGGAAAATTGGTCTCATATCTTGTGCAACTAGCAAAATTGGTCTCGTAATTTCCAGAAAGTCGTGATTTAAGGACACTTCTTAATTGAGAACCCTAATTTTGCTGGAAATACCAATTATAATTGGGGGTTTTGTAATTTCCGGCAATATTTGCACGTGTGGGGTATGTTTAATAAATTTGTCCAACATTCACTGGAAATACCAATTATTATTATTATTATTATTATACAACTCAAACCAACCTAAATTACTATTGAAAGAACATCAAATTAGGAGACAACATAGAATATTGTGTAGTTGATTAACTTATAATGCAATATTGTCCGTACAAGTTAAGCAAACGAGAAACAAAAAATGGAGTTCGTTGATAGGTGTTTAAGGGATAATTTTGGTGTTCAACTTGTAAACTTGTAAGCCACTCACGTGGCATTTTTTAATATTAGCATGATAAGATCATATAGTAATGCGTGACTTTAAAATAGTTATTTCACTATTTATATAATATCAGGATATTCCATGTCCTAAATCATTGATGTATTACTTTTTCCCTTAATCTAGAACTAAAACGATGGGAACTTTTATCGGGTTCATGCCCCAATGGCCATGTTTCAAAAATTCCACAAAATAATAAGATTAAAATAACAAGCAACAATGACATTTAAGTAAAGACGATAGTGGAATCAATTATGCACATCTAAACACAAATTTTATATATACTAATTAATATGCTACATACACATCACTATAACTAGTTATGCATTTTTTTCAACTCTTTTTTAATTTAAAATTATTGGGGAGGTGTCCATAGTACTAGAGCCGATATCAAGTATTTTTCTTTTTCTTTTTTGCCTATTCAAGGATCATTTTTTATATTTTTTTTATATAAAGAAATTATTTGCGATACGGGTGATCATTTTTTTATATACTTTAAACATTTTTTATATATTTTTTAATTTATATATCTGAATCTCTTCTCACACGTTACTGAATCATTTACTACTTGATAAACCATAGAGATGTCTGTGTTTTATTTTGTTTTGTGTTCTTGATTAATTAGTGTTTTGTTTCAACAAGAAATATTATATTTAATTATCGTTCATTCAATTAGATAATTAATCACAAGTTATTCTTGTTATAATTAATTAAGAGAGATGAAAAGTAATGAATGGAATGTGGTGATATATAATGTTGCTTTAATTCACAAAATAAAGGGAGAATGAATATATATATTACATTGCAATCATAAGGAGCGAAAACGAAAGAGTTTCAAACCAGAGAAATTTATGCAATTCAAAGAATGGTATTAAAAACCATGATCAAGTTGCATTTTTTTTCTTTTAATCCCCACAAACTACAATTTACAGAAACCAAATTAAAAAAAAGAAAAAGAAAGAATACAAGCTTAAAATTAGTCTCAAAACTTAATTAAAAATCAGTCACCCCCCTCCATCAATTCTATGGATAATTACTTAACCTGAAAAATAGACTCTATATTTTCTGGGTTTTTCTTCTTGATTAATATTATTCACTTTTCCTTTTCCTAAAAAAAAAAAAAACCACAAAGCACATCCTTAATGTTTAAGCATTGCTGCCGAATTGGTGCTGTAAGAACCACATATCATCAACGTCCCACAAATTCCCCGATACATCTCCACAGTCCATCCAGTTACCGTTTTGCTCCGTACAATCCATCCCCGTTTGGTTAAAGTGATAACCAGCTGTGGGGCTTGTTAATGATTGATTAGCAGCTGGATAATAATCCTGATTAACTGGATTATAATTATTGCTGTAATTACACTCCGTCAGGTCAGATACCGGAGTCCCAAACGAATCCGACGATGCGGCTGCGGTGCCGCCGCTGGAGTTATCCGACGTGTACATCTGAACTCCGCCATCAATATTGGGCTGTGGCACCATAGTTTGAGATGAGCCCATGTTATAATTCATGTTGTTCTGATTGTAAGTGGTGATGGTGGAGGAGGACGGCGCGGTGGTTGCCCCGGTGCTGGCTCCGCCTTCGCCTCGGCCTGAGGCGGCCGCGGCTTGGATTCTTTCGACTAGCCTTGGCATCCAGAGGTAACGCATGGTGTCTTTGAATTGCTTGCTGTTCACGTCACATCTCAGCTGCTTAGCATGCTTTTGAACCCTTGTCCTCCAGTAATTCTTGATTTCATTGTCTGTTCTTCCGGGTAAATGCTGCGCGATTTTCGACCATCTATTTAAGAAAACGCATTTTTTAGAAAAACGAATATATTGGATAAATAAATGAGAAAGTTCAAAGAGTCTGTTCTTGGGGTCCCGTTTCTGACAGCAAACGCTTTAGCTGCGGACCCTTTGTCCGATGAATAAATTAGAAAATATAATCTTTTGGTAAATATATATGTATATGTATACCTATTGCCCCAACGAGAATGGAGTTCAAGAATCAAAAGCTGTTCTTCGAGAGTGATATTTCCACGACGAACGTCGGGGCGTAAATAGTTCAACCATCTTAATCTGCAGCTCTTTCCAGTTCTCTTTAGGCCTGTGTAACATAATTCAATTTCGATCATGTTATCAATTGATCAGCAAATTATTGGAAAAAATAAAAGGGGGAAAAAAAAGAAACAATTCCCTTTAATTGGTAAAGTTTGTTACGTAATTTCTAAGTTCTTTCTTTACTTTATATGCACAAAACTTTATCCGATGAGTTGTACTCATTTTTTTTTGGTACGGACAATGAACTATATGTAGAAAAAGGAAGCAAATTTGAATCTTTCATTCTTTACTATCAATTAAATTTGATGATCAAGGTAATAATAATTGAATGATTAATTAATTACCGGCGCAACGAGCAAGAGAGTTCCAGCGGCCTTCTCCATGATGAGCTATGTAGTTGATGAGGGTGAAGTC
Organism: Buddleja alternifolia; assembly: GCA_019426215.1. NCBI lineage: Eukaryota > Viridiplantae > Streptophyta > Magnoliopsida > Lamiales > Scrophulariaceae > Buddleja > Buddleja alternifolia. The sequence goes on from CM033403.1 coordinate 36,927,375, forward strand.
TTCATCAACGGTCCATGGCCCTCTTCTAAGCTCCATTTCTTCTTCACTAATTTGATTGTAATTTCTTGATACTTTACCATGTTGATCCATGTTTTTTTCGGCCCTTTTGAAAGAACTGATTGATTGACAAGAAAAAGTTGATCACGATGGATCGGAGATATTATTTTCTGATGGGATGGTGAGAGATATTTCGAGATATAGATACAGATATAGATATAGATGGATGAAAGGATGTGGGGGTGGGGGGTGGAGTAATATATGAAGAGGATAAAGAAGGAGGGGGGTTTATATAGATGGAATTGGTGAGGTTTGAAAATGGTGGAAAAAAGGTGGCATGTGAGAGAGTGAAGAAATGGTAACAAAGCCGCAATAGGAACTAGGTATTTTAATTAATAATAATGTTGATTAATTAATTGTTTAAGTAATTAAGCACATACTTAAGAGAGTTTGGGGTTTGTAAGTATTAAAATATTGTTATTGTTAGCGAGTGAGGGCTTGCAAGTTTGACAATTTGACTTTCTTTTTTATTTTTGTGTGTATGAAAATTGGGATTTTTTTTTTTTTATTTTAAAATTTAATTTCTTGTTCTTTGCCCAATCAAGTTGTCAGGGAAAATTTGACTTCGTCACATCTCACAGTACTGCGTTGCTAAGTTTCCACTATAGAGAATGTACTTTATTAGTAAATCGATGTTGAGACTAATTAATTAAGATTTACGAGCTTGACATAAAATTTAGAAAACAGAAAATCTATTATTGAAGTGAGAAGTACATTAATCTATTCATTTTATTTTTTTTGGGAGCTTTTGTCTTATTGAATATTTCTATAGTTTTGGTTTGGAAAAAGAGGTATAATACACGTAAAAGTTCAACGCATAATAATATTTTAAATTTACGAATTGTTCTTTTTGAGTACAGAAAATATTGTCATTGGCCGAGCTAACATGATTTTTGTAAATTATAATTTTAAATATCAAAATCATGGGATTAATTAATTAAGGATACGTTTAGTGATTTTTCACATCAATAGATCATTGGTGCGCGACTATAGCCACAAACAAAACGTTGAAATGCATGGATGCATGATTAATTGCTATATAAATGTTGAAGATATTAATTTAAATATTTAAATATTATTGTCGTAATATATATATATATATATAAATATATATTATTGAATCTTGGCTTCAAATTATTGGGTACCATTTATAAAACACTGAGTTGCTATAATCTTAATTACATTGGATGAGATTATCTATTCCAAAACTCTATTTTATCTTTTATTCCACCAGTTAAATTTTTGACACGTGTCATTATTCTTAAAACTTGTGATATTTTTATTTTTATACACTTTCTAATCGATCATTTTTCCTTATCATGTTGAACTTATAATCATTTGTTTTTGGGCAAAACTTTCACCCTTTTTTTTCTGTATTTCTTCAATTGCAACATAGCTTCTTTGGTCAATTAAGTTCAACAAAAATTCCATTAATCCTTGCCCCATCATTTCAAAGTTTGTAGAAGATCTTGAAAAAAAGGTTCGGGGTAAGTGGGTGAAAAAAACCCCACACTTTTATATATTTAAATCTAAAAATAATCAAATTCTTTTTACCCTCTGTTCAATTCAGCATGTCAAGAAATGTAATAGTCAAAATCCTGCGGGAAAACCCCACACTTTTTATACTTAGAGCAGACATGTTACACAACCATCATATGTATATTTTGAAAATTTACAAAAGCTTGGAGAGACAAAAATTATTAAAAACACTACATCAAAAAGAAATATTAATGACAAAATTTGAAGTGATAATGTTAAAATTGTCACTAGATATAAAAGATGAGTGACAAGAATGTTTGTTTTGCCACTATAAGAATATTTAATGACAAGAGTTTCTCTAAAGTTGTCAATATTAACAATTAGTGACACATGTATAGTGACAACTTAGTGATAACAGAAATAGAGTGACAACTATAATTGTTGTCATTAAGTTATCACTAAAGGTGTGTCACTATTTGTCAATAGCGACAACAATTTTCTTGTCACTACCTATCAAGAATGACAACTTCTATACAAATCTTATCACTATTAAACATGTAAAACTTATTCTTGTGACAAAACAAAAATTCTTTATCACTAAAAATTTACAATTAGTGATAACTTTGACATTGCCACTTGATATTTTATCGTTAATGTATTATTTTTTTGTAGTGAAATGAAAAATGGCAGTGTTTCTTAATTTCATTTTTTTTCCTTGTTCTTCCTCTATGCGTTTTTTTAACAATTAAGATCCACTTCGATTTTGAGATGGACCACCTTTAATTTCTACTTGATTTAATGTAGCTACACTATTTAATAAGCTTAAATTTTCAACATGTGTATTTAATGATGGCATATAGCGAGTGTTATTTCGTTCTGAATTTTTGAATAACTATTTTATCAAATCTTCCGGAGATATTATACTATATAGGTACCACAGATTACACTACAACAAAAAGTAATATTAGCGACAAAATTGGAAGTGACAATGTTAAAGTTGTCACTAGATATATATAATTAGTGATAATAATTTTTGCATTGTCACAAAAAGAATTTTTAGTGACAAAGATTCTTTAAAGTTGTTACTATTGATAATTAGTGACACATGTATAGTGATAACGCAACTAGAGTGACAATTATAATTGTTGTCACTAAATTATCACTAAAGGTGTGTCATTAATTGTCAATAGTGACAACAAATTCCTTATCACTAAGTATCAAGAGTGACAACTTTTATACAAATCTTGTCACTATCAAATTTGTAAAACATAGTATTGTGACAAAACAAAAAATTTTGTCAATAAAAATTTGTAATTAGTGACAACTTTTACATTGTCACTTGACATTTTGTGATTAATATATTATTTTTTTGTAGTGTTATAACTTCGTTATTGGTCTTTCATAATATATATATATATCATTGCAATTTATTTGTTAATATCTATGTATAATGAATTTGCAATATAACCATTAATTGTGACAACCCGGCCGGTCTCCTCTCTTTGAAAGAAGGGGCGCTTTCGATTATGCTGGTGCTTGAAACAACCTTATTTTCTTTATAATTCTTATCTCTAGAATCAATAATTTTATATGAGAAATTTCTGCATATTTATCTTACTCTTTAGCAAACTTCTCTTAAAGCAAGTGGCACAACTTGTGGGTTTTGCTCAAATTAAATAACAAAAGCTACCGAGTATAAGTACAGGTTGATACCAACGGGGGCTGGTCCAAGTGTTAAGCAGCTCGGTTCCGCTTAAGTAAGATCGCGGGTTTGATTTCTTGAGTACGCAGTTACCCCGTTGGGAGACTCGCCCACCAGGCCAGGTGTGCGACCTGGGTCGATCAACAAATTAATCCGACAATACTCGAAACACTGTGATAGGCAACCAAAAAAATAAAATAAAATAAGTATAGGTTGATAGGCTCATGCTGAGCTATACAAAAATCGTATTGAAGGTACTTAAATACATTAATTAAAATAATTAATGTAGCCGATGCCCTCCATTACATTTCGATGCTTCAATAACTATACATTCTCTATACTTGAAAGATTTAAGCCCACTCTATCGAATTATGTACCACAAATTGATTTTCTTTTCATGAATTTCACTTTAAAAGTATGATAGCAAAACCCTAGCTATTTTAAACCTCTAAAATAAATGCAGTATCCTCTAAAATGACATCACCAAATGTAATATTATAATTAAATAATTCTCCAAATGAGGACCACAAATATTTTTTTCCTTTAATAAATTAGAATAGCTCGTCCTCAGTTCGTACTAAATATTTATGATTTCATACTCCAATCAAGGAATAGTTTGCTATCTATTCAAAGAAGATATGTAGCCTATTCCCAAAGTCAGAAGAAATTCCGAAACTTAATTAATTTAGAGCATTTCCTCCAAAAACTTAAATAGCCTGCTCAATATATATATATATATATATATATATATATATATATATAGTTTTTTCACAATGGAGTGTGTGTGTGTATATATATACATTTGACTCATTACACTACAAAAAAATATGACATTGGTGACAAAAATGTCGAGTGACAATATCAAAGTTGTCACTAATTATCATTTTTTAATGACAAGAACTTTTGTCTTGTCACTAAAATATGTTCCACATATTTAATAGTGACAAAATTTGTGTAAAAGTTGTCACTCTTGATAATTAGTGACAAGAAAATTGTTGTCATTATGGACAATTAGTGATACACCTTTTGTGACAATTTAGTGACAATAATTATAGTTGTCACTTTATTTGTATTGTCACTATACATGTGTCACTAATTGTCAAGAGTGACAACTTTAAAAAAACTTTTGTCACTAAAAATTCTTATTGTGACAAAGCAAAAATTATTGTCACTCATTATGTACATCTAATGACAATTTTAACATTATCACTTCAAATTTTGCCATAAATATTACTTTTTGTTGTAGTGTTATTCAGGATAACCATTTCTTCATATAGAAAGAGATTATCCAAACACTTTTTGAAAATCCATTTACTTTTTCCGTTTGGTGGATATCTCATTTGTACACACCTTCCTTGTGCAGAGAGTTTGAAAAAATAAATAACGTTACCTATAATTTCTTGAACCAAAAAAAAAATAAAAAAAAATCAAGTCCATAAATTAGCTGATCACACTCATATAAATTTGATATATGTCCTCACATATTAAATAAATTTTTCGTATTTGAAATTATATAAAATTACTGATGTGCGGAAACTTGTAAGTGCAAAATTTGTACTATATCTATAACATTATGTATAAACTTTAACTGCACATAGATTCTTTTTGATGTCCATATTGATTTAGACATCATGGAGATGATAACATTTAAATTAATTACAAAATTTGTAATTAAGTTATTAAATCTCCGACCAATGAACGACCGACAACCGAAATTAGTATATGACCAATTTTATTTATGCAATATGTGTAACATTATGTTATTGCTTGATATTATTTAATTTAGCAAAGTAATGATGCTTATTTGATCACTAAACACTCAAGAAAGTTAATAAATCAAATTCTTTTCATTCGTTTTCATTATTAGCTAGTAGAATATGGAATCTGAAAGGGAATTAATACGTAATGGGATGTGGATCACGTGTTTATAATAATTAAGTATTGCATTAGTATAGGTTTCTGAAGATGCAAATGCAATGCACTTGGATATATAATATATACTTATATACATTAATCTAAAATATTATAATAGTTCTATATTCATAGTTGTCTCTTTTGTGCTCCTTTGTAGTAGGGCATCTTTTCTTTTCTCATTTTCTTTCCACATATATATCATTTTATAGAATAATGTGTTTCATCATGTGAGGCTTAACATAGTTGCATCTAGTGCTATATATAGTATAGTAAATTAATTATATAAAGTTAAGAAAAAGGCCCCATTTAACCTTTCGGTGATGTACTTAATTTCATAAATCATGCAAACGGTGAAAGAATTCCTTAAGTTTTATGTTAAACTATCATTAATTCGTTATAATACAATATCATAACTCCAAAAATACCTAGTAAAATATAAGAGCTTATATGATGTTTTAATTAAATTAATTTAGGCAAATACGCGCATGAAACTTGCTACGGTATCGATACTTAATTACCTAATCTAGTTTATGCTGATTACATTCTTGCAATCATAATTATATGTAAAGTTATTCCATCTTGGATTCATATTCTTGCATTTTGTTTAAGTATCTTCATCCACATTTCTGAGAATAAAGCCACCGTAGCGTGGTTAGATATATATGTACATTGTAGATTCAAAGTGTTATTTATGATTTAAATGGGCCCATTTTTTATGCTCTTGGCTGAAAATCATACTTAAATGTTTTCCTTCAATAAATGATTCAAAATGATTTCAATAATACATCATAAATCGAGTAATCTAGTTCAACAATATTTCTAGTTTAATATGCATAACAACAATTTATTTCCTCCAAATTGTCGATCATAGAAGAAAATTAAGAACTGTCAATAAAAATATACATCATGATTTGAAGTCGTGATCTATACCAGTCTAAATTCACGGCTAATTTGACCTGGGTAGATGTTTCATTTTACCACGTTAACATCACTTGTGGTGGATAAAGAATGCTAACTATTTTAAACTCCAACAAGCCGTGGTGGAAGATATGCTAATCTAACATTTTTCTACAATTGTTGAAAATCCATAGTTTGTCTGATGAACCAAACATCGACAATGGCAACAAGCCGTAGGCAACGTTTTGACCATGCTTACAGATATCATGGTTAAAATCGAGGCAAAGTCGTGATCAATAATTTTGATCATGACAAAAAGACTTTTTACCATGACTAAGTGATATGGACAAAAATCAATATTCTTGTTGTGGATGAAATTTTACCGAGCTGACAAAAAACTAATACTTCAAGACTCTGCAACAAAATGAATGCGAGTATTATTCAAATTAATTCAATTGGATGTATTTGGATGTATGTACATAATTAGATAGATATGAATGTATGTATATTGATATTACTAGATGTTGTATCCTGAGACGGAGCCATGTGGGGGCAAGTAGGGGCACCCTTCCCGTCTCAACTTTGATAAAATTAGTTTTTTTACTCTATAAACTTTTGCAAATTAAAGTATTGCCCTTCCAAAATTCAAAAATATCAAGTTTAACCCTTTGTTATGTATTCGCCCCCCGACCCCAAATTTTGGTTCCGTTCCTGGTTGTATCTGATCAATACATATCTAAAAATATATGTATCTATATATATATGTATATATATCCCAAATCAAAGATTAGAAATTATTAGAAGAATGTACCATATAATTGGACGTTGTGAAAAGAGATTGTTATTAAACAAAAAGTGAGAAGTATCAATAATGGTGGTTTTCTAGAGGGATTCCACACACACACAAACATATATATATGTTCGTGTATTTAAAAAAATAAAATTACTCCCCAAAAGGAGACTGGTTGGTGAAAAGCAGAGCGAGAATATGTACACGTGCCTCATAAAATTAACACAAATCCCTTTCTTCCAAGACTAAAACTCCTTCCATCTTCACCACTTATGTGGCTGTTTTTCCTATTGATCATTCTTCGTAATTGGTCCCATTTGCATATAGCACCTATAAAAGCCTAGAGCTAGTTCATTTTTTATTTATTATTTCAATCTCATTTTCATCAGATACGTGTATATATATATATATATTCTTGTATCTTATTATATTTCTTTTTCGTTTCTTTGTTTTTTAGTCCACAAAAGGAAGTTCATTATGTACATGCATTGATTGGACCAAGATAAAATTAGGAGCTGATAATTTGTCCATGCTCGTTCAAATGAGTTTTCACAAGACCAAATATAGATCGAGTATTTAAACATCTCAATATGAATGTTATGAATATTTTATGTTTTAAAGTTTGACGATGTGATAAAAAGTTTTGATGGTTTTCTTTGTTAATTGTTATGTTTCGGTCTAGTTAAAATTAACTTTTTTCGATACATTTCAACCCAATCTTGGTTGATTTATTTATAATAGAACTGCAGATGTAGTATTATATAATTTTGTATACTCAATGTCGTATACATGGGCATTTGGAAAATTCATCAACATTCGAGTAATAATCATGTTGAGTGACCCTACAACAATTTGTTTTTCTATTATAAGTAACATTTTAAGATTAATGTTACGCATTAGAAAAGATTAGGACCTTATCATTAATTTTGGCTTGTTTGTGTTAATCAAAGTTCAAGCTGACTTGATTTTGTCACTTAGTCTAATCTCTGTCTGCTTGCTCTATAATAGATTTTCAATGTTTTCGTGGAAAAAAAAATTAATCATGATTAAGTATGAAAAGTACATTATTCACATAGTTCATACTTTTAATTACTTTGGTCTAAAGTCTAGTTCAAACTGTTTACATGATTATCCATTCTAAACCAAGTAATTTAGCTAGTCATAAAGTAAGAAAGCATAACAAATAATACTGCGTAATAGTTGTAATTAGGAAAGGTTTTAACTTAGTAATTGGTCTTCTTTTATATATATTCTCCTATGAAACGTCTTTGACCCAAATGTATGATGCCACTTTATTAAATCTTATAATATACTACTATTTTTGACCAGCAAAAGCATGCGTATTTCAATTATTATTATTACTATTAGGTATAGAAAATTAGAAATTTCTAGTGGCTGGAGTGGTGTATATCTACATCTCGTAATCAAGAAGGAAATTAAGCATATATACATGAACCTTTGGTAGGAGCAGTATAATTTTGTGAATACTTACCAAACTATGTATTTCTTTTCATTTGAAAATTGGTACTTCAAAAAAGAGTCAACAATCTCAGAAATATATATATATATATATATATATATATATATAGAACCCAATTAAATTCTCTAAATAAGCAAATTAAGCTAAACTAGTGCATGGTCTCTAGTAGAGACTCTTATTGTAGAGACTCTCTACAATATGAACTCCAAAAGGAACAATTTGAACTTTCCCCAAAGAGTACAAAAGAAAAGAAAAAGGAACAAATTGGCTTCAATTCACTAGACAAACTTTGAGAACAAGACAACATATATATATTAAATTAAACAAATTGGCTTCAATTTTCATGAAAAAAATATATTATTGTCACGTGCAAGTATGAACTGGTTTAGTTGCAAACTGTTTTTTAAGGTAATGTATACTTATGATATTAATTACCTTAATTATGGTGTTGTTGGCCGCAGCTAAGTATGAAAAAATAGCCGCCAAAAAAGCCAAAAAGGAAGAGCAAAACAGCGGCAATATTATTTGTCTCATCTTAATAATTATTTTATTGTTCCTTCCCTCTTGCCGTTGCAATTTAAAATATTCCCATTATGCGTAATTAACTATGATTTTATCCAACTCTTCTCTTTATCTTTCTCTCACTCAATTTAAGCTTTGTTTTTTTTTTATTATGGTTAATCTTTATCTATTTTTTTTTTTGTTGGAAAAGTAAGCAATTTTATTTCAATTAATCAAAAACATCTACACCAGGCATACCCAGGCTTACAATTTCTCAAACTTACACTGTACACTACTCCAAATTCTCTCCACAACAGTATCTACATTACTATTTCCGATCTGAAAAACTCGTCTATTACGCTCTTGCCATATACAATAGATAATTGCAGCAAATAAATCTAGTTTTTTGCAACTCAAAATTGTCTTACCTTTACAGATTCGAAGCCCCCAAACAACCTGCTCTGTCCAGTTAAATCTTCTACAATGTAAGTTCAGTCGCCTCCAGCAACTAATCAAGACCTCTTTAGTAAATTCACAGTCAAAATACAAATGGTCCCTACTTTCCTTAGCCCGTGAACACAACAGACAGTCTTCATTCTCCAAGTTCTTCCAGACACCTATTCTATCCTTTGTTTTGAGTCGATTTAGCATGGCCAGCCACACAGTAAATTGATGCCTTGCAATAATCCCTTTTCCCCACACCAACATTTTCCAAGTTACCTCCTCAAAGTGCTCCATCTGATGGGTATAAGCTTGGGTAATAGAGAACTTCCCATTCTTCCACTGATTATGCACTACATCAACAGCATTCAGAAATTTATCCCTTACAGCTATCAGTCGTTTCCATAGCCAAGAATCACCCACTTTTGCTTGTTTCCCCCATACTGATTCTGCTTTTAAATAGTAGGAGTGAACCCATCGTATCCACATTGAGTCTGATTTATTTGCAATATTCCATACCTGCTTAAACATTGCAGCAATGTTCCATACACTAAGGTCAATAATACCCAGTCCCCCTTCTCCTTTGGGCAGACACACATCAGCCCACTTGACTGTGGCATAGTACTTTCCAGTTGCTTTCCCACTCCATATGAAGGTTCTGCACATCTGCTCAATTTCCTGCACAACAGCCAAGGGTATTGGAAAAATCTGAGTCCAGTATAGTTGGATCCCAAACAGCACAGCCTTTACCAATAGAACCCTCCCTGTGAAAAAAAGTAGTTTTGCAGTCCAAGAAGTAATTCTTTTGAGGATCTTATCTATCAACGGTTAACAGTTCTTGATAGTTAACCTAGATCCAATAAGAGGGACCCCCAGGTATCTCATTGGCATATCACCCTCCACAAACCCTGTAACTTCAAGAATATGCATTTTAATAGCCTCCTTAACACCTCCACAAATGATTTGTCTCTTATCCAGATTTTCCTGTAGCCCAGAAACCTCAGAAAACATCTCAAAATAGCTTTTGATCTTACTGATAGACTGTAGCTCCCCTTTGCAGAACGTCATAAGATCATCTGCAAAACACAAATTAATTAATCCAACTCTACTACACTTCGGATGGAATTTAGAATGCGGATCTCTGTGTAACAATTTAAATCCCCTAGATAAATAGTCCATAACCAAAACGAACAAGTATGGAGACATGGGGCCCCTCTATCTCAATCCCCTCCTCCCTTGGAAAAACCCAAACACAGACCCATAATCTTTATATTTAGGTTTCTTAATTTTGTTTGCTCACATGTCTTCTCACTTTAATCATTTAAAATTTTTTAATCCTTTTCATGTGCATTTCCTTATTTGAGCTTTAAATTATTATTAGAAATACAATAAAATGAACGGGATTAAGTTAGGAATTGTAATTGAATATGTGGTTCACTGTTAATGTATTATATGTTCTATATAGAAAACCGTAAATTAAATGTTTTCTTTAACTCTAATTTATTTGAAAGACCATGCACCGGGAAAATTGCATTTTCGGTCCCACAACCTAGTCTACGTGCAATTTTGGTTGCAATATTATAACGTAACATTCACCATGTTGCATCTCATATCTTCATAAAATGTGCAATTCTGGTCTCAAGCCTAATGTCCGTTAGTTCTTGCACGGAAGTAGCACCTGTTTGTCACGTGCATGGTTAATTGTGCAATTTATGTCCCATGATATTAGACCAAAATTGCCCGTGACTCAGGTTTGGGATTAAAATTGCACATGACCCAAATTTGTTCATATCCATATTAAAATTCGTGAATTGTGTAGGGTAACATCCTTAATCGTATATATGAGATTTTATTTTTAGAAATGATATGCACATATTTTGTTTGTCTTTATATATGTCCATTTATTTATTTTATTAATCTATATCGTGGCATGTCTACTTAATAAAACAATTAGTACAATTATAGTCTAAATTAAAATTGTTGTGACTTGAATTAAAAGTACAAGAAATAAAACATAATTTGGAGAATAAATAATTACTTCAAAAAATAAAACTAAAAGTCGTGTTTAAATTTGGTCCCATAACTTAGACTTTTGTGCAATTTTGGTCCCAAGAGCGAACTAATGGTGCACGCAAGAGGCACGTGCTATTTTCATCTAAAAATTAGCGAACATTGGGTTTTTTTATTAAAATTGCACAATTTTGGAAGTTATGGAATGCAATGTGGTGAGTTCTATAATATTGAGATCAACATTGCACATAACCTAAGTTATAAGACCAAAAATATTATTTTTCCACCATATATGCACCTAATCCTAAAATTCAAATTGCTAAAAATGGGATATATAAAAGACAAATGAATACTTGTCTATTGTTTGCTAAGGTCCACCTATACTCTCTTTCTTCAAGATATTTTTTTCATTGCATTTAGTCCATTTAATTATATTCTTCATATTCATTTCTTCCATGACGTGGCAATTCGTCGTGTTGGGAGGTAAAATTTGGGTTGTTGATTGACATTGACGAACTAGCTAGGCCAATTTTCTGGAAATTTCTTGCACTATATATTGTACTCCCCCCCCCCCCCCCCCCGGCACCCCCATCCTTTTATTTTTGGTAGGTCTACCTTTTGAATGAAAGGGATCGGAGGTCTAAATACTCGAAGTTCCATTAACATTTTGTGCTCTTTATTATCAAATTGATGATATTCATGTTACTGTAAGTAATAATTCGTATCTATATATTATACCAAAATTAGGGTTTTCTGATGATGGTCATATCAAAATGGGAGCCAATTGGAGTTGAGCAGCGGTGCGTTCAGGTCAATGAGTGGTGTATATTCAAGTTTTAGGTTAGCAAGGAAGATCTCTACAGTAAGATATACATTTTGTATATATGTCAATATGAACACTTTTAAGTTGATTTGCATTTGCCAAAGCCTATTTTAATGACATTTGTAATTGAGACGGGGGAGGGGACCAGTAATCCACTCCTCCTCTATATTCATTTGCTTCATCCATTTGATTTCATCCATCTTTTGTGTATCTATCTATGTATATGTATCATATACTTGTCCACGTGTATGTATTAATTTGTCGTAATCTTTGTTCAAAAATAATCAACAGGGCTGCTAACATGGTTGAGTATTGGGTGTGTTCACAAAGAGATAAAATTACAACAATGAGGTGCTATGACTTATCAAAACACGATGAATTACTAGTTAACACGCACAAGATATGGTAGTGTGTTTCTTATGTTATTTTCCTATAGTTTCAGTCGTCAAAATCTCAAAACAAAAACTGAACGGTACGTACAAAGACATATACAATGTCCAATTGACTCGTGCATTTGTATTTTATCTATATAGTTGTGTCCGAAGTCACCTCATGTACAAAGTGCACTTCGAATGTTTAAAATATATATAGATATAAAATGTGCTAGAGGCCATTCATTACAAAAAAAATATGACATTAGTGACAATATCAGAGTTGTCACCAAATGTATATTTTTAGTGACACGAAATTTTGCTTTGTCATAAGAATAAGTTTTACATGTTTAATAATAACAAAATTTGTATAGAGATTGTCACTCTTCATAATTAATTAATGACAAGAAAATTGTTGTCACTATTGACAATTAGTGACATGTCTTTAGTGACAACAATTATAGTTGTCAATCTATTTTGTCTTATTACAATACATGTGTCAATAATTGTCAATAGTAACAATTTTAAAGAAACTTTTGTTGCTAAAAATCCTTATTGTGACAAAGAAAAAATTATTGTCACTCTCAGGGACTGAGTTAGGAATTATGGTGAGGGGGGGCGAGATTTTTGTGAGTTTCATTTACCCGGTAGTGAAGAATTGTATGGGGGGGCCCGCGGTACGGTACGGTATATATATGCGAAAAAATTGAGGATTAGGTTTAGTAAGAACACTTTTGACATACTTTGTACTCTATACCTCTTTTTGTTAATAGTGAAATTCTCTTATCCTCTCCCGTGGACGTATGCAATTGCCGAACCACATAGAAATAATATTTGATACATTTTTCGTAACTAATTAAATAAAATATAGTTTTAAAACTAAAATAGAGAATGGTCCAAATATTAAATAAAACAAAATATAAAAAGCCTAAAAAGTATGTTTGGAGGGGAAAGTTAGAGGAAAAAATTTAAAGTCATAACTCGTAACTCAAATTTATTGGACTGTTGTGAATGATGAATATATACAAAAGTGAAACTACAATTTAACTTCATAGTTAGATATATGAGCCGTATATAGTTGTAGTCCATTTGAGTTTAAAAGTGGGCTAGCTACTTTACAAATTACCATATATATAGGTTATTCTTTAGTTTATTAGGGATGTAAATTAAGTTTGCAATTTTTGAGGGGGGCGAAATCAAATTTTTCATTTTTTTTACATGTGCAAATTGGATAAAATAAAAATTGAAAGTCCCTGATTATGCAAGAGTGTGATTAGTAATTTATCATTTTTACAGCTTGCCTGGAAAGATCCACTTGTTCTTTTTCACTGATCAATAATAGTATTATAATATCATAGAAAAATAACTTCATTTTCACTATTACTTGTTTATATGATGTTTGGTTAAATCAATTGATAGAAAGGTTATTTTTGTCATTTTCGAGGGGGGCAAAATTACAAATGTTAATGTTATAGGTAAAAGTGAAAGTTAAAATTTTGAGGAGGGCGGGGGGGAGATCACAAAATTACAAAATTTCATAGGCAAAAGTTGAAAATTTTAAAATTTGAGGGGGGGCGGTGGCACCCACCAGCCCCCCCCCTCCCTCCGTCCCTGGTCACTCTTGTATATCTAGCGATAATTTTAATATTGTCACTAATGTTACTTTTTGTTAAAGTGATTGTGCATGGTATAGCTAACATAGAGTTTGTTATCGGCGTCGGCATTAGGGCTGCAAGATCAGTCGAGGTGGCTTAGGATCTAGTGAGCCGGCTCGAGCGATGTTTGGCTTGACCTCGAGTTGTTTGGGCTTGGAGGTTTGTAATGAGTTGAATTGAGCTCATGATATATAAGTATATATTGATGTACAGGATGTGAGCTTGTTGTTAATTGTTATTTCTATTTATATTATTTTGTAAATTAGATAATGATAATAAAGCTAATAATGTTCTTAGTGATGATGGTAGTTATAATAAATTTATCACAATAATTAATTATTAAAAAATAAATTAAAAACTTAATTTTGTATATAAGTTTTTTATGGTAATATAAATAAAAAAATTCAGGAAAATGATAATACAAGTAAAATAATTAGATATTATTGTATTAGTATTATTTATTCAAGCAGCTTTGTTTCCTTTTAGTATATGAGTTGAGCTTATTAAGCTCGTCTCATGTAAGCCGAGCTCGAACTCAATTTTTATAAGCTTGACTGCTTAAGTTCAATTAACCTTTTTTTAAAAAAAAAATTTAACTCTTTTGCAACCCTAATAACATATATACATGCACGTCATGTACCCATATTAGTTATGTTTCGATGACTAATATCTAGCCAGGTTTAGCAAGTTTTGATGGTAATTGATATGTCCCTCTAGTGTTGTAATGAAAAACAACAAATTGATGGAAAATACCATCTTGCTCCCAATGTACCATAACCACACATTCAAATATTGGGGGGCTTTTTTTATGAGTAGTGGGTAATGAAACCATCCCTCACCCTACGAATAAGTGGTGATGAATGCATTGGGAGTAACCCTTTCGATGCACCATAATATTACCCTAAAGGGATGGACGGATTGATCATTGAATTGAAACTCCAACTTTGAGAGAGAAATAGGGTCCAGATTCAGTGGCTCATAGATAGATTATGATTTAATTTGAAGTCCACCCTTTGAAACGACGTCTCATTAATCTTTTCTTTTTCATGAAAAGAATCTTGTACTAATGACCATCCCTTAATAATTGTAATTCTAACAAGTAATCAAGAATTTTAAGGTCCCTAGTACAAGACTGCAACTGTTTGATGTAACGTTTTATTTTTGTCCATAAGCCATAACTTATTTTATTTGCAATTTTGGTCTTAATATTATGGACCTCGCCAATTTGCATATTTTATCTCAATAAAATGTGCAATTTTAGTCTCACTCCCCAATTCCGTTAAATATTTGACAAAGAATGCATGTGTGATTCACGTGTTCAGTTAATTGGGTTTTGGTCTGAAAATTAATTCCCAAAATTTCGAATATCAGCTAACAAAGGAGGAAAAACCACTGGAAAAGTCACCTCTCTATGGTTGCTATATAGACATGAAATAAAATGTACAAAGGGGATGCAAATCTCCAACTAATTAATTATAATTGATGCTCTAATAATATCCAAACAATTTTCTTGTGATTGCAGTCGATTATAACTCTCCTTGCTCCACAATCGTAGGGAAGAAAATTTGCTGGAGTGCGTAAAGGTCTGGGGTTTTTGGGAAATTAATGAAAATGGGGGTTTCTTATTCTACAAGAAAATTGAGTATTGGCAATAAAAATATGTCATGGCTTAAAATCGTGGTCTATAGCGGTTTAAACTAACGACTAACTTGGTCGTGGTAGATGTTTTATATAGCCACACTAAAGCTATCCGTGGTGAAAAAGAATGTTAACTATTTTAAGCTCTAACTAGCCTGGTGGAGGAAATGTTAAGCTAACATTTTTTTACAATGGCTAAAAGTCATGGTCTTTATAATGAACAAAACATTGACCATGACAATAAGTCATGGTAAATGTTTTGGTCATGTCTGCAAATACCACGGCCAAAACTATGGCAAAGCCATGATCAATTAGTTTTAACCACGGCAAAGGAACTTTTCACCATGGTATAATGACATGGGCAATAATCATTTTTTTTTTAGTGTTATTAGACCATTTAGATAAATTGTTAATTTTCCCACCAAAACCCCAATTTAAATAAGCACGTGAGGGGTACATACATTTTTCGTCAAATATTTAAGGGAAATAGGACATGTGTCTTAAATTGCACATTTTTTTTAGATAAAATAAATGATATAAATTGGTGAGATCCATAATATTAGGACCAAATTTGCATATGGCCTAAGTTACGAGAATAAAATTGCAATTTTTCCTTTAATTTTTCTTTTGAAATTGAAATTTTTGATTTCGTAAGCGGGGTTTGGTGATGGGGCTTGAGGGGTTTTGTCAGTTTATGCGATGTTACGCATGGAATTGCTCATCTTGAGATAAGTTAATAGTGTCAATTATTCTTAAGCAATTTGACATCTTAAACTAGTGATTGATTTATTCTTGATCAGTTGCCTAAGAAAAAAACTAAGGTCAAAGTTTGGTACTATATATGTAGAAAATAGGTTCAAGTTATAGGTCTATAGGGTTCCTAAAATAAGATCATGTAATGTTAGGTTAATAAGCAATATTTTCTTTTATAAAACTCGAAGTGGAATAACTATATAAAAATTTAATTAATAACCTAGGAAATAACTTTTTAAACTTGAGTTGCAAGAATATGCTTACATTAATATATAGTTAAGGTGGAGAAAGAACGAGCAAATTAAATAGTACTATTTATATTTGAAGAAATTCAAATTGCAAGATGACAAATGCATAACATAGATGATTAAGATATATAGTACTCTAACAATTCCTAAGAAATTCCGCACTCCATATTTCCCAAATACTTAATATTGCTATAGTGTAGTTAAAAAGGTTTTTCTTATTTAATTGATGAATTTAGACAATGTAATTACTTCATGATCTATACATATAAGAGAAGCTTCTTTTCATGACTTAACATGCACAAATTAGAAAGGAAAAAAATTATCTGCGAATTCTTGCTAAAGATTGTCCCATTTTCTTTTGCTGTTAATTAAATAGTAACAAATAGCAATCATCATATTTAAAAAATGTCACAAGAAGATTAATTAGTGCAAAAAGGTACAAAATAAATTTAACATGTAAAGTGTGAACTCAACAACTCCTAAAGCAACTTTCTTTACAAGTGAGACAATCTGTTGGCAAAAGCCCCAACACCAAAATGTTAAGCTGAATCATAATTGCATTTGGTCTCTTATAAACCAATATTTTTAACCACCATTAAACCACTTAATTATATACACATATATATATATATATATATATATATGCGGTTGAAATCTAGCCAATGATGCCTAGCCTAGTTGGTTAAGGTTGAGGCCCCATAATCAAGAGGTTATGGGTTCGACTCCCACTGGATGCATGTGGGTTTTCTCTCTACTTAGATGGTAGTTTAGTTTGTCATAGTTATTAGTCTATGATTGTATTTGCTCATGATGCTTACTTGTAATAGATTCTCTTGTAATTGATACAATATGATATTGTAATCGCTTCTATCAAAAAAAAATCTAGAAAAGTATGCATTAATTTACTACTTCATATTAGGGGCCCTTGTTATTTTTGGGTATTAAGTTGAAGCTTAAATTTTGTTATAAAATTGCCCCACGATAAGCGCGTATTTTTTAAAATAATATGATTAAAGCCAAACATTATATATCAAATTCCAAAAAAAAAAATGTGTTTTATGACATCGTTTTTGCATTATGTTGTGACATTAAGTTTCAAACCTAAGTCTACCAAGTCAAAGACACCATATAGTTGACCATACGTGCGCTCACTTGTCAACAAAGGAAGGCTTCCAAGTTCCAACATCAAAAAATTCCCTCCAT
Organism: Buddleja alternifolia; assembly: GCA_019426215.1. Classification (NCBI taxonomy): domain Eukaryota; kingdom Viridiplantae; phylum Streptophyta; class Magnoliopsida; order Lamiales; family Scrophulariaceae; genus Buddleja; species Buddleja alternifolia. Next base: position 36,945,337 of record CM033403.1, read on the forward strand.
TAATTGACAAGATATATAGCTACCCCCAAAATTCTTTTTTTTTTTTTTCTTTGTTTATCAATATGACTGCAACAAAAATTTTGCATTGCTATAATTCAAACCCAAGATATTGACATTACGGTGACATCATTATTCAGAGTTATTATTATGTTAAATTTAGTTATATTATATTTCATGTTTGTGCATGGGCCTAATTAATGTTATAAGATGAGTATATATTAGGATGTTACGCGACATTTAACTTCTCTAAGGAACTAATATGACTAAGAATAGTAATATAAGAATAAGAATTAATTAATTTTTACTTAACAACAGAAACTATTCAAAGTCTCGGTATAATAATGAGTATTCGTGTATAGTGGACCACGTGAATAAATTAATTCAAATATTTAGATGAAAGATTATAAGTTGAATGTCAAACTAGATTTAATTTACTTTGAATTAATGTAATATATATTACTATTGTTATTATTCAAAAAGGTTATAAGCAAGTCGATGGCTAATACAAGAGAAGGGAGTCAAGACACAATTCAGCTACACCCGCATTATAATATTAAGTTTACAAAGAGTCAAAAACGATGTCAAACCGAACATTAATTTTCTTGAAGGTCAACGGATCATAAGATATTCCTACCCGTTGAAACTCTTATATTATCAGATAATATATATATATATATGTGTGTGTGTGAAATCTTTGAATTTAAAATAAGAAATAATTGATTTGCTGGAAAACCGAACTGAAATTTGACATTCAAGAAGTGGGCTTATAGCCACTACCGTTGTAGATTTGTTTCTTTTTTCTTTTTGGTTACAAATTACAGCTACCATTTTAGATGCTTACATCTTTACATTGTATAGAATTACTATACTCATTTCTTCCAAAAGTTAATTTTTTTAAGAGATTCAGACCAATGAGCACATTTTCAAATAAAAAACATTCTTTTAATTCTTTTCATTTTAATTAATTGTCAAATATTTGAAGCAATCTACGTATTAATTAAGACAATTTTATAGTATAATAGTGAATTACATTTTGTGTGTGGTGAAGACTCAAGAGAGTGCGTTGTAGTTGGTGAATAATAAAAATTTATGAGGGAGCCAAATGAATTTGTTATAAATATAATTGTGAATTTATGTACTCATTGATCTATACAATCTGTATATACTATATAAGAAATTAAGCATGGGGGTTTTTAAAAAAGAGAAAGCTAAAATGATTTTAACACAGACCTCCCCATCCTCTCTCCAAACCTTAAACATCTTTTACTTCTCTTTTTCCTAGCAGGCGATGACTTGGTGAAACAGTCACCTCCATGACTATCGGCGGGCTGGATTGGAGTACCCTTCTTCAAGCTATGTATCCCAACTTCATCTACTGAGAAGGAAATGGATCTAACGAGACAATGTTGTATTTGACGAGATGAAAACGGACGATATATAGATTTTATATAGTTTTTTAGATAAATTATATAGCATTTTGTTTTATCTCTAAAATGAAAGTTTGTTTTCTCTCTCGAATGAGAATTTCGTCTCTCTTGAATAAGGATGTAGTCTTTTGCACAAGAGTTTTCTTGTGCTCGATTGTTAGTTCTTAAGATTTGTTACCTTGAAAAAATTTGATATTCGTTGCTTCAATTGTTATTACTACATCATTAGAGACAGTTTAAGTTGTATTGTTATTGACGTTGTAAACTTTTTATTGAATGAAATATAATGATTGTTTTTTTCTTTTAAAAAAAAAGCATGGGGGTTAAGAGTAACCGATCTTTGGGATGGCAGCAGTTATGGTGAAGCCAATGGAGAATTATTACATGACTTGACTATTCATGAACCACATAGTCCAACCTCACTTGTCTTGGTGAAGTGCCGTAATAATAACTACATGGTCCATGAGAACCATAGAACTGGATTCTTATCTATGGTTTCCAACTTTTACATGTTACTCCCTATATTTATCTCTTTATTTTTTTCTTTAATCACATATATTTATTTTTCACCTCTTTCTCTTGATATTTTGTATTCTTTTTTCTCATCTTTGATATAAATTTAGAATTTATTAAAAAAGCAATTATCTCAGTTTTTATAGTTTCACGCATAGAGTGTGTGCCTTTGCCGACTAATATATGACGGTTCATTTTCTGCTAGAAAATTCTTTGACAGGTTTAGGAATACCCCAACTACTAGAGTTTAGATTGGGCTTCATTTGTGCCTTGTTACAAAAGCCTTCCTATATGGCCCATAGAGGTATCAATGGGCCCACTAAGGTGAAGATTTTCTTCCTTAATTAAACCCAAAATCAGAGTTGGTACAGATTTGGGCTTATTTGGATTTGGTTCAATTATTCTCTTTGCAGTTGCTAAAGAAAAATATTAAAATTTAAAAATATTCGCAAAAAATAACAAAAATAGATTAGAAATAATTAACAAAATTGAAATAATAATTTGTTAAGATTATTAAATAAGTAAAAGTCTAACCAAATTTCAATCAAAGGGAACACAATTCCAGCTCGCTGAGATGACGTTCTAAACCAACATAATATGAATTCAAATAATTATCTATTTTTGTGTGTATCTTTTGTGAATAATAGTCCTCAATTATATGTTTATAGAAATTTATTATATTAAATTCAACAATCATGCATTGTACTTTTAAAGTTGAATCAATATAATTGAACGCTAAATAAAAATTTTATCGATGATAATCTCCAAACTTGAATTAAATCCTTTAATTTTGTTGATTATAAATAAATATTCTAAAGTTATAGATTTTATTGTTATAATTTTTATATAATTGGTATCGCGTGCCAAGACACGAGATTACAACTAATTCTTATATAATAAATGAAGCTACTTTAAATTAATGTTATAATCACAAGCATTTATGGTACTTAGATGAAAGCTTATAAATTAAGAGAGTGTTTGGCTAAGCTTATAAGCTATTTAAAACATCTTATAAGATGTTTAAGAGCTTATAAGCTCTTATAAAGTGTTTGATAATTTTTTTGGTGAAACAGCTTATAAGCTCTTAAAATATGATGTTAGGAGCTTATAAGCTGTTAAAAAATAAGTAAGGGGACCCTAACTTATTTTTTCCCTTACTTATTTTTTAAGATCTTATAAGTTGGAGAGCTTATAGGCTCCAAAAACATCTTATAAGCTCTTTAAAATAAGCTTAGCCAAACGCCCTCTAAGTTGAATGTTAAAACTAGATTAACTATTTTAGAAAATAGGGTAAAGTAAACAATGTCTTTTTTTTTCGTTATTAATTAAGGACGTGATAAAAAGGTATTTTTCTTCATCATCTGATATAAAAACTTTTTGGGTTTCTCCCCATGAGCCGGAACATGGGGTATGGTTGGAGCCACAGGGAAGGCAACAACAGGCGGCGTAGCCGATGGAATATCATTCGGTGGTGGTGGAATTGAACTAGCAGAGGACATTTTTCCAACAACACTAAAATTGTGTCAAGATTGTTGTTTAAAAATGTAGTAGCACTTGTTATGGAAATTGGTATAGTCGAGACACGGGTTACCCAATTTCCTTAACACAATAATGCCTCGCTCTTGGTGGTTACGGGATATAGCATTTGTGTCCCAAGATACAACGACTATCGTTTTAGAAATAGGACCACTCCAAATTTCTAAGTCTAGCGAACAAGATTTCTGCTAGAACTCCCGATATTATGAATGAAGAATTATTTTATGTACTCAATTTAGTACTTAAAAGAGAGAAGAGAGAATAGATGATTTTGGTGTTTTTGAAATTTGAAATAAGAGGGCTTATTTATAGATTTCCAAAGGTTGGGGACCGAAAAGACACAACTTTTTGGATTTTGCAAAACAACCCCAGCAAGTGTGAACGCGCCTTTTCACACCCAGCCAGATTCATTTTCTCTACAGCAGGTGCATCGTACCTGCTTTGGTCAACCGGTCCACTTGTAGGACTTCTGGTGCATTACACCCTTTCAATCGTGGCCATCGATTGAAAGGTTGTGATCCACCATCGCAGTTGATGAAATCCAACAGTTCAAAATTCATATGGAAATATCTCATATTTCACTAATTCAAAAGCCAATTTTTAGCCTTTAATTCCTCATTCATCCAAAATCAGAATTGAGAAAGTCAAAATGCTATCGATATCTACTCGAAAAGTAGTTTCATCATATGTAATAATATCCTACTTTCGAGTAATTTGGCAATTTTGAATTTCCATCTAAAATGTGTCAAAACACACTTTAATAGAGCTAGATTTCCAACAATCCCCAGCATGAATGAAAATTAATGCACATGCAGACACTACGGGAGTTCAGGCGTAAAAATATTGCATCAGGATGGATAGCTTGTGGCTTTGAATCTTTCTTAGTGAGATATCATCGGATTCACTTGGTTGCCCAATGAACGTGATGTCTTGAATTGGTCAGCCGTTTATGTGAACCCAGATAATGATATTCACACAATAGTTTTTCTACAGTTCTTGTTCTCAACATTTTGGCCGTGGAACACCATATTGGATTCATAAGTGTCTACTATATTGAAGCGGCCCTCATTTCTCACTTACATAGGTGATCTCCTATAAAGAGTACCCTGCCGTACTCCACTTTATTACGTCACATATATTGACAGTATAGAAATCATTAAAAGTTTCAAAAAAAACTTAGCCTCAGCTACACTCTGCAGGTTGCACTTATACAACTAGGAACGGGGAGGAGTCGTTGAGACTCCTAGTGCAAATGAACTTTCATAACTTCGTTCTCCCATTGAACCAAGATCTTGGGATCTCCAGTCAGCAAGGTTGGGTTTCCGCTATGTCCATTCTTAACATATAGGCTTTAAGCTCATTCCCTTCGTTGAACTTTCAACTAGATCTCTTGGCAAACCGTTTGTCAACGGATCCGAAATATTTTCCTTTGACTTTACGTAGTCTATGAAAATTACGCCACTAGAGATTAGTTGTTTAATGGTATTATGTCGTCGACGTATATGTCTTGACTTACCATTGTACATACTACTTTGTGCCTTTCCAATTGCCGATTGACTATCACAATGTATCAAAATTGGAAGCACATGTTTTGTCCAACACGGAATGTCTTCTAAGAAATTTCGAAGCCATTCAGCTTCTTCTCCGGATTTATCTAAAGTTATAAACTCCGATTCCATTGTTGATCGGGCTATGCACGTTTGCTTAGAAGACTTCCACGACATAGCTCCTCCACCTATGGTAAAAACATAACCACTAGTAGACTTGGAGTCATTTGTGTCAGATATCCAATTTGCATCACTGTATCCTTCTAATACAGCAGGATATCTCGTATAATGTAATCCATAATTTACAGAGTATCTTAGATATCTAAGAACTCGAGTCAATCCCTTCCAATGGTCTAGACTTAGATTACTTGTATATCTACTTAACTTACTAACAAAGTAAGCAATATCCGGACGTGTGCAGTTTGCAATATACATCAAACTACCAATAATCCACGAATATTCAAGTTGTGATATAGGCTCTCCATAATTATTTTCTAACGTTAAATTAGGATCCACAGGTGTCCTAATAGAGTCTTTGTCATATGCACTAAACTTTCTAAGTACAGACTCAACATAGTGAGATTGTGATAGGACAATTCCCTCATTAGACTTAGAGATTTTGATCCCTAATATAACGTCAGCTTTTCCCATATCCTTCATGTCGAAGTGCCTTTTCAACATGCCTTTAGCATTCATGATTACTTTCCATTATTAACATGTCATCTACATAAAGACTCAAAATGACATATTCATTTTGTGTGCATTTTATGTAGACACATTTGTCACATTCGTTGATCTTGAAACCATTTGATAACATTGTGTTATCAAATTTTTCATGTCATTGTTTAGGTGCTTGTTTAAGTCCATATAATGACTTAACGAGCTTACACACTTTCTTTTCTTGCCCAGGGGCAATGTACCTCTCGGGTTGTTCCATATAGACTTCTTCGTCTAACTCTCCATTTAGGAACGCGGTTTTAACATCCATTTGATGTATTTCAAGGTTGTGCAGAGCAGCAATCGCGATGAGTACTCTTATGGATGTTATTCTTGACACATGAGAGTAAGTATTAAAATAATCAAAGCCTTCAGTTTGTCGATATCCTTTGACTACCAAACGAGCCTTATATTTATCGATACTTCCATCAGCTTTATATTTACGCTTCAGAATCCACTTACAACCCAATGATTTACTACCTTTTGGAAGATCTACAATCTCCCAGGTGTGATTCTGCATAATTGACTGAATTTCACTATCAATAGCTTCTTTCCAGAGCGGTGCGTCTGGACTTGACTGAACTAGGGTTTGAAGAGGAGTTGGGGACAGAGGTGATCCACGATTAGGTCACTCAATCCTTAGGTGTTACAGCTGCGATTGAGGAGCCAACAGCGGTAGAGACGATCGACACAGAGAAACCGAGGACCTGGCGGGATTTTTTTATGAAGAATCACGAAGGGACTGGTGGCTTGACCCTTGAATCGGTGTCCTGCGATGGTGATGAAATTGAGCTCACAAAGGAAGATGTGGTTGTTGAACTGGAATATTGGCAATTTACCCTTTCTGCACACATATTGGGAGTGGACATGCCCACGGCTACAATGGTCAATTTTCTGAAATCTCGGTAAAAAGGCATGGAAATGCCGATAGTGGTGAAACGAGAGGGGTTCTTTCTCCTGCGATTTGAGAAGGAAGAAGACATGGCAGCGACACTCAATAGAGGTACTCTATTCTTCTACTTTAAGTCGCTATTGTTGAGAAGATGGAGTGATGGTATGGGAACAGAGGATGATTTTGTGATGTACCAGTTCGGATACAATTGGTTAATCTACCTTTGGGTATATGGGGTGCATCTAGACTTAGTAAGATTGTTAGTAGGATAGGGAAACCCTTGCACACGGATGAATTAACTGCAAAAAAATTAAAACTCGAATATGCAAGGATTCTGGTGAACGTAGAGGTTAATAGGGAGCTACCTAAAGAACTTAGAATCAGGAATCCGTTGGATGGGAAAGTACTTACTCAGGTGGTTAAGTATGAATGGCTTCCGTTCTAATGTAAACACTGTAAAGGGTGGGGGCACAGGGACAATGAATGTAAGAAGTCGTGTACTAAACAATGGCAGATCAAGAAGCCAGCACAACCAGCACAAATAAGTAAAGAGGGCACTGTAATTCACACAGAATCTGATGTTGGAACAAGTAGCCAAGGGGGACAACACAAACAGAGTGAAGCTAGCAGACTTAATACACCACCATATATCAAGGAAAGGTCTGAATCGTCTTCACAAGCCAAAGGAAAGGGGCAAATGCAAGACTGGCAGGAGGTTAGGGGAACCAAGAGTAGGAAAGGGAATAGCTGGGCAGACAAGACAACCAACATTCAAGTACAGAATGCACTGACTAATCTATTCCATGTCCTGAGTCAGGCAGGGCACCATGTTGAGGGGGAGCAGGACTGGAAGAAGACAGTTTACCTGTTCCATGAAACTAGGGGCTTGGAACATTAAAGGGTTGAATACAGCTGATAAGCAGTATACTGTTAAAAGGCTGTTAGTAACCGATAAATTAGATGTTATGGGTATTACTGAAACCAGGGTTAAATCAACAAATTTTCATAAAATAAAACAAGGTTTTGGTAATGAATGGGAAGTAGTGAATAATTATGCAAGGGCTGCCAATGGCCGAATTTGGATTATGTGGAAAAAAGATACAGTACAGAGCATAGTTTAATAGTTTCTGACCAGCAAATGACTTGTAAGATGTGCATAGAAAAGGTTGAGTTCATTTTGACAGTTATTTATGCCTCTTATGATGAAGGGGGAGAAAAGAGCTCTAGAGGGACTTGATGAGACAAAATTACCAGGATAAGCCATGGGTTTTGATGGGTGATTGGAACACCACACTTTTGAGCAATGAAAAGCTCACAAGTGATGGTAGCTACATGGGGGGTAATGAGGATTTATTACAATGCTGTGAAAATGTCGGATTGGAGGATATTCCATTTACAGGTGATTTTTACACTTGGTGCAATCAGCACCAAACTGAAACCAGATTGTACTGTAAGCTGGACAGAGTTATGGCTAATGCAGAGTGGTTTTTGAATATGGAGGGGTGTTCAGTTATGTTTCAAGACAAAGGCATTTGAGACCATAGCCCTATAGTATTGAGTATGCAAGAAAGGAGATTGGGTAAATCCCCTTTCAAATCTCTCAATGGCTGGGTACACCACCCAACCTTCTTCAATATTGTTAAAGAAGGTTGGAATCTGCAAATTACAGCGTACCGAATGTATAGGATTGTACAGAAATGCAAACACATAAAAGAGGAGCTAAAGAAATTACATAGGGACATTATTCTAACATTAATGCACACGTTTAACGATGCCAACTTCAGCTACAAACTGTGAGAGACAGATTAATCTTTCACCCATTTAATAGCCAACTAGTCGAATAGGAGAATTAGAGGTATGCCCAACTGAGACAACTTATCAAGGCAGAAACTGATTTCCTTAAGCAGAGGGACAAAAGTGAATTTTTGCAACATGGTGACGATTGTAGTAAATATTTCTTTGCACGGTTGAAAGCAAGGAAAGGCCAAAATTAGATTCCAGCTCTCAGAAATGATAGAGGAGACTTGCTAACAGACCCACAAGATATACAAGCCAAAATTCTTAACTTTTATAAGAATCTCATGGGGACTTCTAGCACTGCCACTGCAGAAATACAGCAAGAGATTGTAAATCAGGGGTATATTTTGCAGAGAGATGATTTCAGCTTGTTGAGGAAACCTATAACTACAGAAGAGATTAAACAGATAGTTTTCTCAATTTCAGAGGAGAAAAGTCCAGGCCCTGATGGATTTAACTCATGTTTTTTCAAGAAAACTTGGGCCATTCTTGGAGATGAAGTCAGTAATGCTGTGATTGACTGTATATCAACGAAGAAATTGCTTGCTGCAATTAATCACACCGTATTACACCTGATACCAAAATGTCAGGCCCTTACCAAGGTGCGTGAGTTTCGACCAATAGCATGTTGTACCATGTTATATAAAATCATCTCTAAAGTAGTCTGCAATAGACTAAAGTTGGTTCTGCCCCAATTAATCGATCCAGCACAGGGAGCTTTTATAGCTGGGAGATCATAGTTGAAAATGTAACTTTTTGTCATGAGCTTATGAAAGGGTATAAAAGCAAGGGGAGAACCCCTAGGGCGGTGATGAAAGTCGACATACGAAAGGCATATGACACAGTGAACTGGGACTTTTTGGAAAATATTCCGAGTGCTTATGGGTTTCCACAAGACTTTGTGCAATTAATTATGGTTTGTGTGTCTGTGCCTAGTTATTCCATATTGATACAAGGTGGTATGTTTGGATATTTCAAGGGAAGGAGAGGCTTGAGGCAAGGGGATCCCATGTCCCCTTACCTCTTTGCATTTGTGATGGATTATCTGACAAGAAGTTTCAAGCTTCTGCACAAGGATCCTGGTTTTAAATATCACCCTAAATGCAAGAGAGTGAGACTGATTAACCTCTGCTTTGCAGATGACCTGATGATGTTCTGCAAAGGAGAGGTCCAGTCCATTAAAAAGATCACAGCTAGGTTTGAAAAGTTCTCTGATAAAAGTCATATGTGGAGGGATTGGGGCAGATTTAAAAGAGTTGATTTTGAGAGAGACGGGCTTTGTGGAAGGAGAATTGCCTATAAGATATTTAGGGGTACCCCAGATCTCAGCCAGACTAACGGTTAAGAATTGTAAACCTCTCATTGACTGAATATTGCAACAGATTACAAGTTGGACAGCCCGGTTTCTCTCATTCGCAGGGCGAGTTGTTCTTATAAAAGCTGTCCTCTTTGGTATCCAAATGTTTTGGAGTCAAATTTTTCCTCTCCCCATATCTGTTGTCCATGAGATGGAAATGATGTGCAAATCCTTTTTGTGGAATGGGAAACCAAATGGGAAACACTATGCAGCAGTGAAGTGGTCTGATTTATGTATGTCAAAAACAGAAAGGGGGCTGGGATTTATATCCCTGAGGGCTTGGAATGTATCAGCTCTTTTCAAGCAGGTTTGGAAAATAGCATCAAAACAGGACTCTCTCTGGATACGGTGGATCCAAGCATACTATCTGAAACAAGCATCAGTATGGACAATCCAAGCACGAATAGCTGACTCTTGGCTTTAGAAGAGGCTCATTGCAATCAGAGATAGAATTATGGAAGCCATTGATGTAGTCCACAACCAATGGAAAAGAGGTAAATTCTCTATTCACCAGGCCTATATGCATGATATTGAACACTTTGATAGGGTGGAATGGAATAATTTAGTTAGGAGTAGAGGCCTCATAGCTTGTCATCGATTTATTTTACGGCTAGCTATCCTCAATAGACTCAAAACAAGGGATATATTAAGTGAATGGTTAGTAATTGAAGATGTCAACTGCCTATTTTGTGTTCATGAAGCGAAATCACGAAATCATCTATTTTTTCAATGTGAATTCACTAAAGAGGTCATGAGACAATGTTGGAGGAAACTGGGGATTACATGTACTAAAGAGATATGGTTGGAAAACGTGCAATGGGGATTGAAAGTGTGTCGAGGTAAAATAGTGTTGAGCATGAAGAAAAGGGCCATGTTTAGTGCTTTAGTTTATTTCTTATGGTTAGAAAGAAATAGGAGATTATATAACATAGGACAATGCACAATTGCAGATCTTGTTGCGAAAATTTGGCATAGTATTACTTGTAAATTTGAAAGTTTGTAAATCCCAGGTATGCCTGGTGTTGTTGTGGTTGTGTGGAAGTTGGAGATGATATAAAATATGCTAACCATTTCCCAAAAAGATAAAATATTATAATAGTATAGATTATATCCACTACTATTATAGTTTTTTTTTTTTTGGTTACATTGTACAACCTTTTTTTTTTGGTAACTGGGGAACCCACAGCCGCTACCCGAAGGTGCGCTCTGGGTAAACTCCGCCCCATACAATAGCCCGCAAACCACATGAGGGGGATTACATTGTACAACTACCATTTTAGATGCTTCCATTTTAATTTACACTAGAGGTGTAAGCACACTCAATGCAAATATTCTAAGAAGAAGCTTTTTCTTTAAATAATTTTTTTAATTACATATAACTGAGTTAATAAAAAATAATAAATAATGATGCATAGTTATGCAAATAAATTAAAGATTGAGCACCTGTACTATCACCAATATCTAATATCTAGATTCGATATTAAGATTTAAAATTGATAAACTTATACCGTAATCAATTTGAAGACATTCTTACTAATAAAATTATTAGGGTTAATTACACTAATTACTCCTCTTATTTAGTATAATTATGGGCCCCTGTTATAATAAAATATTACAATCGCCCTCTTCCATAAAAATGTTAGGTTATGGCATAAAAGCATAGCAGAAATAACTTTAAATTAAATAACCCACATAGATCATCTCAGATTTGCATATTTAAACCATAAAAAGGATTACACACTCTTTATATCGTAGTGGTTGGAGATTCGACTTCCTCGCGATTCTCGAGTAGGGAGCTATCTACACCACTCCTCCAAGGTTACAGATTTTCCAAATCCTAAAAGCATTTTAAATTCTTAATCCGAACAACAAATCAGTTGTTGTCTTTAAATATTACGCATATTGGCAGATAGTTTTTTTCTCCTTCTTCCTTTATGTTGACCATCGACTAGGTATATAGAGAGAGATGAATTATTCTTTCTCTTTTTGTCTTGGAGAGTTGTGAGTTTTCCTTACTCAAAAGTCTATATTACATAGTGTCACTCCCTGAAATCCAACGTGACCGGCCATGCCACCATGGTCCTAGACCATACTGACACGAAGCCACAATCTTAACTCAATCCATATATATCCTTTAAAATCTTTGCGGAAGCGTCCAATATTCAAAAACAGGTACAGAGCATCTAAGAATCCCCAGGAAAATATTCCACAAAGACATTAACGTAATGAGTTTACAAAATCTAGTCAGCAAAAAATCCTATATTCTAGTTTAATTCAACCCATCTCTACCCTTGAACTCTCTTATCCAACTCCTTGAGTCCACAAAACTACGTATCTGAAAAAAAAAGTAAAAAAAAACATTGCGAGGGGTGAGCCGCATACTCAGCAAGTAATTTTCAACACTCTCCTACCGAATCAAGCATAAGCAAAAAGATATAATAATTCAAAAATATACTTTCGTGAAAATGTGGAGGATTTATAAACAATAAGTCAAAAGTCAAATATTAGCTCACAGACCACATTATGCATGACACACAAATACCAATGCGAACAAAACAGATGAACCCTTGGTCGAAGGGTACGGACAGATGACCCCTGGCCAAGGGGATGAACAGATGAGCTCTTGACCAAAGAGCACGCAGATGACCCCGGGGACGGACAAATGAACTCAAAGGGAAATGGACCATACACATGCATCTGAGAGCTTACGAAATCACAAAATTCCTCTATATATCATAATCAAATTTCTCAAAAGTTCATATCGTATACATATAATCAAACAAACATTTCCTTTTATTTTCTATCATGCTTGATCCTATTTTTCAAAAAATTCATACTAATCGAAAAGCCTTTCTTTCATCTTCATAGAAGAGAAACATGTCAAGAATCCGTGATATACATATACATTTTTATATAAAAATAACAATAGAAAACTGTCAAGAATCACTTGCCTCACTTTTCCTAAAATTTACGGTAGTATTCCCGCCTGTCACGCGGGTGACCCGGGTTCGATCCCCGGCAACGGCGCCAAAAACTTGACACGATAAATCCTCACGTGTTTGCACAGCAAGTGGACTGGTCGTGTGTAGTAATAAAGTGGACTTTAAGTCCGAGTTATCGATCCCACAGAGACAAGATTATTTAAAGTTAGGAATTTAAAAGCAATTAAAATTAAATTAAAAGATTGTGATTAATTTACAATAAAAATGTGAAACGAGACTTAGCAAATAGATTTACATTCTTATGTGATAAAATAACTAAGGCACATGCTTCAACCAAATTTACTTGTTAATATATATATAAACTATTCTTCGTATTATTAGACTACTATTGCTTTGGTGAAAATTCCTTAATTAATTACTACCCGATGTCTCGGCTGTAATAATCCTATGATAAATTGACAGTTCTCTGAATATGTCTATCCGAGAATTTAATCAATAATCATGCATTCAAGTTCTAGAATTTCCCCGAATAAATCCGGCTAACTGCACCCGGGAATCTCTACCTATCTCTAGGGGCAATTCCCTATTTTTTACGGATGATGTGATGATTTCTTTGAACCCTAACTTATATTCTTTCAAACTATTAAGTTAGGCAATATGACAAACATATGTTGATCAAACACATGTAAGTAATTATGCACAAAATCAAAACACAAAGCAATTGAAGAATTAATACGAAGAATAATATCATATATATATATACTCATAACTTCGGCCTTCACATGGCCCTAGTTAAGGGAAAATTAGTTCATAATTGAAATTGGGAAAACAATAAAAAACATAGAATTACTCATAGACAAAGATGAATATCAAACTAAGAAACTCCCTATTTTGGATTGATGATCGATTCTTGATTGGAAGCTTGAATCCCTCCTTTTCCTCTTCTTAGCTCTTCAAGTATGATAATAGGATGACTCAAAACCAAGAGAATGCTCCCCCAAACCCCTGAATTTTCGGTCTTACACTCTCAAATGATGATTTTTTGATGTCCTCAAGTGGGTTCCCCACTCCTCTTTAAATACCCAAAAATCTACCTACCAAGAATTTGAGCTACCCTTCTCTTTCTTTCCACCTATCAAGAATTTGAGTTACCATTCTCTTACTTATCACTACCAAGAATTTGAACCTACCAAGAATTTGAGATACCATTCTCTTGTTTTCCAACTACCAAGAACATGAGCTACCACTTTCGTGTTTTCCAGCGCAGGGATAGTGTTTTGTTCATAAACTTCTCCAAAGACCTCCGAATTGGATGATTCAAGTCCCCATGTAAAGATAAGACATAGATCTAAAACTTTGTAGAAGGACACTTCATCCAATTCTGTCTCTAAAAATATCAAAATAGCGTTCCAACGTGGAGGTTGTTTCTGATTTGGCGCCCAGGTGTGCGGAAATGGTACTAAAACATGATTTTGGCTAACTCCAGCTTATTTCTTACTTGTTTAGTCGTGGAGGTGTGAAACATCTTGGCGTAAACTTGTTTTATACATCATTTTTTCACCCTTTCTTCGATTGTATCCACTTAAGGCCTGAAATCACTTAATGCACGAATTAAACGCACAAGTGACAAAATCAAGCGATAAATGAACCTAAAACATAAACACAAAGGGGCTTAAAAACACGTAAAAATGACTCCTATCAATCAACACTCTAAAGACGCTTAGGTAAACCTAACAACACAAAAATATAAATTAAATAAGACGTAATTATAAATATGAAATCTTAAGCCTACATAAGTAGTCCCCTTAAAAGGAACCCCATGCGCTAAGTATATAATCTGTAGTTGTCCAAACACCAATGGTTTCGGATGTTAAACAGATTAAATCAACGAATCCTTGTCAATGAACTCACTACGAAATTATGAACCTTCGTACAAAATATTGTAGTTAACCAAAGCCTGATATATTTATGTAATAGCATTTCTTTTATAAAAAAAGATGATTCTTATATTGAACTGAAAGACAAGACAAAGTTATCAGTGATCTTTTCGGAAATTCAAAATTTGATTGGACTAACAAACCTCAAGCTTAAACTCTATTAAGATTGCAACCACCCCAAGGATTAATTAAGAAAACCATATTTTTACTTAGAACTCTTCATGCGGGTCCACTAAGTAACTGATGTAAGCCTAAGAAAATAATAATAAGAAGAATCCAAAGTTGTCATCTTCTGAAAACCACGATCATGGTGGCCCCTTCAAAGAAAACTAGAATTCTAAAGAGTTTCAAGTTAAATCCTTTCCAAAAAATTCAAACCCCCATAATCTAAGTAGTAAAACTATACTGATAAGAGGGTAATCTCACCTACACGATGATCTCGACCCAAAAGCGGCAGAATAAGAGTAGGGTGGAAAAGAAAATTGTTCTAAATCTTATATTTATACGTGTTATCTAGGGCTCCTATGACAAAATACCATATATGACCTTTTAACTAATAATATTTTAAAATAATTTAAGGGCTACCCCAGAACATACTAAT
Organism: Buddleja alternifolia; assembly: GCA_019426215.1. Lineage (NCBI taxonomy): Eukaryota > Viridiplantae > Streptophyta > Magnoliopsida > Lamiales > Scrophulariaceae > Buddleja > Buddleja alternifolia. The sequence goes on from CM033403.1 coordinate 36,960,603, forward strand.
TAAAATTATCCAAAGATCACATAATAAGTATTATTTCAACCATAAATTTATCGGGGCATCACACATAGAACACATTCTTATTCACTTATGAGAGAACAAATCTCACCTTAGAAATTAGTCAAGATTACCAATCGCCCATCAAGTGCATTTCGAAGTCCACCCCACCAACTGGTGAACTGGGTCTGACTACTCTAGTGATAAACTTGATATCCAAGTGCATTTTCAACTCGATTCCTCAAGTTATAGGTTCAATTATATCTAGGGGTGACCAATGAGCCGAGCCAGCTCGAAAAAAGCTCTACTCGAACTCGAGAAAATTCGAGCTCGAGCCGAGCTCGGGCCCAACTACACCTGTTCGAAGGGTCGCGAGCCTGAATAAAAAATGATTTAAAAAAAAAATATATATATAATATAATATTTTATTTATTTTTTTAATTTATACATACATATAATATAATATATTATATTATAATCTTATGTAAGTATTAATTATTAAATATTAATATTTATGATGATTATATTAACTATGTGTATATATATATTAAAACAAAATTAATAATATGTATATTAATTTAAAGAAAATTAATATTTTATTTTTTTCTGAGCTCGAGCTCGACTTGGCTCGACTCAGGCTCAAGTTCGAATGAGCTCGAGCTCATTTTTCTCAAGCTCATTTAGGTCGAGGTTGAGCTCAAGATTCTTGGTTCGAGCTCGGGTTCGAGCCCAAAAATTTGGCCAAACTCGGCTCATTCGACTCGTGGACGCCCCTACTTATACCTATCACAATTAATTAGTTCTGCATTAACAATCACATAGTGAAATCTCATGTGGTAGAACCGATGCGAATCGAGTTTTAACGTATCAATTCTGCTAATGTGTCTATAACATAAGCTCTCACTATCTCATTCGACTGACACTTCCATGCCAAACCTCAAGTCGTACAATTATATCGAGTCTTTATACCCCACTTAAGACTTGTTATTACTTGCGAATATTTTAAGTATTCGAGACCAATCTCTCTAGTGCTAATCTTCCCATATTATAAGAAGTAGAGAGATAGTATCGATTACATGGACAATTTGTTGCACACTCCTCACAGATGATAATAAGATTTATGTGAAAAAACACCTAAATGCCTTTAATTAGTAATAAGATGAGTCAATTACACATTAAATGCCCTATACATTCTATCCTCTATAGCATCTAAGAACATAATCCTAACAATAAAACTAACGAAACTTGCTAATATCATCAAAAAATATTTTCTTAATTTCCTAATTTGCCCTTGAGGGGTAATTTTTCATATGAAAGAGAATTTAATTGTAATTTTCAATTTGGTTTTAAATAAATAATTTTGTAAAGACTTATTAACACCTCAATAATGAAGTGCAAAGTCGATTTTTGCTAATTCGATTATCTTTTAAAACATGAAAACATATACCAAGTTTCGGTTTGTTTAAGAGCAACATCACAATTCAATGCAGATGAATCTAACTTAGTAAGTTGCCAAAAATACAAATTTTGATTAACGTCGTTAGTCAGAGGGAGATAAATGTAAGGTTTTGTCATTAGAGGAGGGTAAATGTAAAGTTTTATAATAGGAGGGGTACATGTAAAGTTTTATTATAAGAGGAGGGGTGTTTGTTATGAGCCACAAATAAATTGAGTGGACTGTAATTATACTAAATAAGGAGGGTGATTAGTGTAATTAACCCAAATTATTAATGCTACCTTTTAGGATATTGTCGAAAAAAACACAGGAAGATTTTGAAGATGATCTTAGAGAAAAAACCACGAATATAAGTGGGTCTACCATTAAGAAAAGGTGAGAGTATCTTGTTATAGAGGTGAGTTTCGTTCAATTTCTCAGCAGAATATGGAATGGGAAGATTACAATTGCTGACCGTTGTATCAATTCTAAAAAAAATTTGGCCGTTGCATCCCTTTTTTTTTCTTTAATTATTTTTGTTTTTTATTACCTATAAATAAGCGACAATAAAAGCAACAATGAAGACGATGATACAGAAGATGACGACGTGACACAAGAGGCCAATATACAAAACTACTATGAATGCTTAAATGCGGCAAACCAACATGAAGGTCCTAATATCGGTGTATTTCCAACGACTGATATTGGGGACGATTTTATAGATTCTATGAACAATTGAGAATTAATAATGTTCCAAACATGAATGTATTCATGTAATTAGTGGCAAATGTATTGACTAAGTTTTAAGTTTATTTATCCATTTCAATAAAATAAAGTATTTATCACCTTTAAACATATATTGTTAGTTGTCACTAACTTTTTTTAACCAATTAAGTTTTTTAATACTGATTCTATTATCCCCCATTCTATAACATTGTAAAAAAATATTATTTTAAATACACCAAAATAGTAAACTAACAAGTAATAATTAAACCTTATAATAAATTGTAGTAATAAATTTTGAACTAACAAGTACTAAATAAAATCTTTTTAGATTAAAATACATAAATAAATAATTAATAAAAGTAAGTAACAAAAAAAAATAACAAGGTGGCCTACAAAAAACCTATTAAGGTTGGTCTTAATAGGCCCTACAGAAAGCCTACTAAGGCCAACATGAAAGGCCATTTTGGGCCTTAATAGGCCTAACAAGTCGGCATGTTAGCTAAAGGGCCAGTACGACCCCTTTAGCTAATAGATCAAGTCCTTAATAGGCCGAGTTAGGCCGGCCTATTAGGGCCGAGTTTACACCTTTAATTAGAATATTCAATGCGAAATTATCAGGCTTTATTCCTTTGCTTATCATTCTTCCCAGGAGCTTCCTCGCCTCCTCAAGCTTACCACACGAACACAAACCGTGTATAATAGTGTTGTATGTCACTAAGTTAAACTCAATTCCTCTTCCTCCATTTCTCCAACGAGCTCAAATGCGAGCCCATTATTGTTCACTTTATATAGCTCACCCAACATCTCATTATATGTGGAAGCATTAGGCGTGCAATCATATTTCTCCATTTCATCAAACAACTCCATATCCCAATCAACTTTACCTTTAGCACATAAACCTTTGATAAAGATATTACATGTAATTGTATTTGGCGGGCATTTATCTTCCAGCATATTTTCAATAAAACTATAAGCTTACGCGAACATGGAATTTCTAATGAGTACATCTATTATGGATGTACATGTCACACAGAGACGGAGGGAGGGGGGCTAGGGCCCCCCATCAATTTTGAGGGGGGAAACCCTACAAAATTATTTTTTTTGATATTTTGCACCCCTCAAAATCTAAAAATATTAAAGTTTTTCCAAATTTTAACATTCGTCCCCTCGAGCTCTGAATCCTGGCTCCATCCCTGATGTCACACAACATTTGGACTACAACCAAGATATATTATCTTGTTCAATATCTCAAATGCACCAATCAAATTCCCTGATTTTGCAAAACTATCAATAAGGGTACTATATGTTGTTATATTTGGAAAAAAGAGAGCCATTTTTCTCCATTTTATCAAGAATTGATAAAGCATCGTCCATCTTCCCGACCAAGCAAAGGCCGCAAATTAGTGTGTTATACATCACTTGATTAGGTCCCCGTCACTCAACATTTGGCTAAAAACGTCAAGAGTTTCAAGAAATCTTCCTTTCAAGGACAAACCCTTTATCAAGGGTAATCTATGTCAGATTGAGTGCAATAGTCCAAGTGTGAATTCTTCTGTGGCTATGTCTCTCACACAATAAAAACATTTGGGATACTAATTAAGATTTTTATTATAAATTATTAAATAAGTAAAACTTTAAACGAATTTCAATTAATTCAAACAAAAGTTCAGCTCATGTACATATTATGTTAAAATTATCAAGTGGGAGTTCATTTTCTTTGGTTTGAATTGAGGAGGAAAGAGAATAGTCTTTTTGTGTCTCAATCAGTATTATCCTCCTGACATTTGTTTTTTTTTATGGATTTGAGATGAGTTGCTTTTAATTGAAATGGAGAATTGATTGTTCGTTGTTTGGTGGGAGTCACTTCCTCTTCCCAGAAGAATTAGCTTTGTTGCATTACAATTATCCCGGCTAAAAGACTAAAATCAAAGATTTGATGAGATTTGAAATATTTTGAGACGATCAGGACATGTCATTTTACTTAGGGGTGATCACGGTTCGGTTTCGTTTTTTTTTTAGTCATTCTCAAACCAAATTGCCAAATGCGATTTTTTCAAATAAAAATTTCAAACTGCGGTTTTGAGATTTGAAACCGTTCATGCGGTTATAGGCGGTTCGGTGCGGTGCGGTGCGGTTTCGCGGTTTTTGAATTGATTTCCATTGATTTTTTCTTTTCCATGCATCTCTCTTACAAAGAACACAAAGTGACAAAAGTGAAAACAAAAGCAATAACATAATTCCACCGTCTAAAATAGTAACATATTATGACCATCAAATCCACACACTAAGAAAATTTTCATAATTGAAATAATAAGAACTTGAGTTTCGGCATTGCCCTTTTTTCTTCTCAATTTCGTAACACATTTAAGATTTAAGAACAGCAAGCTCACTGCCTCACTTTCTTGCAAGTTATCCACTTCCACCAATGAATTAGTTGAATGCTCATAAGTTATTATCTCAGCCTGAAAAGTAAACCAATGTAATATCTAAAAACTAATCAACTGTAAACATGAGCAAAAGTCAAGTGAAAAGCTCAAGCAACAACTATAGAAAATTATTTATAGAGATACAAGATGAGATATTCACCTTCCTCCTAACTAATTGTCCCCATTGTCGGTGCCCGTGGATTTGAAAGAATTTGATCCTTCTAATTCTGAGATATTATCATATCAACAACACATTATTAAAAGGAAATACAAATAAGTAAATACGAAAAAACTAAATAAAAAATAGACAAAATAAATGAAATGCTTCACCATTTTCAAACTCCTCAAATTGTTCAATATCCTCCATTAATGTGCGAAGATCAATCGGAGAAGGAGCAGCGCGTAACCAATCTTGACCACATATGAGAGCCTCCACCATTTTTGGAGATAAAGAGCTTCTAAATGGATCGATCACACGACCACTTGTGCTAAAAGCAGACTCTGAAGCAATGGTAGATACCGGGATAGCTAATACATCTCTTGCAATTTTGGAAAGAATAGGATATTTCAGAGTGTTCACCTTCCACCAATTTAACAAGTCAAAATCTTTACTCGATTTTTCACAACCATCAAGCAAGTATCTTGTTACTTCTGATTTGGTCTCAACGCTCTCTTCTTCTTCCAAATGCTTAGCAAATTGAGACTCTAGTAATTCAGTTAGATCATCTTCCACATCTATATGCATGTAATTATCCCTTTGACCTGCACATTCATCTTTACTATTTGTTTGAGAATTAGAGCCTGCATAATGCTTATACAACAAAGCCAACATGCCTTCTATTTTTTCAGTCATCCTCTTCACAAAATATGAATCACCTTCATACATCGTGGAAAAACCAAAGCTAACATACTTCAATTTGTATCTAGGGTCCAAAAGAATTGCAACAAACAACAACCAATTGATATTTTCGATATTACCCCAATATTTATTGAATTTCTCTTTCATACAAATAGCCATGGCAGCCATATGTAAATTTCCCTTACTGATCATGGTAGACAAACCAACATAGACAGTAGTAAGCTCGCGAAAAAAGGAATTGGAAGTGATGTATGATGAACCAGAGAACTTCAAAGTCACATTATAAAAGATTTTCAAGAACTTAACAAAGTTTCTCGCATTAATCCAATCTACCTCCATTGGAGGCCCAATTATCTTATTTCCTTTCCCTTTTCCTCTTCTTCCTTCACTTTCCTCTTCTTGATTGAATTCATAACAATCAAAATAGTCCATGAATTTTTGATCTTCATCGCCTAGCCTCTCAAAAGCCTTTTCAAATTTCTCAGCAACCTCAAGCATCATATAAGTCGAATTCCATCGTGTCTCGACATCTAAGCAAACTAGGCTCTTACAATTAATTTTTTCTTTCTCTACACACTTCTTGAACGCCTTTAGCCTAGCTGGTGAAGACCTCACGTATTTCACAGCATTTCTAACCCGCTTTATGGCCTCATGTTGCTCTTCTAACCCCTCTTTCACAATCAAATTAACTACATGGGAAGAACATCAGACATGCATGTAATCATTATTCAAGATAACATCTTTCCACTTGCATTTTTTTTTCAAATGGATGATTGCTCTATCATTAGAGCTTGCATTATCAACAGTTACTGTCAAAACATTATCAATACCCCATTGGTTCAAACATTCTTCGACTTGTTTTCCAATTGTTTCTCCTTTATGGTTCTCAACAATGCAAAAATTTATGATTCTCTTTTGAAGTGTCCATTCATTATCGATCCAATGTGCAGTAAGACACATGTAGTTCAAGTTTTGCACTGATGTCCAAGTATCTGTGGTTAAACACACTCTTTGGGATTTCAAAACCCTTTTCAATTTCTGTCTTTCTTCAAGAAAAATTTTCATGCAATCCCTAGCAACAGTATGCCTAGATGGTACTTCAAACCTTGGTTCCAAAGCTTGAGAATAAGCTTTGAAACCTTCACCTTCCACAATTTTGAAGGGTAACTCATCAATGATTACCATTTTGACAAGATTTTTTCTAAGTTCTTCAAAATTCAACTTCTTTCTGCTCAAGGTAGGATTATCATTTTGTTTCACAGCCACACCTTTACACTCATGCAAAGTCTTCTGTGATTTTCTCAATCCAAGTGGATACTTCTTGCATATCTTTTCTAAATGTATCCACAAGGTAGAAGTTTCATTATTTTTCGAATGAGCTGCATAACTTGTGCCACAGTAGTTACACGCTGCTCTAGGTGGATTACCACCCTTAAGTCGAGTAAAATGATCCCATATTTCAGAAATATTCTTTCCCTCTTCTTTCTTAACAATTTCAACTGCTCTAGTTCTCGGCCTTTTTTTTGGTGGTGGCTTAGGTGCATTCTTATTCACATTGGAAGATGATTCTTTTGTGACAAGCATTTCATTTGGTTTTTTCTCTTGAGGAACCGTTTTGCCTTCACTTGGTTGAAGTTTTTGTTCCTTAGTTGAAACTACTGACTCCTTTATAATTTCCACTTCGGACATATGCTCTGAAGCTACTAAATCCTTATGTATAACATCAACAAAAGAAAAGGAAAATAGTATAGATTAATACCAATTGGAACCATCTAAAAATATACTAAAATGTAAAGAATCGAGTATATTTTAAATATCAAAATTCTAAAAAATTATAAAGACATTAAGTATTTGAGAGATAACTACAACTTACAATTGAACTGTTGGGGTGCTCCATGGAACATGCAACTCACTATGAAATCGAAATCAATTAAATTCCTGCAATGTTGAATTAAATCCCACTATTTTAATAAATCACTCTCATTAAACAAGGTTTGTTTTCCCCTCTCTTTGACTGAAAACTAAGAAATTACCTATTTGGTATTTACTTTTAAGTAAATTATGTGATTGATTGTTGCTGCCTTTATAATTTAAAGTATAAACACACACAAATCCTTTCATTCCTCAACAGTACACATACACAGCACAACAATACCAATAATCTGTCTCTTTTCAATCCTTCGTATGTATAATGTATACATATATATTGATATACCAAAAATATTTAGTATTTACCTTAGATGGGTCTTGACTCTTGAGAGTTTGAAGAATCAGTGGCAAATCGGGCGAAGAAGCAGCGAAGAGGCTCTTGCAGACTGCGCAGTAGCAGCAGCTGTGAAGGTGAAGAAAGGGGCTGATTTGCAAACCCTGAAAACTGAAAAGTGAAATCACCCCTCTTTTTTTATATTGCTCACGACCCGGCCGGTTCAAGGAAGCTGAATTAATTGTTGACTATACTGATTATTGACCATCCAGATTAATAATTCCAAAACATGAACTATAATTTTATTATGTATATGGAAATAAAAAATATAAATTACATCTTTATTTTAATATTATATATATAATATTTAATATGTAGGCGGTGCGGTGCGGTGCGGTGCGGGTTTTTTATAGGTAAAATTTAAACCAAACCGTATAGTGCGGTGCGGTTTTGATTTAATTTTAAAACCAACGGTTTGTATAAAAAGTTGACAAAGTCGGTGCGGTGCGATGCGGGCGGTTTTTGAAAATTTATGATCACCCCTAATTTTACTCATAGACAGGAGTTAGAGGCTATTGAAGTATTCTGGAAAGGTTTAGAAAATTCTAGAAAAGTTTAGAAGACTCTCTGGAAAGTATTAGAATACTCCAGAAGAATGTAGATTCTTACAGAGAGCTTTAGAACAGTGTAAAATGTTTTAAATTATTCTAGATTGTGGTAGAAATATGTAGAATGTCGTAGATGTGTAGACCTTTCTAGAAACATGTGAATATGATGGAAGTTTCTAGGATAGATAATATCCTAAGGAATATTTTTGGAGTACCATAGAGAGTATCTCATATCCGTAAGGTTAAATGAATATCCACCGTCTACTAAAGAGGAAGACAAGTATAAATAGAAGTAGGCGTGTCATTTGTGAATCAACCAAGTCTAGAACGAAGTGTAGAAACGAGTCTAACTTAATACATCAGGTTTTCAATCACAGCAATTAATTTGATTTATACACATATATGCAATGAATCGGTGCCACCGAAATGAATAAAAAATGAGAGAGAGTACATGTAAAATTCCACCGAAATAATTCAAAAAGAAAATGATACTAACAGTGAATCGGCGCTGTTGTATATATATATACACATATGTAAAAATAAGAAGCGCAGAGATTTAACCAGCTTATACACATGTAAAAGTCAAGAAGCGCAGAGATTTAATCAGGTAATCCATATATATATAATATATACATGTGAAAATCAAGAAGCATAGAGATTTAATCAAGTAATCCATACACAAGAAGCGCAAATCACCTAAAAGACTAGAATCAAAGATTTGACGAGATAATCCTAATATATATATATATACATACATATATGTAAAAATGCGAAATAACCTAAAATCAGCTCATAAACAACATGCAGTTGTAGCGAGTTATATCAGTATTTAAGAGGGCGAAGGCACGGGGTAGGGCATTCCATGTCTCCTAGGACGGGGCGTAAGCCCGGCGAATTTTTTTTTTATATTAAAAAATATAAAATAATGTTAAATGTGTGAGCGTTAGGATCTCAAAGAAAAAGAAACAAAAATGAAAACAGAGAGGGGGTGTTATGGACTGAGTGGGGCCCAACATGAGAACCCATAAGCCCAATTAATTGGATTTTCCACCTCAACCAATACAAATGTGCTTGATTTTTTTATTATTTTTTGGACAATTTAATGGGCTTGATTCACATGGAACTAGTCTTTAGGAAGATATCTAGAATAAACATATAAATGTGGGTTTCACTTTTTTCTTTTTTTTCTGGTAGTTAAATGTGGTCTTAACACAAATTGTTCAGTTGGTAAGGATGGACCACTTTTCCTCAAAAGTTTATGTGTTCGATTCCATGTGACAACGTGAGGGCTGTGTTGGTAGGCAATTTGTAAATACCTCTCTAAGCGACTTATGCCTCCCCGAGGCATGTCCTGGCTCTGGTAGGTGACCGGAGCCTACCCTACCTAAACTTTTACGAACCCATAAAAAAAAAAAAAAAAAAAGAGACTTGGTTCAAGTATTCTCTTTCTAGTTGTTAATGAAAAATATTAGAAATTAAGATTGGAACAATATTTATTGTAATTAGGATTGATTTGAAATAATTAACAAAATTGGAATACTAATTAAATTTTTTATTATAAATTATCAAGTAAGTAAAACTCTAAACGAATTTCAATTAAATCAAACAAAAGTTTAGCTCATATACATATTATGTTAAATTATCAAGTGGGAGTTTATTTTCTTTGGTTTGAACTTTGAATTGAGGAGAAAAAGAGAATAGTCGTTTTGGGTCTCAATCGGTGTTATCCTCCTGACATTTGGTTTTTCGATAGATTCGAGATGAGTTGCTTTAAATTGAAGTGGAGATTTGATTGTTGGTTGTTTGGTTAGAGTTACCTCCTCTTCCCAGAAGAATTAGTTTTGTTGCATTACAATTATCCCGGCCACTTGATGGCAAGAGACCCCAAAATTTTAGTTTCTAAGGTTTCACCACGTATTACTTGTGTCACTCTTTTTATCTCTATGATATATCAATCTTATTAGTTGATGTCTCTTTTAGAATTCTGCGCTCGCATAATTCAGGTATTGTTCATGTTGCATTTTTTATTGTAATTCCTATTTCTCTATACGTGCATATATATATGTGTGTGTGTGTGTGTGTGTGTTGTGTGTGTGTGTATTTTGGTTGATCAAGTTGAGTATTAGCTCGAATTACTGTGTTTTCTTTGGTGATTTTTGCGGGAAATGTGGTACCTTGTTCATGTTAAATGATTAATTGTAAAAGGTTAAGGGCTCAGCCTTGAATACTGCGCGTTGAAGCGCATAAAAATCAAGAAGCGCATATATATATATATATATATATACATATACATATATGTATATTTTTTCTTCTTTTAAGAGATCAACTGAACAAGATATAACACAAACTATTGCTAACAAAACAAATTCCATATCCAACACAGGAGTTCAGGCTAATGCTCAAAAACAGAGAAAACTAAATTCACTTCTCAACAACAAAATCAAAATCAGTACCGATCAGTATTGAAGACGTCAAAATTAAAGACGAACAAAAGAGAAATTGACACTTGCCTCCAGAAGCGCAAATCTGATACGAGAGAGATAGAGAGAAGAGGGAGAACTTTGCTTTCACTTCATTCAAAAATTGGCTCCAGATTACAATGCCAATTGCCAAACATGAGCTTATATAGGAGTATCTCAGCTCAGTTAGAGAGAAAGATAGTTATAACAGAAAGCTGGAAATGAGACTTGTACCCTCAATTAACCAACAAATGACCAAAAGTATGAATTTATATCAGGTGACATATTTTTATCAATTAATTGATTTATTTGGACATTAAAAGTGATGTGTCAGTACATAAATGGATGTATTATTTCATACAAAGTGACTTGTGATTTCATATCAATAGACGAGTTTTTCTCTATTAATTGACGTATTAGTACACTAAAAGTGACGTACCAGTACATTAAATGGACATATTATTTCATACAACGTTACGTATAATTTCATACCAATCGACATATTTTTCTCTATCAATTGAAGTATTTGTACATATGTCGTATGTTAGCATAACTGTCGATAAATTTTAGGTTACGTTTGAAGAAAAAACTATTTTATACTAGACATTTTTTGATAATATGTCATACATTTCAGAAATCTTATGTGCCACTTTGAATGTAAAAAAGCAATTTATAATTACGAGCATCGTACAGTGCGTTATGGACTTTCTTGGCAAATGTTGGCAAATGTTAGCTTATGTTTGAATAAAAAGTTGTTTTATACTAGCTTTTCCTTGATAACGTGTCGTACATTTTCAAAAAGCTCTATGTATCTATTTGAATGTTAAAATACGATTTATAATTCCGAGCATCGTACAGTGCCTTTTGCAGGGACGGATCCAGGATGAATGCGTGGGGGGGCCAAAATACCATTATAGTTTTTTTTTTTTTTGTGACAATGTTTACAAGTATACTCAAGCTTATTTTAGTTTTATTAGATAAGTAAAATAATGATCACCAAGTGCAAGAAAAAACAACATTAACTTTCAATAAATTTATAGTAGTTTCAAAATATATAAGCTATTCGTGAAAAAGTTTATTGAAGTATGGTAAAAAAAATTAGTTAAAAGAATTCTATGTTTATTACAAATCAATATACAATTAACTGGCATAATAAAATAAAATTAAATCAAAAAATAAAAGATAAATCTGCCGCAAATTTTTTAAGAATTATATAATGAATTTCTCAAAAAAAAAAAAATAATAACTATTAACACTAATAGAATCAATTTATGCAACTTCAAATTTTCAACAAAATTATGATACTTTTTGAATAGATTATAACGTAATATAATATCATTAGTTCGTACCTTATAGTGAATAAACTCTGGAGTCTAAACAAATGAATGATGAACCACTTTTTCTTGTCTTTAGATTTGTTCATGTCATAATAAGGACTCTTTTTGTAGGGCGGATATCCGGTGATAAGGGGTTTTATCACTGGTAATCACTCCTTTTGTTCCATGGACGGTGGCCCATGATTGATAGAGGGCCCGCGCTTTTATCCCCAAATTCGGTGATGAATTATACCATCCCCCCAGGTGGTATTACACTATCCTTAAGTTGGGCCGCTTAAGGATAAGAATGAAATGACGTGTTTACCCTTACTTTTTTATTTTTTATGACTATTTTGCCCCTTCACCGTCCGAAATTTACCACCTTCACTTCATTTCAAATTTGAACCCTTGCAGCATCTTTTCCCCAAACCCAGACAGTGGTTGCAAAAATTCATGAATTTCGTACTTCATTAATATTAGTGCAATATTGTGAAGGCAAGTTGTTCATATAATCTCATCCTTGTTTCTCCGATACAGTTGTTTTCGGTCTAAAGCCCCTATAAACCCTAAAATGATTTTTAAAATTTGGAAAGCTACGCAAATCCGGCCGTTAACTTCCCTAGTCTGAAGTTTATTTTAGTTTGACGCAATATAATTTCTCGAACTCAAGTTAGATTGTAATATTTGCTTTATTTTATTTCAGACAGATCCTTGAAATAACCCTATACACCCAGATTCGGCGTAATTGTTAAGTACGAATGCTACCTTTAATTTTTAAGGTCTTTGTTTATGGTATTTAAAGGATTTGTTTTTAAAATGCACCAAATTCCACTTTTTCGTGTTTTAAGATAGTTTATATAATGCTTTTTAGCAAGCGTAATTTTGTAGATGTTTTATTGTAACTGGCTTTAATATAAACTGTGGTTCCAACAATTATTGTTAAGATTATTTTGTTTGTATTTGTTTGCGTTGATTATGATTGTGTACTTGTCATTACAGCCATTATCCCCCATGGATGTGTCCGCTGACCATCAAGAGCTCCTAGTGGTGCTTGAGGTGATTGTTTCTCAGATTAGGTTTTTTTTATTGCTTTCTTATTGGGTGTATCGGCGTCGTCGCCGACGTCGTTTTATAAAGCAACATGCTGCTAGAGCTAGATATAACACAATAGAAAAGATACCTGATCAAGTGAAATATCTTAATTCACTTATAAATATGACTAATGAAACATGCATAAACCAACTTAGAATGTGTAGGAATGCTTTTTTCAGTTTGTGTTGCATTTTAGAAGTGAAAGGACTAACACATACCAAGCATGTCAAAATTACTGAGCAAGTAGCCATGTTCTTGGTAGTCTTATCGCATCATACAAAGAATTGGATAGTGAAACAACATTTCGTCTGATCTGGATACCTGTTAAGATAGAAGGTATTTCATAATTACTTCGACTCTACCAATTTAAATAGAACATTTGTTGTTGTTATATAGTATAATTAATTAATTAATTAATGAATATTGTATAGCTCGCGAGGAACTCGAGGAATATAGCAACCAAAACCACACTGAAAATGGGGGAATACAGTTTCAAATTCCACCTCCAAAGTATGACGATTGAGAATTTATTCACATAATACTTGCTGATTGGATAGTGTCGCCGGCAAATATCAAGCATCTTTTTTTTTCCTCATCGTAGTACATTTACACATCATCGATTAATTTGACACAATTATTGACAAACCTCATGCAGAGAATCCCACCAATACTGGTTCATAGGAGAAGAATACAAGTGGGAGACCGAATGACATTACAAACCTCATTGGGCAAGTTTGATATTGGTAGGACTGTTAATGAGCTCAAGCCGGCTCGAAGCTCGTAAGCTCGGCTTGATAATTTTCAAGACCAGCTTTATACAAGTCGGGCCCAAGTCGAGCTAGAGCCCAAGGATAAGGCTTGAATTTGAATTCAAGCCGAGCGTGAGCGAGAATAGGCTCGGGCTCGTAAAAAAAATATATACATGTATATATATATATGTTTTATACATTACATACAAAAATAAATATAGTACTTTTTTATAAATAATTCCAGATTGCATAGAAAATATCAAGATTTAAAATTGGAATAGAATCCTTAAAATCAATCAACATTCAATTCTAAAATTTCCTAATATAAACACTATACTCAACAAATTAAAAAATTATCAATTTAAACCTACCAAATCGCATCCAATACAAATATTGGGCTGCTAATTTTTGTCTTCAAGAATTGTTCATTTATTTCTCCTCACAACTCACGACAAAAGCAATTTTTTTTAAGTAAGTCTATTATATATTTAATTATAATATTTTACAATCTTAAATAATGCGTGGAGTATATATTTCAATGAAATGAGATCTTTCAAGGTACATTTTAGTTATAATTTGTCACTAGAACATGAATGGTGTTATTTTTGTATGTTTTTAAGAATGTTATTTATTTAATTGATATATTAGATTACTTTATTACTTAAAGTTTTTCAAAAGAGAACAAATTCGGGACGGCTCCGGCTCGGCTCGAAGCTCATACTAATTTTCAAGCCAAGCCCGAGCTTTGAAATAAAAAACTCGTGCAAATTCAAGCATTGGTAATAAAAGCTCACATAATATCAAGTCGAGCGTGAGCATGACCAAGCTCGGCTCGCTCGGCTTGACTGACAGGCCCAGATATTGGTGTGGAAAGAGGGAAATCTGGGTTATATTTCAACGAGCCCGCTTGGGAATTGTTCAAAAACAATCATCAACTGGTCGATGGTTGTTTACTGGTTTTCGCACATCAAGACACAAGAATTTCATTGTTGATGTGTTTGATTCTTTGTGTACCCCACACAACTTTAGGCAGGGCAATCACATTTTATCGACAGGTACATCCGCTGATTCGTACAATTTATATTTACATAATTACATCCAAAACATTCATTTCAATTCATGTTGGTGTTGCAAATTAAGATTTTTAGTGTGTACTTCACGTTGGTTAATACTCAGAAGTGGGTAGTTCATCCAATATGCCTAAGCATAAGCGCAATTCACGAAAAAATGTGGACGACGTACTTGGGGAGCCCTATCTGATTGACGCATCATGTTGGAAAGATTTCAAGGTTCAAATACCAGCTGCAAGTGTGTATGACTACCATATCAAACATCTATGTAGAGTGGTAAGCTGACAGTCATGTGTTTGAAGGCATACTAACATGTTATATACATTAATACAATTTTCTTCATCAATCTTCTTGTAGACCATACCGCGTGAAGCAAACAACATTGTTGCGCGACGGGTTAAATCAACAGCACAGCTAACGTTACCAGGTGATCCAAATACAAAGTGGGATGTTCAGCTGAAGTGGATTAGCAGGGGTACCAAATATAATCCATTACGTGCTCTGGGTAGCGGCTGGCTGGAGTTTGCAAAAGCAAACAAAATCAAGAAGGGGGACACATGGCAGTTTCACATTGTAGGGGAGAAGGATGCCATTATAAAAATGGTTGTTACTATTGTGAATTGAGTAGGCGTCACATTTATCTTCCTATGTGTTTGATTAAGCAGTATTTTGAACTTAAATATTAACGCATATGTTTGAACTTGGTTGTTTTCTTGAATTTAAATTCAGCAGATGTGATTCGTGTAAGCTAAACCAATGTTAGGACTAAATCTATGTAATTTTTTTTTCCTTAGTATTACAACCAAGTTGATAATAATGGATGTTTTGCAAATTTCTTAGTACTATTATTCTAAATTCATTAGTTGTAGTATTAATATATTTCTATTTGAGTGATAACCAAATAGATTTTTAAAACGAATAGAATGTAGAATTCATTAAGTAAAATAGCAGTTCCATAAAGTACGTGTATTACAAGATTCAAGAAAACGGGTTCAAAAACAAGTATTCGTAACATGTTCGGAAGGTATAAGTGAAACTTAACTATATTTTAATTTAATGTGCACCATGTTTGGTATAAGGTTATATACGAGTAGTATGTAACACGAAGAAGGGGTATTGCATATATAACATACATGAAAATTCAACTTTGATTGTACAGTTGCAAAGAAAAAAACATAACTAAACATACTATCAATTGTAGGGGATGCACAAGAACCAAAGCGATATTATTGACATGTCCCCATTAGTAGTGTTTGCAGAGAATATCTTGAAGATTCTCCATTAGCAATGATAAGTGTGATTTGGACTGCAAACACAATTTGGAGGTACATCATTAACATGAAAAAAGATATTTAATTAATATTTGGTTGTATTGGACAACACTTGACGGCAATTTGAATATTATGAAAAATTATAATTATGCAAAGTCACCAAAAATTTTACACAATGTTGAAACAAAATGGTTACTTTGGACATTAAAATATACATGTTCAACTGCAATTTTTGGTTTGTTAAACGTAAGTCCCATTTCTTAATTTCAAGTACGCGTTATAGAAGGTTAAATATAAGAACAATTAATTATTTTGCTACATCGTAAAACTGCAGTAATTCAATTGATAATTTTTTACCAAACTCGGGCCCTCAATTTCAAGTTTGATTCAACATATAATGGACTTTTTAGGTTCTTAATTATTACTGCAATAAAATAAAATTAAAAATTGGATTTATATAATAGACATGGTTTTTCATTGATATGCATAATGGGAAACAACATGTCAATTGTCATTCCTTCAGAAACCAAATCAAAATAGAAGAAAATTGTCACAAGGTTAACATAAATAAACAAAAGTCCTAACATTGAGGTTTCAACTGCACAATAATTTCAATGCAGTACAAAGACCTTGGGGAGATTTGCAACTAATAACACTTAAACAAGTCAAACTTAAGCGTGATATAGAAGACCGTAATTCTTATGTTAACTTATATAAGAACGTTAAGTGAATACAGGTAATAAATTACATTTTGCATGTTTTTACATCGGTTTATGTAAAACGATAATTCCGTACAGTAATCTACAATTGATAATTTTTTATCCAAACTCGGGCAGAGAAGTACCTCAATTTCTAATGGATTCCGAATGATTCATTCCACATATAATGGGACTTTTTAGGTTCTTTATTAATGAAACGTAATTTATTACTTAGAGACCGAATTGCAATGTCCTTCTAAAATAGCTTCACAACTTGAATCAAAAATCTGTGGAAGTTTATTATATAATAGCACATGTGGTTGAAGTTTTCATTGATATGCCATAAGCTGGTTGGAAAGCAACATGTCAATTGAATTAATGCATACTTTAGTGGAAATGTCATTCCTTCAAGAATCACCAAATCAAAATTGAAGAAGAAAATTGTCATGTCTATGAACATGTGTTATTGTTTATCATAATATCTATCATGAACACATAAGACTAAAAAGTCCTAACATTGAGGTTTCAACTGCACACTTATCAACATCATGACCCGAACAGGTAAAGATTCCCGGGTGAAGTTGTTCGACTAACGAGTGAACTCTAGTACACACATATCACGACAGCATAGGAGATACACGAGACATCGGCAGTACCATAACAATATAAGAGACCTATGGGGACCTAGCATTTGCTAAATCACTTGTGCAACTAATAACACCTTAAACAAGTCGTAAACTTAAGATAATCCGGATATTACGACTAGTGCACTTGCTATTATAGCACGTTAGCTTTTAGCGTGTCAGTTACAAAAACACCGGGAGATCAACCAACCGTCTTCGGTGAGTTGGACGATTGTGAACTACAATAACCATGGTTGGCCAAATTAGGTTGATCAGAAAGGGTTGGTGCATCACTGTCAGTTGCTAAGTCACGGTTACCCGTGAGCTCACTCCAGAATGCACTGTGGGCTACAACTATCAGATGTAAGGTCAATTACAGGGGGACCATAATTGCCCAACAGGTCCGTATAATCATCTGAATGATCTGACGAAATAGGAATAACTTCGGTTTCTTCAACTGGAAAGAATTCAACAGGGATATCGTCTCCACCAAAAACGGAGCACAAATCAACCCAGTTAGGATCTCCCTTTGTCATATAAGCATATGCGAAAGGTTCAGCCTGTAATTAAAACAACAAGCTTTCATTAGTTAGTTATATAGGACCCAACCGAAATTATCATAAATTTTACAAATCAAAAAGTTTGAAGATAGATACGGTACCTTGCATATGTGGTTTCAGACATATGGGGAACCACTCACCTTGTTTGTATTGATATCATAGTGAACACCATCTAAATGCACCAACCAATCAAACACTCTAAATATTTTTTGCAGCATTTTCACTCTCCCCTTAATTTGCTCCATGGTGAAGTCCATCTGAAACTGATTGTTGATGATCCACTGATTTACTTCTAGAGTCATAGAGTTCTCATCTCTCACATGATAACTTCCACAAACTGATTCATCAACCAATAGCTGGACAAACTTTTTGTCTATGGACTGAGTCCACAAATCATCATAAAGATACTCAGATTGTGCAGGGATATATAGAGTAGCCATTGCAACATTCAGTAAGATGAACTTTCTATATAAGAGCTTGTTTGAAGGAAGGATTCTGCTTTTCAATTAATGGGGAGACTATTTATATAAGATATAGGTGTGTTGAATGGTTAAAAAACATAATATAATAAAAAAAATTAAAATAGGCTACAATTGGATTTGGTGGTTGGATATTAACCATTGCGTTGATCAAAAGTGTTATGTCAATACTATTTTAGAATTTTCATAACTGAAACAAAAGTTGGCTGATTTGGCTACTAAATTGACATGTTATGGCTGAAAAAGGGGGTTAGAGAAATGATTCCATATACAAAGATGTGATAGAAGTTGAATAAATCTAATTTGACGTGATTGCAAATGCATGAACACACATACAAAATATATCCATATATGCACAAACAGAGATTATGGTCACAACATTTGGATATGGAGATTAACCACAGTTAGTAAAAACTAATATGATTTAAAACATGTGGGGGTGGAAAGAAAACAATTAAATCAAATATACAGAGTACATCATATATGCTCACAGAAGAAAAGACAACACCCATTGCTGCAATTAGGGGTGTACATAAACCCGCACAATTATTAAAAAACCGTCGGTTTGAAATTTTTAAAAAATTGAAAAGTATACATGCGGTATTATGACATGATTTCATTAAAATTCACTTGGTATTTACAACATTGTTAATATGTGTTAATGACACATAATAACAACAGCATTTGGGGCCAAGTATAAACTTGTTATTCAACCAACTGAATATGACATAAACTAGAACGTAAATAGGCTAAATACCCTGGTAGATAATATAGTGTGACGTTGCTTATCAAAAAAAAAAAAGTATTCCAAAATACATTATTTCCGTATCGAAAAACTAGATTTAATTTGGATGTATCATGTCAAGTGAAAATCTTCACAATATCAATGTGCAAGATAATGTATATCACAATGTACAAACATGCATATATTGCAAACAAATAACATGAGTTAGCATAAAATCATGCATTAGAAATGGATAGATGGCAGAGTCTTTAGAGAACTCAATGGACTTAAACACAACATAGGATCAGAGAGCGTGTAATTACAAAATTTGCCAACTGATAGTCAATCAGGACTTATAATCCATGATTTAATAACGTCAAAACATAAAACATTTTCACACATTTGGTAGTAACATCCCAAAATCAAGTGCACAATACTAAAGATTTGGAAATTTGTTCACACCAGCCAAGGGGTTTATTCAGAGGTCCAATCGAGATAACTACCAACACGGGTTAACAACGACCAAATTACACACACAGAAATGCACTTTAAAGTTAACATAACGATAAACAATTCAAGTCGCACGAACTAACACCACAATGTCATGTTCATGCTTTGTTCATGCCACAAATACACAACATAAACACACTCCAAATGACAATAAGGAAACCAACAGAATCCCACCATTAACAAATTTATAAAAAATTTAAAAAATGGTCTACAAAACATTCGCGCTGAGGGACATTGAAGATCTCACTGGGCAGATATTTGGCAATTTCAATACAAACACTACCGGGAGATCAATTTCTTATATCCGCCAAGCATCACATTACCTGGATTAACAAAAAAAATTTAGCTGCATTCAAAAATAACCTTTAAAATGTTACAGATCGAACGAACGGACAAAATACCATAAACTACAAACCCTATTGTTGGGTTCTTACATTATAGCTCAAAAACAGCATACGCTATACCATAGTTGTTAATGGCGCGCCATGGCGCCCCCTCGGCGCCACGGACCATGGCGTGGCGCCTGCCATCGTCTTGGTTAGCGCCATCGGCGCCACCAGCGCCATTGGCGAGAGACGTAAGGCGTACGACGAGCGCTATATGCGCAATATTGAAGTAACTAAAAAGGGCTGAAATTTAAGTCAAATTCGGTCAAAATTACAAAATTGGGGCAAAATTGGGACTCAATTGGGATAAATTAGCTAAAACCCATACTTACCCAAGTAGCCCAACACAATTTAAAAACCCTAGCTCTGCTCTTCGCGCGATTTCAGCCTCTTCAGACACGATTTCAGCCACTGCTCTCTCGCGATCTCTCTACCAGAGCAAGACGTCGCCGTCACTGAACCCAGCCATCGCCCAGCCCAGCCCAGCTGTCCCCGTCGCGTCGCGTCGCATACCTCTGCTGCGTAAGTGTGTTTTTTGTTTTCCATTTTTCACCAAACTTTTCTGTGTAATGGAACATTGGGCCTATATATAATATATTATATGTGTAACTATAATACTATATATAATATGTGTAATCTGTAGTTAGAAAACATAAAAAATGTAATGGGGCTAAACTCTAAAGGCAGTAAGTTTTTGTATTTTTCTTTCTTTTATATTTTCCATTTTTTAGTTATTATTTGCTATCATTATCTATATATATATATATATATATATAATATGTGTAGTTTTATATTTTGTTCCTCGATAAGGCGTCGCCACGCCGCGCCGCGCCATACGCCATGGGACCCTTGTCGCCACGCCATGGGACCCTTGTCGCCACGCCATGGGACCCTTGTCGCCACGCCGCGCCATTCGCCATTAACAACTATGCGCTATACCATTGTACATATGGACGAAGTGTCAAATTCATCTCCGATCAAAAACATGTGAACAAGACAAATTGGCTTTAGAGTTTTTTAGCAGTCACTGAACACGGGCGAATGGCCGAAGTTTTGGAAAATATTGACCTCTTAAACCATGGGCAAAAAGGTAATATCGCACAATCCGGGGTAGTATCATCGGTTTTGTGCTGTGGATTGGGGGCTGATCCATAAAATTCCCAAGATAGTTTTTCTGCACAAAACGGGTGATGCAACTGTCCATCACTATCATGAACAGTGTAATCCCCTCTAGTCAATCCTATCACCTCATATCCCATCCACTCTACAAAACGACTCCTAAGTGTTTGCTAATTCTAATCATAGTAAAGTGTAGAAGAGAAGCTCAAGAAGAAAAATGTTATTTAATTCTTAATTTCTAATCCTAATAAGTATAAAAAAAAGTACAAAAAAGAAAGTTATTGTTATTTCCAATTAAACTTTTTAAATGATAACTACTTTTTTAATAAAAAAAACAAAGACATTAAAAGACATGGGTTGAATACAATTAAAATTTAAACTCATCTATTTCTAAATAGGCCTTCAAAAAGAAAACAAGAAACAGGGGCAAAAAAAAAAAAAGAATAGATAAACTTGGGCCATCTTGAATTGAACCCACGCCCTTCATGATGGAGCAGAGCTCTTTCTACCTATGCCTTACCAACTGGACTAAATACGCTCTTGTTTCATATGCATCACATTTGTGTTATATATTCCGGGGGTCCCATATTGTATAATTATATGTACAATAGAATAAAAGTTCGAAGTCTCGGGAGGGTCGGGCCCCCCGGCCCCCACCTAAATCTGTCCCTGGCGTTATGGACTTTCTCATGAAATCACTTGAGTTTGCAACACCATCATTAAGGGTACTATATGTTGTTATATTCGGAAACAAGCCATTTTTCTCCATTTTATCAAGAATTGATAAAGCTTCGTCCATCTTCTTGGCCAAGCAAAGGCCGCAAATTAGTGTGTTATACGTCACTTCATTAGGTCCCCATCACTCAACATTTGGCTCAAAACGTCAAAGTTTCAAAAAATCTACCTTTTAAGGATAGACCCTTTATCAAGGGTAATTCTATGTCAGATCGAGTCCAATGATTCGAGTGTGAATTATGTGTTTATCTTTATCATATAAATGTGTTTAAGAACAATATAAAATACATTATAATGTGTGAGAAATATAAATACTAGGACCATTAATCTCGGTCCATCATAAATTTTTCCATTTATCAAGAAAATAAACGTTTGAGCGTTTGGATTACAAAGAAAAAGAAACAAAAAAGAGGGGCTGTTATGGACTAAATTGGGCCCAACATAAGAGTCCATAAGCCCAATTAATTGGGGTTTCCACCTCAATCAATACAAATGGGCTTGATTCTTTTTTAATTTTTTGGATAATTTAATGAGCTTGATTCACATGGAACTAACCTTTACGAAGATATCTAAAATAAAAATACAAATGTGGGCTTAAATATTTTTTTTTTCCTGATAGTTAAATGTGGTCTTAACACAAGTTGTTCAGTTGGTAAGAATGAACCACTTTCTCTCAAAAGTTTGTGTGTTAGATTCCATGTGACATCGTGAGGGCTGTGTTGATTGGCAATCTGTAAATACCTTTTTAAGTGACTTATGCCTCCTGGAGGCCTCTAGTAGGTGACCGGAGCCGACCCTATCTAAACTTTTACGAATCCATTAAAAAAAAAAAGACCTGGTTCAAGTATTCTCTTTCTAGTTGTTAATGAAAAGTATTAAAAATAAACAAATTTTCTGGAACAATATTTATTGTAATTAGGATTGATTTGAAATAATTAACAAAGTTGGAATACTAATTAAATTTTTTTATTATAAATTATCAAATAAGTAAAATTCTAAACAAATTTCAATTAAATCAAACAAAAGTTCAGCTCATATACATATTATGTTAAATTATCAAGTGGGAGTTCATTTTCTTTGGTTTGAATTGAGGAGGAAAAGAGAATAACCATTTTAGGTCTCAATTGGTGTTATCCTAGTGACATTTGGTTTTTCGATAGATTCGAGATGAGTTGCTTTAAATTGAAGTGGAGATTTGATTGTTGGTTGTTTGATTAGAGTCGCCTCTTCTTTTAAGGAGAATTAGCTTTGTTGCATTATAATTATTTGGGTCACTTGATGACAAGGGACCCCTAAATTTTAATTTTTGAGTTTTCACCAAGTATTACTTGTATTACTCTTTTTATTTCTTCAATATATCGATCTTATTAGTTGATGTCTCAATTTTTCAAGCGGTGTAGTTAGTAGTTCTTTAGCAGTTTTATTGGATATTTTGTATCACGGGTTTTCACTTGATTTTATATTTAATGAAATTTAAGTCTGCCCGAGAAAAAGAAAAAAGAGTTCATTTTCTTTTACAACGGAAAATAGTTTTAAGTAAACTTGAGGTGGCTCAGCTAAAAATGAGATTAAAGTCTTAATTACACAAAAAAACAGTAAATAAATAGATTTATTCCACACTGTTAAATACTTTCCTTTCTCCTCTATTCATTCCATCCCTTAATTCTCTTTTAGAAAACCAATTCTCAAAAAATTCTTTCTCCAAACTGTTTCTCAATTAGGGTTTTGAATTGAGCAAAATCAAATAGAAAAAGAAAGAATGTTTTTCTCAGGTGATCCATCCACGCGAAAGCGGGTGAATTTAGGTGGTCGGAGCTCCAAAGAGAGAGACAGGCAGAAGCTTCTAGAGCAGACGCGATCGGAGAGAAATCAACGCCTCTTGTGGCGTCAGCAGAATTCTGCTGCTCGCATAATTCAGGTACTGTTCGTGTTGTATTTTTTTATTGTAATTCCTATTTCTCTGTTCGTGAATATATATATATATATATGTGTGTGTGTGTATTTTGGTTGATCAAGTTGAGTATTAGCTCGAATTACTGTGTTTTCTTTGGTGATTTTTGCGGGAAATGTGCTACTTTGTTCACGTTAAATGATTAATTGTAAAAGGTTAAGAGCTCAGCCTTGAATACTGCGCACTGAAGCAAAAATTCGAAAAAAAAAAGTGGAATAAAATGTTAGTTTGGTGAGGTATACTATCTTATTCCATGATTGAGTGCTTTAGTATACAATGCAATGAAAACAGCTTTTTAGTCTTTCTTCCCCATTAATTTGAAGCTGATTTGTTAATTATCTGGTTAAATGAAGAAGTTGCAGGAGAAGTTTATGAGAAATGTGACCTAAATTGATAATTGAGCAATGTTAATCTTTCATTGTAGCATCAGTTTAGTTGTTCAGTCTCCGTTAATTTACGCTGAAACCAAAAAAGAGCAAAATCAAGTTTTAGGTTGAAGATTGTTTTTGTATAGTTATTTAGTAATTCAATTTGGAATGGAAACAAAAGCAACTTTTACGTATTGTTTGTTGTCAATAAATTGGAAATTCAGATTTGGAATTAGAAATATTATCATAAATAGTTTTCACCCATCATATTTTCATGAGCTCAATCGTATTTCGTATGGATCTGAAAAATAAAGAAAAGTAATAATTAGTGCTATTGTTCATAAGAATGATATGGGAATTTTAAGATATGAGGTTTAGAGATATGCTGCATTATGGTTGATCTTAGACTAATTAAGTAGTAAGTACATTGCATGATAGAATGTTGATATTTGGAAATATTTCGATTCTCGAACATAAATTTTCCATTAAGAATCGTGAATTTGTCCCCAATGCACCATATTAGTTGACTGGAATAGAATCTACGGTTCGCCTATGGATGCAATATCTATATAGTCATTTAATTATTCATAGAAAATCCTTGAACTGTTGCTCAACTGTCGATGTGAGGTTTGGTTCCTTGAATGAGATGTCATATATATGGATGAGTAGTTGATGGGTTCCAGAGGAGAAACACATAGGCTTAAGGGTGAAGCTGATACGTTTATCGTTTTCATTTTTGTCTAATGAGCCATCAATTTCCTGGATTATCACATGCATTCATTGTACAATAACAAAATATAATATTTATTGTATTTTCTGAAATCTTGCATCTTTCTCCCTAAATATGGTTTTGCAGTATGTATCCCTGTAGCTTTAATTAGCATACCTTTCATCTAGATCATGGAAGGTGGACAAGGAAATGCAATTTCTTTGGCTACTCTTTATGTTGTTCAATAACGCTCTCTAATTTTAGTTCTGAGAGGTTCAACGATAATATTGCAATGAACAACACACAAGAAAATAACAATTACACCTGTCTTCTTGTTGTCTCTATTGCCCGTTCATTTCCCCCCCCTCCATATGGTGAATATTAGGATTTCATGGCCCTGATTTGTTTGTGGAACCTATAGACGGCAGATATTGTTTTAGATTCTGGAGTTCTTCTAGGAGACTATATTGAGGCTTTTGCCCACTTTGTATTCCATCTGATTATATCCCTCTGAAAGATCATTTTTATTTCCACACTATATAACTTGACTATTTGCTACTTACAGAAATGCTTCAGAGGAAGAAAGGTGGTGGAGGCAGAACGCTGCAAAGTCCGTGAAATTTTTTTCTTGACCTATGGGCAGTATTGTCAAGATGTCAATAGGTGGGTGCACAAGAGATTCATACTTTAGGTTCTTTATGTAGCTTTTACTATCATTATATTATTTTCTTTTCTGTTGTCAGTTGTAGTTTTATCTACTCCTGTAATATCTCTTGCTATGCTTATGGGGTCTATCTTATATCTGTCTCATAACTGCTTTAATGCCTATATATGCAGGCAGTGCTTTGGCCCAGATTCGGATTTTCTCCGCCAGCTTCTTTTCTTCTTCAATCCAAGATATGTTGCTGATTTTTCTGCCCTTGTGGAGACATGCAGATTGCTTCGTGAATTTGTTCAAGATAATGGTGTGTTTCCTTGGTTGGAGGTCACATGTCTTACTATGTTGTAGACTTGGCATGCATGATATTATTTGTTAAAGTGATTGGACTTCGATTATTATGACTTGTGATCATGGTTGCTATTCCTAACTTGTTTCTTTTGTATCATTTGTGGTTCCTTTCTTTATCTTGCACTTAAAAAATTTACACCTTAGTGTCTATTCTTTTAGTCGAACTCCTGTTCATCTGTTGCCACACTTTTCTAATCCTACTTTTCACTTCCTATTAAATTTAATGTGAATTGTTTCTTCTCTTTGGTACTAGCATTGTTGATGTATTCATCTCTTCTATTTATTGTTAAATTCTAATATTTATTATTTCTAGCGATGTTTGTCTAGTTTCGGTGCAGATGAAGCTGTTGTCTGTTTCAGTGGACTGTCTTGCAGTTCCTGCTGCGTCTACTTGGTTCTTGAATATTGTTCTCCCTATTTTGCAGTCAGCTTGATCTTGTTATTAATGTTGTTTAATCTTGCAGGAGGTGATGTTGTGAGCCTCTTTGCAGGCATAGACTACTCATCCAAGAGTGCTTTGGTGGAGTACAGGATTAAGAATCTTGCATATGCTTGCATTCGGGCGATCTATGAGAATAGGTCTGTTTCTAGGAGAATTTTAATTATTTTGTAGTGCATTTCACATCGACTCTTTTCCATTTTGTACTGTCTAAGAGTCTCCTGGTTTTTATCCTTATATCTCAATTACTTTTTTTTTTTAATTACAATATGTCAATTACTGTTTCAACCAGATTTGTAAATAAAGTCGTCCATGCTCTCTGATAATTTTATCACTGAAATCAGTTTCAAGTTGAATCACCGAAAATAAGATAGCACTCTCTTCCGTGTAACTGTAAGCTTATCATTTGGCTCCCGCAGGAATCAATTGAAAGATCAATTATTTTTGGCACCTGAGAAGTCCAATCGATCAGCAAACGTCTTGCTCGAGGCAATAACTCTATTGATTGACCCAAAGCTTCCTTGGGCTTGTAATACAGTCTGCTATTTGTCACAAAGGAATATGTACTATATGTTCAGAGAAATAATCCTGATGGGGAAGGTACTCCTCCAATAAGACATGATAATCTGTTCTGTATTGAATTACATGTAATGCACTATCTAATTTCTGTGGTTTGGCATATTTTGTTGCCCATAAGTTCTTCAACATTATATTGTCTTTCCTTATAAGCTTGTGCCTTGTTGGGAGTTGTATATAGTTTACAGGTTTATGCATGAAGTTTGTGCATTTCGTCTACTGTAGTGCTTGTTTTACATGATAGTAAAGTTGTGGAAAATTGAAAATTGTAGTGACCCTCTTATATATCCGATTAATTCCTTTAGTTTTAGAATATCATATGAGGGGTTTATATGGAGGAAAAATTGTTGTTACTGTTGTTGCTGTAGTTACTGACTTGAATTCTGACCAGTGTGGAACTGCAGTTAAAAAATGTGCCCTTGTTGTTGACACTGTCTAAGTATGAGGTTGTTAAATCTAAGATAAAGAGAGTCTGTTTGAAATGTTCAAGAGTTCTTTCCATGCAATTGTGCACATTCAGTAGACATATAATTTATCTTATGTTCATTTGGCTGCCTGTTGATTGAGTCGAAAACTATGAAGCATAGTTGTTAATGGCGAATGGCGCGGCGCGGCGACAAGGGTCCCATGGCGCGGCGCACGCCTTATCGAAGAAAAAATAATTGTACATATTAATAAAATAAATAATATATGGTACTTTTTTTTAACAATAGTAACCATAATATAAATAACAAGTATTTAGAAAACAAATAAAAATAAAGCATAACATATTATATATAGTAAAACTATAGATAAAAATAGCAAATAATAATTAAGAGATGGAAAAAAAAAAAGAAAGAAAAAACTTACTGCCTTAGTAAATGCCTTGCCACATTTCATTTTCAACTTTCAAGTTTCCACACTAAACATATTATTTATAGTATTACTATAGATAAAATAGCAAATAATATAACTAAAAACTTTGAAAAGAAAAGAAAGAAAAAACTTCCTGCTGGCCTGGGCGAGGGTGACGCGACGAGCGGCGATGGCGGACGGCGGCCCTGGGCTGGGCGACGGTGACAACTGGGCTAGGCGACTGCGACGGTAGAGAGAGAGAGATAGCGAGAGAGACAGAGCAGAGGGAGAAAGAGATCGCGAGAGAGACAAAGCAGAGGGAGAGAGATTTCGCGAGAGATATCACAATCAAATTGAGAGCAGTAGGGCTTTAAGATTGTGTTGGGAAAGTTGGGTTTAACTAATTTATCTAAGTTTCGCCCCAATTTTGACTGAAATTTCCACCCTTCTATTAACTTCACTATGGCGGTAAAAGGCGCACGCCTTGAAGGCGCTCGCCATGGCGATAAGGGCGCCCATGGCGCACGCCATGTCGAACATGGGCACCACGTCATGGCCCATGGCGCCGAGGGTGTGCCATGAGCGCCTTGCGCCATGGCGTGCCATTAACATCTATGCTATGAAGACTATCTCCAGTCATCTTCCGCAGGTTTAGATTGCGTTTTTGCCATTCCATGTGGAGAACATGCTAAGTAAGTTTGAATGCTGTCATGACATATAAATGTGCTTGGTATTTGGTGTCAAAACCGGCGCATGAATACTATGATATGTAGTGTAGTGTTACTATTTTTTATTGTTTTTTGATGGAACAATATTAATATTAATAGGTTAACTTTCTAGAGTTTGTGTCTCAGTAGAGACATATATGATTTGGTGATAGATATTCCTGATGCTATTCTGGCTAACTAGTTTATAATATTTTACTTTTCTCTATTTTGTTTCATTTCTTTGATTTGTTACTTGTTATATTTTCTCTCCGCAACGAAATTGACATGCTTTAATTTGTGTAGGAAAATTTTCAAGTTTCTACTGGGATCTCATCATTGGAGCGGGTTCTTGCCCTTATCATTTCTCATGTGGATCAAGCATCATGTACTTGTCCAAAAAGTGATCCTAGATGGAGCTTCTCATCTCAGATTCTTATAATTCCTTTTTTGTGGCGGCACTTTCCACACTTGAAAGAGGTAATTTGCGCTGCCATTATCTATTATAGTTTATTGTTATTATCCTTATTCATTAATTCTGGAATTTACCAAACATAATTATATTCTGGAAGTATCCAAACCATATATTATTTATTTATATATATATATATAAATATTTTATATATAAATATTTTTTCTGGTGAGAAACTAATTGCAGGTTAATTCTGGTGGAACGATTACTTGACTACTTTAATGGTTACAAAATGTAGAGCTACTGTAAGGCTTCATATTTCTATTCTTGACCACTCTATCTTGTGAACTGGATAATATAGTCAAGATAATTACGTATCTTATCAATTCATCCTATGCTACCAACGGGGGTTGGTCCGAGTGGTAAGCAGCTCGGTTCCGCTTAAGCAAGGTCTTGGGTTCGAGGCCTTGTGAATGCAGAAAACCTCCGCTGGGAGACTCACCCACCACTGCCAGGTGTGCGACCCGGGTCGGATCCGGATGTAGTTGGGGCAAAGCTCCGGTGAACTGGGTGGGCAACCAAAAGAATTAAAAATCATCCTATGCTGAAGCTCTTTGCCAACTCTCAATTTTTAAGAAAATTGTGCATTTATATATGCTCTTATAAAAGTAGCCACGTTCATGTGCACTGTATATTTGGGTGAATATGTTTTCGTGTTAATTTTTATTAAATATTTTTTGAACTTTCAACATGTCCAACTCCAACCTATGCTATGTAGATAGTATACACTGACTTGACATGTTTGTGTACAGAACATTGTATCTGTTATCTATAACTGGTGTAACTTTTGATGCATTTACTATGCTTGTATCTTGATGGTGACTTTCACTAATTTAATTCCATATCCAGATATTTTCTGCTCCAGGGTTGAGTCAACACTATATGCATCAGATGGCGTTATGTGTGAAAGATCATACCAATGTTCTGCCTGCTGATATATCAAGTGACCTTCCCAGTTATGCCTGCCTTCTAGGAAATTTATTGGAAGCCGCTGGGGTCTCCCTTGCCCGGCCTGGTTCATTTGCTTGGGTAAAGGAACTTTCTGTCTGCTTTTTGGATGATCTTCTCTTTTCACCTGTCTATTAAAAAACTTTGATGAGTATTTCACAGTTAATAAATGTTGTTGCCTTCTATCTAATGGAAGCATTTGATTGTGCCAAGTATTTTTAAGCTTTGGTTGATCAGATGGATTCTTAATATTCCTTTCTTTGCACATAGAACCAAGTTTATGGATAACAAGTTCCTTAGCCGTTTCCATGAATAGGTGCAGCTATGTTTGAATCAGTTATCTAGAATTATTTTTAATGCTCAATGTGAAAATATTGATGTTGGACTTAAATCAAAACATCGAGAAATGGCTTCAGTTGGCATGTCAATGGGATATGGTGTATTTGATAGAATCCTAATGATAATGTCTCATCTTCTAAATTACTGACCAAAAGCTAAATATATAAAGCGTTTTTGTTACATGATCTGACAACTCTATGATAGCCTCCAAAAGTAGTCCAGAAATTATGTGCGAGTGCGCACTGTCAATTTTCCATATATCATTGTTCTACTCTATGGATTGTCAATATGCAACGAATTATGTTTCTAAGTTACATTTTTCAGCTGCTTGAAGATGATTGCAGTTATCTCCTTCCTGAGTTCTACAATCTTGAGTTTCAAATTATGTTATATAATTGGTCCTGAAAATGGTTTTTATGATCTTGATTTGATTAGGCTATAGATTTTGCAACTGTTGCAACACTTCTGTTGCAAGCTCTTCCTCCTCTCCAGACTTCAAATTTAGGAGGTAAATGTGTGCTCTCTTTATAAAATATGGTTGATGCGGTACTTGTTTTTAGCATTTTGATATATTCTTCATTAGTGGACTTTTGAATTAGTTGAGATTTTAAATGAGTTCTTCTTCACAACCTATTTTCTCTGTGCAACCTCCTTCAGATTCCACAATGGGCGAAGATGAAATGCTCGTTGGTGATGAACTTCCAAAAGTAGATTTAAATAAAGATTTAGAACAACAGATTTCCAGTGCTCTAGATTCACGTTTTCTTCTACAACTGGTACTCAACACGCTGTTGTTGCATCTCGTTTATTGTCCAATAAAATAATAGATTTTCCCTTTAGTTAAAAAAATGTGTTTTTATGCGTTTCTTGAGCAGACAAACGTTCTGTTGGGTGGGATTTCTCCTGTAAGTGGCTCACACAAAAGCAAGCCTGAAGATAAAGAGGTGGCTGCTATTGGTGCAGCTTGTTCTTTTTTGCATGTGACTTTCAACAT
This sequence comes from Buddleja alternifolia, assembly GCA_019426215.1. Taxonomy (NCBI): domain Eukaryota; kingdom Viridiplantae; phylum Streptophyta; class Magnoliopsida; order Lamiales; family Scrophulariaceae; genus Buddleja; species Buddleja alternifolia. Next base: position 36,991,988 of record CM033403.1, read on the forward strand.
TTTGCCCCTCGAACGAATTATGACTGTACTAGCCTATAGAACTGAACTGGTTCCCCTTCTATGGAACTTCATGAAGAGATGCCATTTGAATGAAATGTGGTCTTCATTGTCTGAGCAATCAGCTTATCTGCCCATGGATGCACCTGGTTGGCTATTACCCTTGGCTGTTTTTTGCCCTGTTTACAAGTAAGATTTTTCCGGTGTTACTCTGTATCATTCCAATCTTGTACATTTCACGCCCTGTGAGAGCAGACTCATATACAAGCTGAGTTGATGACGTTGACGCTGTCTCTCTGGATCAGGCACATGCTAATGATTGTTGACAATGAGGAGTTTTATGAGCAGGAGAAGCCACTATCACTAATGGACATCAGATTGTTAATTGTCATCTTAAGACAGGTAATTCCTATACTATGTGATTTATGTTACATTTGTATACTTCATTGAAACTTCAAGAAGGTTATAGTATGACAGCTTAAAGTGCTCTTGTAGTGTGTTCATTTTCTGACCCAAGAGAATCCCTGGTCGCCACTTTAGATATACAACAATCGCAGGACATCACTTTAGATACAACTTCATTCTAACTGTAGTTGCAAATGAATATTGAGTAGTGACGTATGAAGTCAAGAAAGGAGCCAAAAAAGCTCATAAAATGCGGAGTTTGCAATCTTCTGGTGCTTAGATATTCTTATTTTCGAATGTTGTAACACATGGATTTCTTCTTGTCTAGGCCTTGTGGCAGATTCTTTGGCTCAATCCCGTGGCAACACCAAATTTTTCAATGTCTGGAGATTCTGCTATGAAGAGGCGCCCTGTAGAATTTCTTCAGCACAGGGTTTGTGTTGTTGCTTCTGAGCTCATGTCACAGGTACAAAAGATCACATGCTAGAAAGCTTACACATCCCTAATTGAGTATTTTATTCCATTTGTCTCCGCCTTAATAATGTCAAGGTGCTGATATTATATGCTCCATTGAATTAAATCTAACATAGAAACTGTTTGTAGTTGCAAGACTGGAACAACAGACGAGAATTTACCTCTCCTAGTGACTTTAATGCTGATGGTGCCAATGATTTGTTTATGTCTCAGGTAATAGTTCTGTTTGTATCATTGAATATGCAACATTACTCCCAATCAATAACAGGCCATATTAATTTGCATTTCTTCCCAGGCAATGACAGAGAATTCAAGAGCAAATGACATGCTAAAACAAGCTCCTTTTTTGGTTCCATTTACAAGCAGAGCTAAACTGTTTAATGTGAGTGGTTGGTTCGCTGCATGTATCTTTCTTGTACCTTAATTTATTGTATATGAACTATTTATGTTTGGAATTTCAAGTTACTTTAGTTTCTTTAATAATTAGTGGATGGTGAAAAAAAATTTGCAGTCACAACTAGCAACCATGAAAGAAAGAGATAGCGCTCATGCTATTTTTACAAGAAACCGATTCAAAATAAGAAGAGATCACATTTTAGAGGATGCTTTTAGTCAACTAAATGCATTAGCTGAAGAGGATCTTCGTGGAGTGGTGAATCTCTCTCTCTCTCTCTCTCTCTGCCTCTGCTGATTTTCTACTGATTAAGTATATGCTCTAATATACAGCCCACTATGTTATTTTAAGAAAAGTTTCCATTCCTCTAGCTAATGTTGCTGTGTCTGTTTTGATGCAACCAGATTCGTATAACTTTTGTTAATGAATTTGGAGTCGAGGAGGCTGGTATAGACGGTGGAGGAATTTTCAAAGATTTCATGGAAAATATTACTCGGGCTGCATTTGACATCCAGTATGGACTATTTAAGGTTGTGATTATGCATGCTAATTAAGACATGTTAGAATTTGCCTCATCTTTAATGACCTTGTACGCCTATAATATTTGTGATATATAACAGTGTGTTTCCTTCAATTTCATGGCATCTTCTGATCCATATTTCATATTTGGCTGGTAATGCATGTCTAGGAAACTTCGGATCACCTCCTCTATCCTAACCCTGGATCTGGACTGATACATGAACAGCATCTTCAGTTTTTTCACTTTCTTGGGACTCTTCTTGCTAAGGTATTGAACTCTTCATTTATTCACATGTACAATACTATATGAATATTGCTTGCAACTACATATCTCAGTCTTCATTTAATTTGTTGTGAGCCATAAAGTGGTTGTTTTTAACTCCTAATGATTGAAATTGAAGATTTTTGCCTTATAAATAGATTGATTTCTTTCTTCTATCAGATGCATTTAGCTTCTTTATTTCATTTTATTTGTAAAGACCCTCGTCATTTTAGGTGTTGTTTCTTCATCCTTGTTATGTATGGGAGAATTGTATCCGGAATGGCAAACTGCTCATCACTTCTCCAAGCAATGCCAAATTCTTCATATAAATATCTCTGAGTAACATGCAATTTGTCTATGCAGGCAATGTTTGAGGGGATTTTGGTTGATATACCATTTGCAACATTCTTCTTGAGCAAGTTGAAGCAAAAGTAAGTGCGTCTCTGACACCCATGTTATAAATTTGGTACTTGCTTGCTTTAGAAATTTTAGTAGCTATATTTTGACTTCTAGATGATGTTACCTTCATCTTTCATTGCAAGATTGCACAATTTGCCCGGACAGAGTTCTAGAACATCTAAAACTAAAGTAAAAAACAGGACATTTATAATTGAAGTTCCCATGCTACTGAGGATTTATATGGTACTTGCAGACTGTATGGACCTTACATTAAAACTATAGGTTTGATCTTTGATGAAAGAATGAAATATATTATAATCTGCACCTTCAATGTACCATTCTCTGTTGTTGATGGAGAATAATGAATTTACATATTAGAATTGTGCTCAAGTTACTTAATCCTGCTGAATTGTTTGTATCAAAATTCTTTAATTTTGGATTCTTTTTCTTGTGTTTTTATTATATTTTACATTTCAGTTGGGTGGGTGCCATTACACACTTCATTAAATTGTGGCAATTTTGTACTTTTACTGCTCAGGCATAACTACTTGAATGACTTACCCTCCTTGGATCCAGAACTGTATCGCCATCTGATTTTCCTGAAGGTGAACTTTTTTTAGCTCCTTCTTTACCTTTGTGTATTAGCTCCTGGTTAGGTCTCATGCTTCCTTTGATTTTTTTTTTCGATGAGAAACTTATGCTTTCATTTTACATATGGATCCTTTTTCATTTATCTTTCCATTTCCTATTCATAATGTTCACAAGTTTGAAAATGATAAATAGTCCTTACAAATGTATAATTAACTCTCTTCATCACTAATATGGCTTGTTTTGCATCCGTTTGCATATACATGCAATTGATATCAGACTTAGTTTTATGGTTTTCTCTGTGATGACTTGCAGCGTTATGGGGGTGATATTGCCGAGTTAGAACTATATTTTGTTATTCTTAACAATGAATATGGGGAGCAAACAGAAGAAGAGCTGCTTCCAGGAGGAAAAAGCATGCGCGTCACGAACGAGAATGTCATTACATTCATTCATCTCGTGGCAAACCATAGATTGAACGTTCAGGTAGGAAAACCACCTTAATTTTGGTTGGTTTCTAGTTTTTTTATATTTGTGCTCGAAAAAGAAAAAATTCAAAACATTCCAAACAAAATCAGCGTCTGAAGAAAAAAGATCAAAATTAGTGCAGACATGTTCCAAGGCTCTTGTAAAATCTTGATATTTTATTGCTGAAATTGTTATGCAGATACGCCAACAAAGTTCTCATTTTTTGAGAGGGTTTCAACAGCTAATTCAGAAAGATTGGATTGACATGTTTAATGAGCATGAACTTCAGGTAAAATATCTTTTGTGCTTGAATTTCACGCATTTAGTTAGTTCTCCACTATTCTTCTTAATTAAATCACGGATGAACTTATTCCCTGGACAATAGTTAGTTTGGCGCTACAGCTCGTAGCAGTGAAACTGAATTCTGTAGATGTCACATTAATTAAAAGCTGTATTTACTAGTAAAAATTTTCTTGGTTGAAGTGGTAACATGTTGCTATAATCTTTTGTTGTCTTCTGCCCCAGCTTTTAATATCTGGATCAGTGGATGGCATTGATGTTAATGATCTTCGAGCTCATACCATATATGCAGGAGGATATCATGAGGTAAGCTCTTATGTGTTATGCTCAACTAGGCTGCTTCTCTCCTTATATTTAATTTGAACATTCCTGGCTACGAAATGAATGTTTTGCCTGCTTGTTTTTATATTTGTTTTTTTCTCTTTTCTGTATGTATAGCTAATTACAAATTATTGCTGCAGGATCACTATGTCATACAAATGTTCTGGCAAGTTATTGAGAACCTTAGCTTGCAAAATCAGAGGAAATTTTTGAAGTATGCATTATTATATCTTTTCTGTTTTCAATTAGAGTTTGGTATCATGCTCAAATTGTTTATGCAGTATGATTTGATCTTTATTTTTATTTATTTATATTTTTAATGTCAATTCACCTCTGATTTTCATAAAAACATGTTCTTGTTCATTTCTGCTGTAAGATTTGCAACGGGATGTTCACGTGGGCCTTTGCTTGGATTTAAGTATTTGGAGCCTACTTTCGGCATACAGAGGTAACGTTAATGATTAGTCTACGAAATTTACGTAGTTTTTCAGTATTTGACAGTCGAATTCCTCTTTGTCCAACAGGACGGCTGGTAATGCATCTGAAGAAGCTCTTGATCGGTTGCCAACATCCGCCACTTGCATGAATCTTCTTAAACTTCCTCCTTACCGAAGGTTTGTATTTGTAGGAGATTATTTTCTGGAAAATACACATTTGAATGATTAATATTTCCAGTTTGGTTGTGTTTAGTTTCTCCAGTTCATTTGTTCTCCAGTTCACTTGCCATTACAAATTAACTACTGCTAATGCAAACTTACAATTGGTATTGCTTATGATACAGCAAAGAGCAAATGGAGCAGAAATTGTTGTATGCTATAAATTCTGATGCTGGTTTTGATTTAAGTTGATTACACAACCCAAATTCTGTCAAGCAAAAGTTCACTTTCAAGTGTTACCGAGTAACTCGACTCCTCACACTCCCTGGGTTTGATTTTAGTCTACAGAGGCCAATTTCTTTACCAGAAAAGATTGAATTGCTAAAAGCTGATAAGTTGTTCAGAAATGAGTGTTCAAAGAGTCGTATCGAGCAGTGATTTAAAAATGAGATGGGGTGGAGCATTAGAGAGAGAGAGAGAGAGAAGCATGTAGATATTAGATTAGAGACTATTTGATTTGTAAGAAATATATCTGCATTGTATATTAAACTTTATAGTTCATACACACGAGCAGGACCTGCGCAAGTGGTCTTGACAGTTAAAAGTTGTAATTAACTTCATTATATTGTAATTCATATCATCATTATCAACATCTCATATACTTTGATCAAGAGCAGATTCCGATTAATTGCATTTAAATTAGAAAAGCTCAACGATTTACTTCGCATTTTCAATATCGGATTTCAATTGCATGGATTTTGATCAGGTTTCCAACCATAGAGTTGAACTTTCAGACTTGCGTCTGTTTTTTGCTTTTCAAGACTCTGGACTGTTATTAACTCTGTCAGATCATAATTGGGAACTCGGTGAGTTTGGGTTTCGGGGATGATCTCCACCCATGAGTGGCTTCCGGTATAATATCCACCTAACGGGCTCATGGGATGATCTCTGATGATGGACTCCCTACATATATATGAATACATGTATGGTCGAGGTCACTCGAGAGGTCAACTATCGGGATCACACGGATCAGATCACCCGAGAGCTAGGCTCTCGGGAGCTCCTGACCTACTCTGGGCAATTCCTTATTGTAGTTTAAATGATATATTTAATAAGGTATTGCAAATTACATATATGTATTAAGAAAAAATTAAACGTGATGGGAAGCAAAAATAAGATAAATATATTGGTTAATTAAAAAAAAAATGTTGATTAAAGCATACAAATGACGGCTAGCACTCTAATTTCATCATAGTCATCCCCCCAATAATCAACGGCTCCTATTCATCTTCTTGGGAAGGCTGAACAAATCCCTAAAACAAAAGAAAAAGGGGAATTTCAATTTCGAGAACTTTCCAATTACAGCTGAACAAAAATGGCGATGGCGAGTATAGTTAGGCGAAAAGCGACGAGTCTGTTCTCATCATCGCCGAAGCACCTCTGCAACGACAGCAGATACTCGTGGATTGTGAGCAGGGGATTCGCGTCGGGATCAGAGGAAAACGACGTCGTGGTGATAGGCGGCGGGCCCGGCGGTTACGTCGCCGCCATCAAGGCGGCGCAGCTCGGCCTCAAGACCACTTGCATCGAGAAGCGCGGGACTCTCGGTGGCACTTGTCTCAACGTCGGTTGTATTCCTTCCAAGGTGTGCGTCTTTGCCGTAATTATGTAGATCTGTTGACTGTTTGTTTGTTTCTTTTAGCTATTTTACTGAGTTGATCGGTTTGTTGATTATGGTTTCTGTTTTGATTTTGGTCCAAAATTGTGTTTATTGATTTCGCGTATGTGATTTTGATATGTATGTTTACGCCTTGGATTATACATGTTTATAAGGTATTAGCTGCTGTTTTGAGGAGTTTATTAGGTATTGCTTACTTGGTGCTGGAATTTGGTTTCCCATGTTTTGCTTTTTTGATTTATTATTGGCTTCTTCTATTGGAAATGATACTTCAGTAAGAGTTAATTGGTAAATAGTAAGTAAAAGAATTTGTTTTTCTTGGCACCGTAAATTGCAATATTCCTAATTATTTTGGGGCTAAATGTTGATTATTGTAACAATATTGGTATTAAGAAAGTGCAAATGTTTTGAAGATAGTGGAATATCGTGTGTTTCGTGAGATAGATTGACTGTAACTTTTGTAGTTGGTTTGTTTAGTATTTTTGTTGAATCCTATTTCTTTTGAATGAGTCAACTGTCTTTAGTACATATGACTTGACGATGATATATGGAACTTGTTTTTAACTGTGTATGAGCAAATACAATTGGGCTTTTAGAAGCTTTTTCATTGTTATAACGCCTTCACGACAATGGTAACAAACAGAAGATAAATTGATCTTTGGGTGACTGGCAAATATTTATGGAGAATCTTTTCACTTATTGACAACAACAAAAAACTGATTAACAAGAGTGAAGGATTATATTTTCACTTACTCTCCTCTCCTCCGCGTGCGCGCGCGTGTGTTTTTTCAGCCTTTTGGGGTGATTGACATTATCTATACCAGTTTTCATGTGTAACATAGAACACCAATAAGTGCTAAAAGTTAGCTTCGGTGCAGGCATTACTTCATTCGTCCCATATGTATCATGAAGCGAAGCATTCATTTGCCAGCCATGGTGTAAAGCTTGGTTCAGTTGAGGTTGATCTACCTGCCATGATGTCCCAAAAAGATAAAGCAGTGGGTAATTTGACAAAGGGTATCGAGGGTCTGCTTAAGAAGAACAAAGTAAACTATGTTAAGGGATACGGCAAGTTTCTTTCCCCATCTGAAGTTTCGGTTGATACTGTAGAAGGTGGTAACACAATCGTGAAAGGTAAGAATATCATTATAGCTACCGGCTCTGATGTCAAAGGTCTACCGGGGATAACCATTGATGAAGACAGAATTGTATCATCTACTGGGGCTTTAGCCTTGAAAGAGATTCCAAAGAAACTCATTGTTATAGGCGCTGGTTATATTGGTCTCGAGATGGGTTCTGTCTGGGGTCGCCTAGGTTCAGAAGTCACTGTTGTTGAGTTTGCCCCAGACATTGTTCCAACCATGGATGCTGAAATCCGAAAGCAATTTCAACGTTCCCTTGAGAAGCAGAAGATGAAATTCATGCTTAAAACTAAAGTAGTCTCTGTTGACACCACAGGTAATGGTGTTAAGCTGACCCTTGAACCAGCAGCTGGAGGTGACCAAACCACTCTCGAGGCTGATGTGGTTCTTGTTTCTGCCGGTAGAATTCCATTCACTGCTGGGCTTCAATTGGATAAGATTGGAGTTGAAACTGACAAGGCAGGCCGGATCTTGGTCAACAAAAAGTTTGCCACAAATGTCCCTGGAGTGTACGCCATTGGTGATGTCATTCCCGGGCCAATGTTGGCTCACAAGGCCGAAGAGGATGGTGTTGCATGTGTGGAATATATAGCCGGAAAGGAAGGCCATGTGGATTATGATATGGTTCCTGGAGTCGTTTACACACACCCTGAGGTGGCATATGTAGGGAAAACCGAAGAACAGGTGAAAGCACTTGGAGTTGATTATCGTGTAGGAAAATTCCCATTCCTGGCAAACAGTAGGGCAAAGGCAATTGATGATGCTGAGGGTATTGTCAAAATTATTGCTGAGAAGGAGACAGACAAGATTTTGGGTGTACATATTATGTCACCAAATGCAGGAGAGCTCATTCACGAGGCGGTTTTGGCTCTTCAGTATGGAGCATCCAGTGAAGACATTGCTCGTACATGCCATGCTCATCCAACTATGAGCGAGGCTTTGAAGGAAGCTGCCATGGCCACTTATGACAAGCCTATTCACATTTAGAAAGAGAAAAAGGGCAATCTTGTTATTTTAATTATGTTGAGTTAAATTTTTTTGGGTTTTTGTCGATTCCTGGGTTAATCAAACTGATCGAATGGTTCATGGTTGAACAAAGATTTGGTTTTTGTTTTGTCCCTTTTCATTTGGGATCATAGTATTGTGTACTTGACTTGAATGGTCGATATCGCAATGTGAGTAATAACATCATGAACTTTGTACATTGAGCTTATATGGCAATGAGGTTTTGTGATTTTTACATCTTTAAGATGAATTTTACCTCTCTTCTCCAGAATACCTTTGTTCTTCTTTATGTTGTCAGCGTCTTCTTCTTCTTCTTATTATTTGGATAATTAATTTTCCTATATCTCAAATGCACTTAAGTGCACGAGTTCTTTTGTAAAGGTAGGCAGTGTAGGATTTTTTGAATGCTTGGTATCTGTGTTTTATGAAAGGTCTAGACTGGATCAGGCCTGCATTGGACTTAAGATCAGATTGTGCTAAATGGAGCTAATGTTTGCATTAGTTTACGAAATCGTAATTGATTTAGTGTACTTCATCACAAACATCAGCCTTTGATTATGCATTTTTAATTTGACCAGGCATTAAGATCAGATTGTGCTACAGATAGCTTCTTTTATGCATCCCAAATGTTAATGATAATGATCCTGAGACGTGCATGTCAAAAATTCTTGTGATCTTCGGGGATCGTAAATTCTCTTACACAAGACAGCGTTTTATCTTTTGTTTTCAGATTCATAATTTAGCATATCATGTGACAAATGGTATAGAATCAAATCAATGGAATAAAAGATGGAACACAATCTTGGGCAGAAGAAAGATCAAATGAACCATATATAGATTACTTCTATTAAACTATAAAATCACATTCATCTTTACTATTCACTCCACCAAAAAATTTGAAAAAGTTAAAAGTAAAAAGGGAGAGGAAAAAAATGGTACTTTCTTTGCACAACTTGTTTTTGCCTATTTCTCTCTTATTTTCCCTACATTGGCTAGCAGATGCAACCACAGATGTAAAAGCATCGAATTTGATCACTAAAATCTGTTCGGAACCATTAACATTCCTCTCTGTTATCAGATTTTAAATCCAGGTGGTCGTCCGGCTGGTGAAAAGCTCGGTGATCTAGCAGAAGTCGTGTTTAAACCAACACAATCAACAGTGATATAACGTCATAAAATTGCTACTTAAGCAGGAAAAAGATCCATATATTAAAAAGCATTTTTTATCGTGTTTGGGGAATTATGGTGATGCCATTAGTAACCTCAAAGAATGGGAGAAATTTCACTACTATGGAAATTTTAATAAACTGCACATAAGTGCATTGGCAGTAGCCATTCAGCCTGTTTATTGTGATCAGAATTTTGCATGAACGCGAAACGAGCCGGATCAACTTAAAGGAGCGAGTCGAGCGGTGCAAGATCTTTGTAGCATCTTAACGACAATTTCGAATTATTTAGCTAATAATAAAAATTAGAGATAAGCTTGTATTGTTTATTTGTAGTCCCATATTCTATATGGCTGAATAAAAGTACTTTTCATTTATGTTGTAACTTGTAAGCATGCTCTTATTAGTCTTTTGTTATAATCTTTTTCATTCTGCATTTATTGATATGGGAAAATTGAAAAAGTAGGAATTGAAGTAATAAATGAAATTGGACAAAATTCTTTATTTTGGTAAAAATAATAAAGACTAAGATATTAAAGTAATCCCATTTTTTTTTTCAGAGGAAATATTGAGTATCTTTTTATTTATCAATCTTGGTATAAGTAATTGGCTATTTCCCAATTTTTTAACAATTTCAATAATGAAATGACAATGGATATGTCGTTTGTTCTAATTAAATTGATCATAGTATTTTGTTTCATTTTATCTCTTCTCATCAGCAATGCAGAAACATCAAATGATTTAATCTTTAACATTTGCAAGAAAACAAGAAGTCCAAAGCTATGTTCAGAGATCTTACGATCAAATCGAAGAGCTCGTAAGGCCTCTTCTCTTGCTGAACTTTTGGATATCTCTATGGAAATGGGGAAATCGAGTGCTCAAGCAACAAAGAACATGATAATTATTTCAAGACTAAGAACAAGAGATAGGGAAACGAAAGAACGATATAAATCATGCGTGACGAATTATGATAGTGCTGCTTACTATCTTAAATTAGCAAATTATTATTTGAAAAATGGTGATTATGTGAAAGTAAGCAGATATATAGCTGCTGCTTTGAATGAGCCGGTTTCATGTCGACAAAACTTTGGAAGGCCGGAACGAGTTGAACCGGAAGGTCTTAAAGAAGGGAATGATAAGTTGGAATGCCTTTGTAGTTTTGGATTGGTGATTTCTAATAGTTTATCTGGGAAAAACTTGTCATTTGCTCAAGTTTAGAATGATATATATATTTTTTTAGTATGAATAAAAATGCTATATAATTTGTCATTTTAATGAAAGTATTAGTGTTTTCTGGATATGAAAAATTGATAGTACCCTTGATGAATATCATTTTATATTCTTGAAAACTAAATTAAAGAAATTGGCATTGAATGAATGAATACTCATAAAAAATGAGTTAAATCTTGGAAATTGTTATAATTTCATCTAAGTCATGGCTATAAGTATGACTTTAAATATATAAGTGAACCCGTAATGCTTATGCAGACTACTAAATATTTTCAAGATGTTTGTAGCATTTTTTTGGTTATTTTAAAGGAGTTGGGTGGCCAAAAAGTGTAGTTTTGTTTAATTTATTTCATAAATGTGTTCTAATGTGATGAAAGTAAATTAAATTATTGAATCAAAATAATAATATAAAGGGTTCACAATCTTCGCTATATGTTCTCTATCACATTCATGGTGTAAGTTGATTCCAATAATAATGTACAGAAAATTACAAGAATTAATTAATTTATATCTACTCTATGACATATTTACATGGTAATTACAAGTTTGATATTTTGAATTATATATGTATACAATCCACTTATGAATGTAATGCATGGCGAATATAAATGCATAAAATCTTGTGTGAGAATTTGCACTCGATTTGTGATTATACTTGAATTTTTTTGCTAAGATTATATTTTGAATTTGACTGGATCCTTCAATCTCAAATCTCTCTCGCATATTATTTGGATCTCTATCATAATCATAATATCCCTCTCCCTGATATTTTCATGCCAATATGTAAGAGAATTAATTATAACATTACTAAAAAAATAAACTAGATCCTACAAATTAATTATATTCCTTGTATATATCTACAAAAGTAATTATCATATATATAATTAATTGCAATATTCCTTGTATCTACAAAAGTAATTGTCATATATATCCATCTATTTCATTCCAAAATAACCATTTAAACTTGAGAATATTGAAAATTTAAGATCAAAACAAAACACACGAAACCACAATGATGTTTTCTTCGTATTACTTGTTCTTGTTCGCTTTCCTTTCACTAACATTTCTACACACAGAATCATCAAATGTACAACCACCCGATTTGATCAGGAGTCTTTGCTCTGAGACGAAAAATTCCACATTCTGTTTGGATTTTTTAGGACATCTTTATCATTCTGGGGAAAATTTACGCGATTTGGCACAAGACTTGATCCAAACGAGCACAAATTTCTTGCATTTTACATATGATGATATTCATGTCCGTGAAATAGAAACATCGAATAATCCAGCATTGAATATGAAGTACCATAGATGTGGAGTGCAATATACTGCAGCAGTAAATGCTCTAATTCAATCCACAAACTTCTTACAATCTGGGAATTATCAAAAGGTGTTTTCGCTTGCATCTCTTGCTTTCGAACAACCTTCAAACTGTGACTCGAATTTTAATCCACCGGAGAGTGAGCCTGCTGATTTCAAAAGCATCAATGAGAAGGCGTTGGATGTTTGTAGCATTGTTTTGGCTGTGTCAAAACGTTTAGCATCTGGAAAAGCTTGAATTTTTAGTAATGTTTTAGTGAATTGTGTAAGTTATGATGAACACAAATAATTATAATAAAAATATTCATGAGAAGATTGTGTTGTTTTTTGGATGGAAATGAGTACATAATTTGTGTTATTGAGAAAATAAATGTTAAAACTTTTCTATAAATTTCTCGTTTAAAATGTTGATCTTGTTGTCAAAGTAACATTTCATAAGTCAATCTTACGAACTCCTAAAATTTCGTGACAAGCATAGGATTTACGTAGAATTTATCATACACCAATAATAGTGAACTTAGAATATAATTTCGAGATGGATCAAAAATATAAAATGGACATGCCTTCAAAAGTATGTACAGTATCAAAACATCATGATAAATAGATATTGAGGTAAACGTTTATGAAGTTCTGAATTCTCTACCAAATTTCAGCAATAATGCAGAAGTAATACTTCTAAATTTGTGCATCATATATATCAAGTAGTCTGAGCACGCTTAGTGCACGTGCAACTACTATGTTTACGAACAAAGAAATTACATTGCAAAATGCATACATGATTGAAGCCGTAGTATTGTATCCAACACTGGTGCAATTCTTAATTTAAGCTTCTCTCATGAAGAAAATTTTATGAGAAATGTTCATAAAAACACTATGAAGAGGACATGAGTTTTGAAAGAATGATTATAAAGGTATCATGGTTGGTAAAATGATTATAGTTCTTTAAAACGACTTACCTAAGTTGTTGGAGAGCTTATAAGGTCTTACAAAATATTTGGTAATATTTTTAGTCAAACAACTTATAAGATCTCAAAATAAGTCGTCATGAGGCTATAAGCTCCTAAAAATAAGTTGGGAAATCCCAACTTATTTTTTAAATACTTATAACCTCCAAAAACATTTTATATACAAGCTCTTTGAAATAAGTTAAGCAAGGTTCAGTCTTTTTCAGAAAAATTTACTCGATCCTCCTCTTTGTCAGGAACAAGGTTGAGTTGATTTTCTACTATTGGTGTCGTATTTTGTACCCTGATCTAAAATCTGATGATGATGGATGTCGTAGTGCTAGGACGATTGATGGATTTTTACAAGTGATTTCATAAAGCCCATTAAATCAATTTACAAGTCTATTAACTACAAAGGTATGATTGGGCTCTTTCCCAATCCCCTTACAAATATGGGCCCAAAGCCCAAAGGCTATTAACTATGTTTGGGCTCTTTAAAAGCCCTCTTAACTCTTGGGTCCATAAGCTAAGATAGGCCTTCTTGTTGAAAAGCCCACCTTACAAAACGCTCACAAGTAGAGCCTGATACACTCAGTTGATTGAGCATCTATCCATCTAGTCATCCACCAACTGCCCTAAAGATCTCTCTACTCCGGCGCCGCCGCCGCTGCTGCTGCGACCGCACCTATTGTCTTCGTCGCTATTCGAATCCGCCGGAGTTTTATCTCAACGATTTCATCTCTAATCATGTCGGATTTGAATCATTCAATTTCGCCGCCAGGTCTGATTCCGTGTTTCAGTTTTCGTTTCGTTGATTTTTTTTTGGTGTTGGATGCTGATGAAAGGCGTTTTGTGTGTTTGAATTTCTGAAATGTTAGATATCGCGGAGGACATCAAGGCACTGCAGCTTGATGAATCTGGTATTATTATCCTTCGATTTTTTTTTAACTTTTTACTTGTTTTTTCAATTTTTGTGGCTATTTTTGTTTCAATTAGCAGAAAATATGTCTTAATCGTTGTGTGATTATCGTTTTATGTTAAATTTTTATGCAATATTTCTGTTATTATTTGTTGTATCATGTCCGATAAAGTGTTATTGAGTTTAATATTAACTACTTGATATTCAATTTTGTGGTTATGGATTTTGTTGAATGCTAGATGCGGATATTGTGATGGCTAAAGCAGAAGACGGAAATCCTGATGTAGTTGCCAATACTGATGAAACTCCTGATGTAGTTGCGAATTCTGATGAAACAGGAGGTTGGTAGAGCTAAATATGATCTGCGCGATAGTTATTTTATCTAAGACAACCTATTGCCCAAGCTTTTATTTTTGAGAGTTGTGTGTCTCGATGCTTGGCTAACTTGTGGCTCTTTAAATCAGGGTAGGATTTGATAAGTATCTCTTGGTTTAGAAGGGTTTTTTATATGAGGCAGCTTAGGAAACTGAACAAAATGTATTCTGTAAGATGAATATTTAAGAGAGCTTGTAGGCCGAATTGAGAGGGGGGATTCATATAATAAGCTTCTTCCTTTTTACCATATTATCGTAGTAACTCAGTGCTATACATCTAATTATCTCAATATATAAGCCAAAGATATTATTGAAGCATCAGAGTGGTAGAAGTATTAATTAATTTCTTAATTGACTTTGCAATGCCTCCTTAGATGTTTAATGTAGTTGTCTCTGCTTGAGATTTGCTATTACTTTGCACTTAAGCATTTGTCCGTTTTCCAAAATCGTTGAACTGGTTGGACTTCAGACCTATTTCATTGTTTTGAACGTATACTCTTTATCCTTATTTTTCTGTATGTTTTATTCTTATTAAATGCTTCTCCCATTTAAAGAAGTTGGTTGTAATGGAAGTATATCTGATCGCAACCATTAGTGCTATTTTTAAAAAGAAATATATCATGAATGTGGCCTGAACCAACAGTAGTTTGTCCCTTGTATGTTTTAATTTCTTTTGGTAAAGCAAATAACGGTTAACATGAGGATCCACTGTCATTCTGTATTAGTATATTGCGCTCACATCCTTGCCTGTCTGGTCATGAATGTATTCACCTACTTTTGTAATTAGTTGAAAAGGTGATGCATTATTAGCACATCAGTAATTTTTTTAAAATTGATTTGTGCAATGGAAGAATGTTAACTTTGCTGATGACTTTAGGTCTGACCGGTGGGGGACATGCAAACTCCAAACCTGTGGAGGTCGAGCCAGAACGTGTCATAGAAGGTAGGCTATTGCAGAGAAGACTTTTAATTGAATATACAAGGTTATAGGGTTTTTATTGTCATTTACTATACATAGATGATAGGTAGCACTAGCAGCATGAGATTGTTTGACCAATGAGATTGTTTTTTGGTTGGTTGGGGTGTCAAATAAAATTGTGACTGATTCTGTTGCAGATAGTTTCCCGATTGTTTACCACATACTTCTTTTTCTTAAAAAATTGTGCTCATGGTTTTACGTTTTTATTTGTTTAGTAGTCAAAGAAAAAGAAAGCTCTCATGACGATGTTGAAGATGATTCGGAGGACCAAAAAAAGCGACACCTGAATGCTGTATTTATTGGTCATGTTGGTAGGAGCATTTCTTCATTCTCTCAACACTTGCACCATATCTATCCACAATGAATTTCTTTTAAATTCATATTGTATTTTAGATGAAAACGGGAAGTTTTTATTAACTTTAATTCTACTCCCAGAAGTGATGGTTAAATGGTGTTAGTCAGATTGTATCTTTATCTGACTTTGTGGATATCCCAAAAGGATACAGGAGCATTCAAATTTAGCAGTTTCTAATATTGTGAAATTAGTATAATAACTACTTGTATACTACTGGTTTTTAACCTGCCCATCAATTTACCTTTGATTATGCTCTTATCTTATAAATAATGCCTGTCCCTTTTTCCATTTCTTGTTTGTTACACTTCTCCCCCAAGCTTAAAAGAGCACAACAGAGAAATGGGAAAACAGAATAATTAGAATTTCAAAATCTGAAATGTAGAAATTTGTAATTCACAATTGGGGAGTAAGTTGATACATTGTTGGATTTTCTTATTGCAAGTAATGTTCTTCATATGGTCCGCAGATGCTGGGAAGTCTACAATTGGAGGGCAAATATTATATCTCAGTGGTCAGGTGGATGAGCGTACCATCCAAAAGTATGAGAAAGAAGCTAAAGAAAAAAGTAGAGAGAGTTGGTGCGTGTTCTTTTTGCACTGCATTTAAACCAGCAGAATTTTATTGAACTTGATCTAGCATATCTGTAATTACTGGCGTTTGGTGAAAACCGTTGCTTGTTGCCATTTGGGGTGACATGACACTGGGAATCCTTATCTTATAGTTGAAGCTGTATTTATTATATGTGATGTCATTCCATCTGTTTTATGGTCCTACTTGGAAAATTACACTTACAATGAAATGGTATTCTGATATGAAAGTAGTGATGGTGATTGCATGTATTTAGGCTTGCCTTGTGAAGGTCAGGTGGCACATGATTCTCTGTTTTTACTGCTAAGGATAATCGCTATTTTAATATCAATTACATCTGAGAACTTCCCCTTCGCTTTGTTGGCTTGGACATGGGTGTGGTTTTCAGGTGTTGAAGAAGTGTAGAACTCTTAGGCTCAAACATTTCTCTCGTTTGCTGCCTTTGTTTTTTCTGTAGCTCCCTGCTTCCTTGTAGTTGGATTTGTTTAACTTCCAAGCTAGATTTTAGATGCTAAAACATGTGAGCTCATTTGGTTGCCCGCTTTCTCTAATTTCTGATGGTTGGATGATCTCTGGCATCAATTAATTACCAGTTAAACGTCATTAATTGTCTTGAAGTAAATCGCTTGATCTAGCTTTAATTTTACTGGTTTCCCTTCTTACCTTTTCTCAAAAATAGGTACATGGCTTACATCATGGATACAAATGAAGAAGAGAGGACTAAGGTATTCATATGTTCATCACCTGTTGTGGTTTAATAATATGTGTTCTTTGTCTTCATATGTCAGCTGAGTGGATTCTGTCTGAACTTTTATATTGTAGGGAAAAACCGTTGAAGTTGGAAGAGCCCACTTTGAAACAGAAACCACCAGATTTACGATATTGGATGCTCCGGTAACCACTATCTTTTTTGTTTCTGAACATATGTTTTCTTACCTATTTTAGTTATTTTTATCATAATACTCGGTTACATTTTTTTTTCGCAATTAAAACTTATTTAGTCCAAGACTTAATTTTCATTAAATTGGTTTGGTAAGACTTCATTATTCAAGTATGAAGATCAGCTCAGTGAACATAATTTTGAAGTTGGAGTTTTTAGCTCATGTTTGACTTGCCACCGGAGTTCTATTTCTTAGCAGATCGATCTTCACGTTTCTCTCAACTCTCTGTTATCTTATCCTCCTCATTTTTAGTTGCTAACTTGATGGAATCTCTCTAAGTTTGCACCCGGAGACATCCTGGCTTAGTTCCTTGGAACAAGATGTTTGATTTGCTTCGGACTCCATTTACCGTTCTTTGTGAGGATAAAATCTAGTATGAATTGTAAAAACTAATAGTGGAAACTTGATCAGATCTCGATTGCAATTTCTGTAAGAACTAGTTTAATGTGATTAACACTGAGGATATCCAATTTAACATTACATTGCTCAAACCATACTGTATGGGAACTATATAATGAAATCAACTTCTTTTGGATTTCTGATGCATTTATATGTGCTTTTCTAACTTTTAACTTCTCAGGGACACAAAAGCTATGTACCTAACATGATCAGTGGAGCATCTCAAGCAGATATAGGTGTATTAGTAAGTAAAGTTTTGATTATCTGACTCTAAAGCAGATTTCTGATTATCTGTTGTCCCTATATCACAAATTTATTGGCCGTTTGTGTGCCCAGGTAATCTCTGCTCGGAAAGGAGAATTTGAAACAGGTTATGAGAGAGGTGGACAGACACGTGAACATGTCCAACTAGCAAAGACTTTGGGAGTCTCTAAGCTGCTAGTTGTTGTGAACAAAATGGATGAACCTACTGTTCAATGGTCAAAAGAAAGGTGTTTACAAATGTGATTTTTTATATGCATCTATTAATCTTGGATTTCATATTCTCATTTTGTTATGACCATCTTATCACTGCAGATTTGATGAGATTGAGTCGAAAATGACAGCCTTTCTGAAGTCTTCAGGATATAATGTGAAAAAAGGTAAATTCTACTTGGAACATTTCATGGATATATACATGTCGTTAGTTCTGTTGTATGTTTGGAAGTTTCTAACTTGGATTGTCTCATTTAAAATCTTTGCTTATTTTCAACTCTGTTATAAGTTTTTCTTTTTCGAAGGATTTCATGTCAAAATGGACGGATTTTAGTTAAAAAAATTTGATGCCATTTTGTCTTGTGCTCTTGACAAGCATACGCAAAATGAATATGAACTTTTTTTTTATATAAAAATTTCCTTGCACTAGGATTCTAATACTAAATTCTAAGGTACTCGAGATTTTCTCATTATGCAGTTTAGAGGAACTCTTTGACTATATTCTTTCTTTTGTGCTGATGTCTTATGTTGAGTGTGATTTCCTTATACAATATCCCATGGCATGATGACCATGGATGTGAGTTTTATTCATAAATTTTGCATTTTGTTCTTGAAATGTTCCTGAGGGCTTTATTGCTCTACTGCGCTAGTACTTTTTGGTTTGTGTTCTGAAGCATAAATCTGAATGTGCTGCTGGTATATTTTGTTTTTGGGTGTGAAGAATGTCTAGCAGTGGTTTAATCCTTATCTAGATTGAACAAGTTTTCATTAGAATAGAACACAAACTCATACCTTGGTGATCATTGGGTGTAGCATTTATATCAATTTTGATCTATTTTGCTGATACTGCATAAATTTTGAAGCTCGTTTGCGCACATCCAAGCATTAGAAGTGTTGTCTAATGTGAGCACAAACTTATGCAGTGATAAAGTTTTCTTAAAAGAGGTTTCCCTTCTATATTTGATAATGAATCTGCTTCTCATTCTTCTGTTCTTTTTTTTTATTTTTTCCTTTCTTTTTAAAACTTTTTCGGTGTGGGATTTTTCAGATGTTCAGTTTCTTCCAATATCTGGTCTTCTGGGAACAAATATGAAAACCAGAATGGACAAAAGTGTATGTCCATGGTGGAATGGTCCATGCCTTTTTGAAACTCTGGATTCTATTGAAATTCCAGCACGCGATCCAAAAGGTCCATTCAGGTAGTATGGAATCTTTATTTACTCTGCCACTATCTTGGAAGGTTAACACTCGATTGAATTCCTTGGTTACCTAATATATTTACTTGTTTTGATAGAATGCCTATTATTGACAAATTTAAAGACATGGGAACTGTCGTTATGGGCAAAATAGAATCTGGAAGTGTTCGTGAAGGTGATAATTTGCTGATCATGCCAAATAAGGTGCGATCCTTGCTTTGATATTCCAGTAAAACAGATTTATGAATTTCGGATTAGTTTGTAAAATAAGATTGATATTATGTTACACTCGGCTACTTTTCCAGGTACAAGTGAAAGTTCTTGCCATCTTCATTGATGAAGACAGAGTGAGGCGTGCAGGACCTGGTGAAAACTTGCGACTTAGAGTGTCCGGGATTGAGGAAGAGGATATCCTAGGGGGTTTTGTTGTATGTAGCATTGGTAGGTATTTCTTAAAGATTGTTTAGGTTAAAATACACGTTAAGATTGTCTGGTTCATATTTTCATCTGATTTATGTTCAGTCATGAAGCTTTCTTCCAAAACTAAGCTTAAAGTATGTTCTGCAACACTTAATTAATCATAAGACTTAGTTTTATCACACTTTAGGTTTTGGTTTTTTTTCCTAACCCAAAAAAATTGTTATCATTTGTGCAGCAAAACCAATAGCTGCTGTTTCTGAGTTTGTTGCCCACTTGCAGATTCTGGAGTTGCTCGACAATGTATTGTTTTCACTTTCATTTATATCCTTCTCTATAGATTGTGTGCAAATGGTAAAATGCAACTAAGTGTTCCATCTTGTCAGGCAATTTTTTGTGCTGGTTACAAGGCTGTTCTGCACATCCATGCAGTTGTAGAAGAATGCGAAATTGTTGATTTGATATCTCAAATTGATCCGAAAACCAAAAAACCTTCTAAAAAGAAACCTCTCTTTGTTAAGAAAGGTGCTTTGGTCGTATGCCGTGTTCAGGTCAGCTTTTGTTAAACATTTTGTTGTATTAAAGTTTAATGATATCAATATTCTGTTTCTGTGTTTTTAACATTTCTCTAAATACCCGGCATATACCATTGGGCTCGACTCCATGAAGAAGTATATTATAAATGGTTGATGATTCTGCTGAAATATCATTCCCTTCACTCCACTTCTATAAATCTGTCTTACCATAAGATGGAAAACTATATAGTCTCAGTAACCCAATGTGATTGCTCTAGCGGCTAATTGAAATATTAATACAATTTGGTGCAAAATTGTGTCATCTCAGGTGAATAACTCGATATGCATTGAAAAGTTCTCTGATTTTCCACAGCTTGGACGATTCACTCTTCGTACTGAAGGTTGGAATAACATTTGCCTTATAAAAGTGCTCACTACCTTCTGGTTTCTCGAAGTAATAACCACGCTAACTTCCATTGTCAACAGGGAAAACTATTGCTGTTGGAAAAGTGACTGATCTCGCTACTGCAAATGATAGTGTGTAAACAATTTTGCCATGACAAGTGAGCATTTCTTTACTTTTTGATTGCTCTGTTCGATTAATTGTAAACTCGGTTCATGTGCTACCGCATCTTGAAAGTGACAAAGAAACTGTGTTTTGGCAGGTAAGGTAAGTAAATGAGATTATTTTGTTCAGAGCAGCAATACAGAAGGAGATTGAGAGGAGTAGCCAGCCAGGTTGATCACTGCTAAGGGTTGTAAACTATTATCCTGTTTGCCCATTTCGGGGTAGTTTGCCATTGATTTTGTACGTTTCGATATGATTATGTTGAGATTTTGCCAGAGTTGTATCGAGTAAGAGTCGTTTTCCCAAACTGAATGAGGTGCATATATATGATTATGAGGTCGTCATACACTGGTTGATACACAGGAATATTTGTTTGTGATTTAAGTGGTAGCATTAGCTAAATGTCAATTTACAGTTGATAAATAGACAACGATTCATCTGGTAATTAAGTTGCACCACTTTCGGTTGAGATTTTATGCTTCGAGAGGATGACTTTCCTCAACTTGCCCCATTTTTTAAAATTTACGTAATAGGAAGAGTTATACGATTCTGTAATTGAATTGGAGAACAAATCGGGAGTAGTCCCATCAAAATATGGGCCTGGGTCTGATAAATCTAGACAATTATATTGTTTTGGGCACATATAAAAAAATACTTCCTAAAAAGTCAATTGACTATCCCTTGTTTTAAATTCTAGACTAAGGGGATATTTTGATCCGACAAATTCGGACTGATAATTTTGGCCATATGGACCACTAAAAGACTCGAAATGAAAAGTTATAAATTGTGGAATTGAATGTAGGATTTCTCACAAAAGTGAAAAGTCATATCATTAGGCTACCTTGGTGTGTCCATTGCCACCCCACTTCCAAGTTGTATAATAAAATAGGTTCACTAATATATGAGCCTGAGTCCAATTAAATAGACATTTGTTCTTTTTTGGGCATTAAAAATATGTGCCCATCATTATATGGGTTTGGGTCCAACTAAAATAGACAGATACTGTGTCGGGCCATCAAAAGTATAGGCCCAATAAAAAGTCCATTCCTTTCCTCGAGCCCACTGACACAACCCATTTTCGAGTTCTATAAATAAGTAGGCCCATCAAAA
Organism: Buddleja alternifolia; assembly: GCA_019426215.1. NCBI lineage: Eukaryota > Viridiplantae > Streptophyta > Magnoliopsida > Lamiales > Scrophulariaceae > Buddleja > Buddleja alternifolia. Next base: position 37,014,031 of record CM033403.1, read on the forward strand.
CGGCCCTCGGGCCAATTAAAATAGACATATTACTGTTTTGGGCACAGAAAACAATATAGGCCCACTAAGAAGTCCATTGCCTCTTCCTCACTACGACAACCCACTTACAAGTTCTATAAAAAATATAGGCCCACCAAAAATGTATTACGGCCCGAATTTGTAGTGGGGCCCATTGGCTTCCACCGTCGTCTTCATCTTATCTAACTCAATAGTCACCTGAAAAATCAAACACATCTCTGATTCTCTTCCACTCTGTGTGTGTGTGTGTGTATATATAGATACAAACAGATATGGCGTCTTTGGCGCAGCAGCTGGGTGGGCTGAAATGGCCGCCGATCTCAACCGTTGAAAACAACAAATTCTCCAATTCCAACAATCATTACCACACACTTGTGCCTAAGAGGAGGCGAAGTGTGATTTCAGCAGCTGCAGTTGCGATAACAAATGCGCAGACAAGAGAACGAATGAAGCTCAAAGAGATGTTTGAGGAGGCTTACGAGAGGTGCCGTACAGCTCCCATGGAAGGCGTAGCTTTCACCATTGAAGACTTTCATGCCGCCATTGAGAAGTACGATTTCAACTCCGAGATCGGTACCAAGGTCATTTCATATTCTTTTCGCACTCTGTTAATGTTTTTGTGTTTGTTTATGGGCTTGATTGTGATTTTGCGAATTGATGTAATTTATGTGAAGTGCATTTGATTTGAGCTAGAATGATGTGTATAATTTGATTTCGTTTTTAGGTTAGAGGAACAGTTTTTAATACGGATGCAAATGGAGCGTTGGTTGACATAACTGCGAAATCATCGGCTTACTTGCCTCTAAGAGAGGCATCAATTCACAGTAATAAGCATGTGGCAGAGGCTGGCATAGTTCCTGGTTTACGCGAAGAATTCGTAATTATAGGAGAGAATGAGGCTGATGATAGTTTGATTCTGAGCTTGCGTTCGATTCAATATGATCTTGCTTGGGAACGGTGTAGACAGCTTCAAGCTGAAGATGTTGTTGTCAAGGGTAAGGTAGGTTTTTGCCTAAACTAAATTTATAATATGCTGCCATTTTGGTTCTATCATGTTGCAAGTTTAATCGTTAAGTATATCAACCCCGGTTTTGATTGTATTATGCTCGGTTATTTTCAGTTTGAATGATTTGATACTAAAACATGCTTTAACTTGAATGCAGGTAGTTGGAGCTAACAAAGGTGGTGTGGTGGCAGTGGTGGAGGGTCTTCGTGGTTTTGTTCCATTTTCACAAATCTCGACGGTTAGTTCTTTGTTCTGGCATGCTCATGAATCACTTTATGCTGCTTAACTATCCTGGTTTTTCAATCACGCTTCTTTAAATTGCTTCATAAATGTTAAGGATTCACTATCAAAGATCCTCTAAAGTTTCGGCTTTACCCCATTCTGAGGTTATGTGTTCACCAGTCTATAATGTTCACTTAAAACAAAATTGTGTCGCAATTATTTTTAGCTCCTGTTATGGTTAACTAGAATGTTATCAAGAGTTTTACTGAATTTGTATCAGAAATCACCTGCGGAGGAGCTTTTGGAAAAAGAAATTCCTCTGAAATTTGTGGAGGTTGATGAGGAACAAACAAGACTAGTCTTGAGTAACCGTAAGGCCATGGCCGATAGTCAGGCACGGCTTGGAATTGGCTCTGTAGTAATCGGCACTGTTCAGAGCTTGAAACCTTATGGTGCGTTCATTGACATTGGTGGTATCAATGGCCTTTTACATGTCAGCCAGATCAGCCATGATCGTGTCTCAGATATTGCTACAGTTCTTCAGCCCGGTGACACTTTAAAGGTGCTTTTTCTTCACATTTTCCTACTTGCATTCGCCCTCTGAGTTGTGTTTGGATGGAATAATTTGATTTGATTTGAGGATTTAAAGTTATAGATTTCGAATTACTCCAGCCAGATTAGGTGGATTTCAACTCCATCATAATGGTTAAAGTAACTTAAAATGGGTGCTAAAGGATTAGAAATCCATAATAACTCAATATTATCAAACAATTGCAATGGATTGGTTATTTTGGATCTGTAATTCTAAGTTCCAAGTTCTTCATCCAAGCGGAACCCTTATACTGATTTGTTACATCTTGGTGTAGGTTATGATTCTAAGCCATGATCGTGAAAGAGGGCGAGTGAGCCTCTCTACTAAGAAGTTAGAGCCCACTCCTGGTGACATGATTCGTAATCCCAAGCTCGTTTTTGAGAAGGTAAATTTTATTGAAGGACTCTCGTAAACTCATTTTCCTTATCATTTTGCTTCAGTAGCATACGACAATAATATAGATATAGTTGATGTGGATCTTAATGCTCTGCTATCGTAGTATAATTCTCTTCCCTGTATCTCGCTGACATGTGGTTGTGATATGTTGTGACAGGCGGAAGAGATGGCTCAGACATTCAGGCAAAGAATAGCTCAAGCAGAAGCCATGGCTCGCGCTGATATGCTAAGGTTCCAACCTGAGGTAATATTTGAGGGTTTTTTGCATTTCAATTGTTTTAAACGAAATTTTGACGTGTATGTCTTCTGTGTCTCCGTGTGCAGAGTGGATTGACACTGAGCTCTGAAGGGATATTAGGACCTCTGACATCAGAGCTGCCAGCTGAAGGTTTGGATTTGAGTGACATTGCCCCAGCTGAAGATTGAACAAGTTGTAGATTCTCTTTTACATCTCAGTGTTCCATATTATTCTGCCATTGTACTGACTAGTCCACATTTAGAGATGCTTTGTCCAATCAAAGAAAATTACTATAACGTTCTTTACTAAGACTCCCAGTGCACCATAGAATTTCCCACTAGTCCATGGAGCATTTGCCGGACAGACGGAAGTGCTTATGCCAAATTTTAAGACTCTGATTCCAAATATTGAAGGATATGGAGAAACACTTGCCCTACTTCCAATATTTCTCGTTTCTCTTTTAATCACCAAAATCCAAGGTCTAGACATAATTTAAAGCAATTTCAAATAGAATATTTTCTTGAGTCTCACAACAGTTTAAAACTGAAACTAAAATATTCGATATTGATATCATCACTTTTAAGAAACAGTAAAAGCAAAAGCTACTGATATTCAGATACTCTCATTTGCCCTCATACCAGCTCTTAGTGCAGACCTATAGGTTCCGCAGTTCTAGATTTAAGAGAGAATGATCAGGCTCATGCATCCGAGTATAAAAAGTGTCAAAGTCACTCACAAGAGAAAATTGTATGGCTAAAAGATCACGAGCCATTTTGGAGAGGGTGGGATAATCGGGGCTGGCTTTTCGCCACCATGACAGAACACTAAAGTTCTTTCTCCAAGGCAGAACTTGTTCTTCCAAGTAACGTTCCAACTCTGACTTTGGCTGATGCTCTCTGTAATCTTTAAATATAAAGTTGGTATACTCGTCCAAACAATTGAACCCGGATTTTGGATTTTTTCGTCTTTCTATAACATCTTGAGGAAACTCTTCTTCTGATTCAGAATTCGAATCACTCAGGACGTACTCTTCTTCTTCGTCCTCTTCTTCGTCTTCGTCTTCTTCTTCAGTATTTTGTGTCACGTAACAACCATCATAAAGTCTGTGAAGAGATTCTAAAACAGTGGATGCTTGAGAGGTCCCAGATTTAGTCACATTTTGAGTAAGAAAATTCAATATACTTCATTTTATACATAGGATCCATGACTGTGACAATTGATAACACCAGATGCTTGCTCGAGGGGCTTGCCCCCCGCGGTACGGTACGCTATATTTATGGGGGAAAATATAATAAGGAATTAGGTTCAATTACAATTTTTGACGTAATTTATTCTCTTATACATCTTTTGTTATAGCCAGGATTTTGGGTTTTAGGGGGTCAAACTCAAAGTAAAAGGAGAAAACGTGATATTTTTCAATCTTGAGGGGCGAAATTCAAATATAAAAATTTTTGTAAGGTAAAAAAATAATTTTTCAAACTTGAAGGGGGCATTTAATAATTTGAGTGAGGCATTAATGCAATTTATAAATTAAAATTTAAAAATATGCATATATTAAAAACAAATAAAAAAAAATGAGTGGGGGCACTGACCCCCCGATTACACTTAGGCCCGCCCCTGGATATGTGCCTGCACCTTCGAGCTTTGTCTCGAATATAACTTCAGCAGCATTATATACGAGCTGTACAAGTTTACAAACGTCTCTAACTTTCCTCCATTCTTCTTTAGACGGGACATAAAGATTCTGGTACTGGTCCTGCAATAACTCTCCATTGGCTTCCAACTGAAGTGCCTTTTGGATACGGTCTAACTTGAGATCCCAAGACCGTGAACGTTCAGGAATGCCTAAATGTGGAATCTTGTGGATGATATCTTCTATGTGATCAAATGCTAGCACCACCATAGAGCATAACATATCTGCACAGCAAGATACTTGAAACAACTGAGCGTCGAGTGGGAGCCTTCTCTTATTCTGTGATTGGTTTCCGACTATGGTAGCATGATCATCAAGGTGCATTCTAGAAGACTCCGACAAGAGGCTGAATATCTTGCCCTCAATTTTCCACTGTGAAATGTATTTTAGAATAATACTTTGTGGAGAAGCATCCAGAATGCCAAGAACATAATTCTTCAGTTTCCAATTCTCATCAATGAAATGAGCTTTTACACACAGGATGGACTCGTCAAACAAATAATCATTGCGATAAAAAAATTTAAACTTCGAGTCTTCCAAAACGTCCATTGGGAGGCTGATATGCCCATCAAAACTTCTGAAAATCTCTTTAATCCTTGCTCTCTCTTCCTTGTAACATTCAAGCAATGACGCCCAAGTGTAGCAGTTTCAACATGAAAGTGCGGGTTCATAAACTCGTCGAATTCTCTGAAAGAATCTGATTCAACTGTGTGTGGTGGCACACCAATTGAACACAAGAACTTTGCAAGGGTCTTATATGCATGTTCTTCATCAAAATCACACTTAGTGTTGCCTAGTTCGCTTCTCCGATTTGACATTATACCTAGCAAGTAAAGCGTGTAACGTTATGTAATAGTTTCTTGCACGTGATAAGGAGCCTTAAAAACTACATTTATGCTATAATATATTGGGACTCAAACTACATTTTCCTTTTCTGAAAGAAAGGCATTATCTTGTTTTTATTCTAAAAATCAACTCGACCACCTATTATTCATTAAATAGAGACGCTACGGTAAACAAATATCGTTAATGATGTAACATGCAATTGCCTTCTCGCGTAGGCCCTTGCACCAGAGCCTCACGGGTTTGTCCTTAAAGAGAGCCTCGGCAGGGAGAGGGGAGCTTGGGGCTTAAAAGCCTCTCAAGACCCTCGTCTCCATCCGATATAAGAAGTAGTTACATATACATCAGTTAAAACTTTGTATGGTTCCACCAAATTGAGCTTGTGGATTTCAACTATGAGAGAAATTACTTCTGATTTCATTACTAAGGGTTCCAGTTCTCGTAGCTAAATTGTTTCCATAGCGACTATTATATCTTCAACTAGCAGCAAACAACAAACAGCAAACAGCAAACCAAATACTATTATATTTCATTTTCTTTCATTTTTATTCTTCACTCTAAGATTTTTCCGAGTTAAATTGTTTTTTACTCCGATGATATAAACGTCAACTGAAGTTTAAAAACAACATGATTTTCGCCTCAATTATGAAGCGCTACAAAACCCCTAAAATTAAATCTGATAATCAGAGAAAAGCTGAATAATAAACGAATTAATTGTTCTCACTTTTTGGAACTCATCATTTTTGTGTTTGTTTTTCCAGATTGTGATGCACAGTAATAAGCTTTTCGCGCGGGAAAATAAATGTCAAGATGGGCCATGGCCCATAATGGGGCTGCTGTCAACTAAAAGTGGGCCAATATAAACTGTTAAAGGTTTATTTATTTTTATTTTTATTTTGGTGGTTAATATACTGTTAAAAGGCTTTAGTAATCAGACTAATGTTTTTTAGAAAAATAGTAATTTCATCCAAATCCAAAGTGGTTGGGTTAACTGGTAAGCGGCTTGTAATCCCAAAGACGACAATTTCGAATCTTACTGGAGACTCCACCTTCGGAAGTGCTTTCTTTGCACAACCCGGACCCAGGGATTAAACTTCCCTCTCTAACATTGTAAAAAAAAATTGTAAATTCGGTAGCGTCAATTAGCAATATGTTGTCAATAGAAGTTTACAGTTTTGTTTGTTTCATAAATAACTATTACCAAGTCTCAATATGGGAAGAAATCTAGACAATCGACAATGTTAAGGAAAAAGAACTGAATAAACTATGATTCTTGAGTAAGTTATAAACTATGTACAAAAGATGGATAACAATACATCCCGGGAAAGCCAATGGCAACAAACAGGCTTCTTCTATAGAGGCTCTTCGTATAGTCACTTAGATATGTACATCGTATATCTGTACTCTTCTCTCAAGGTTCTTGATTGATATGCACTTATATATATACACATTCTTACATCTCTACATTACAGCAGAAAACATGAAGAGAATCAAGAATGGCTACAACATTGATACGAAGCAACTTTTTCCCTCTATACAGGACTCAAAAACAGGCAAGAGTTCTTTCCATCATTTCAAAATCCTTGGAAGTCTGTCATCTCAAAAGTTCTTTCAATCATTGTTCACTGCTCCAAGAGTCGAATTTAGGGATACTACAGGCAAAGGCATCTGTTGGGGTGACAACATATAACCTCCTCTAGGAATTACAACATTAAGTGCAGGAGAGTACGGTTTTGTCACTTTCCTCCTTTGCAACGCCTGCCACAATAAAGAGAGCAAACTTTTAAGTGCTTTTTTTAATTCTAGAAGAAGGGGATACTCTAATCCGACAAATCCGGACTGATACTTTTTAATCATGGGTCACATAGATCCTAAAGAAAAGTCATATGTTGTGACAGCCTGGAATTGAACTTGGACCTCCCACATAAAGTGGAAGCTGATACCACTAGGCTAACAAGCCTTGGGTTTTCCATTCCCTTCTTTAGTTGCATTATTAACGGGCTTTCACTAATCTTTCTAAAACATCCATAGGGCCTTAACTATTTTAATTTCCTACTAGTTTTAGTTTGGACATGAGAAAAATCAGAAGAACAACACAAGTATTAAGTGAAAAAAGATGAAGTTCAAATCCTAACCGTTGAATGTGGCGTCCCATAAGTAGCTCTTGCTTGCTCGATTGAAGAATAAACCTCAAATGCTTGACTAGAATCACACTTACATTTTATAATGCGATTTTGATCCTTTGCATCTAATGATCTACTATGTAGATATAGAATAACCCGTGAAGGTGGAGAACTAGAATTATCTTTCTTTCCATGAATCAGTTCCATTGTCACTAAGTCATCCCACACTACATCCCACAGCACTGAACATGGATCTCTGGCAGGGTTGAATTTTTTCTGTCCAATCAGGTTCGATGGTTGCTGAAAACCGACATATGAGAAATTATCAGTTTGAGTACCAGTAAAATAAGGAATCAGGAACACAGATTCAAACTTAATTAACTCACTTGCAACAGTAGAACTCTTCGATGGGTAACTAAAACAATTCTGTTCTTGGGAAGAGCAAAATGGTCCTCATAAGCATCTGTTAAGGCAAACTTCCCACGTACTTTGAACAGATCAACCTGAACGAAAAAGGAACCTGACTCCGCTAATTGAAGTATCACCTTCATCATTGCAGAGGAAGTATGTAAGATTCATGTTGGATATCAATTTTTCAAGGTATAAAAGTCACTCTCAGAGTACCTATATTAATTTCAACTCACATGTGAAGAAACAAGATATAAAATATGTATGGTAGCCAGAGTTCAAAAGGATATACCTGCCCCTGAGCTTTGTACTCATCATATGGCCTAAGCAAATTATCACCACTAATAACTCGAGGAAGCCTCTTACGAAGGAGTTGATCTTCAGAAGCAATAGCAGATGCTATCTTCATTCTCATTGCATTTGCACCTTCTGTAGTTTTTGACAGAAGGTCTAAAACACCACTAACAGGTTGCGCAGCCGCACCTATCAATCCCTTACCAACACCCTGTACAAAGCCCTCAACACCAGATGCTTTTGCACCTTCCAGAGGCTTTGTTAAAATGCCAGTTACTCCTCTGAAAAAGCCTTTAGCTAAGGCACCACCACCCTCTCGAATGACGTCACCAAAGTCCTCTACACCTTTGCTATCCTGCAAGAAAGATATTATATAAATTGAAGGAAAACGTAATGCATTATTCAGTAAATATCATTCGCACATATGAAATAAAAGAAGCCATGATATGCATCACATCTCCAAATAGGACAATGAGAATATTTTGTGATCTAAAAATCTGAATTAGCAGTCAGAATCACAAAGAGTGAGTATAATCTCAAAAATTTCCCAAAATTCTATTAGCAGTCATAACTAGGAGTCTTATTAGGTCAAGCGTAATGAATTAAGCACCCAAATGACCGAGAATAACCAGAGCAAACAATATCTAAGGTTGTCCTATATTAGGAAGCTTCTAACCTTTCTTTGCCGACTCTGTATGAATTTCTTATCCATTGATAAGGCAGCGACACCTTTGCTCATATGTCCAAGTGCACTACTTGCATTGCCCAAAATATCAAGCCCAGAAAGCAGTTGCAGTGGCTGACTGAGAATGTCCTTCTTTATGTTTGAGATAGCGTTACCAACTAGAATACTATGACTCATTGACACATTTTCCTGAAACCTCTGATTTATCCGGACCTGATAAACAATATCAGAAGTACATCTCATTAGCACCAATCACCAAGGTATGAAAATACAAGAAGACTACTTCCTATTTATTGTTAATTCGGAATCACAAATAGTTGGACCCTGATAATTTTAGGGTTTACTTGGAAGCACGGAAGCAAGGACCTGTGGAGGGTGTAATATGGCTGGACAAGTGACATTCATTTGGATTGCAAGGATATTCCATTCCGGCCCACCCAAAAAAAAATTAGTAGCTTAAATCTTTACCGAGGTAAAACATTTATGTGAACAATTATGTATCAAAGTTGTGGAAAGACAACAGGAGCTCATGCTTACTGGCATGTTTTCGGTATTGCCAAGAGCAGTCATTAAGCTTGCCCAAAATCCAAGGACACCAACTGGCCGTTGAGTAGGGGACATAGCCATGGTAACTTTGAAACGAACTTCTGAGATATTAAGAACACTGCAAATCAAAAGTAATATTACTTAAGACAAGTTCTCAGAAACCAATGCAGAAACGGATATATAATACGGTCATAAAAGGATAAGGCTCGGTCATACCCTATTTGAATGATGGGATCAACTGAAACAGAAGTGGTCTGAGTATCAAAGATCCTGCTAATATTGGCCTGTTGGATCAGCCCGTGGAGGCGCCAAATAATTGGTTCGTGAATATTAATTAAGAAGGCAGTATTTTCAGGTCCCTGAGAGAATATTATTCAAGTATATCTTAGCGTTAGAAATCACAAATTTTATGCAGTAACATACACTTCACCGTACTTACTTGAAAACCTATGTAAGGATATATGCATAAATCTAAAGATCCACTAGATTGCTGTGTGACGGAAAGCTTCAAAATATAGTCAGTCTCCTCCCCAACTCTTTGTGGCCGGAAGAGAACTGGCATTGGAGTTAAAGGCAACTGATTATCCACTTGAATTCCCCCGGTTCTTATTTTCAACCTGAGTTACAAAATCCAGAATTAGCACAACCATATAGTCGAACATCAACTGCAAAAGGGAAAAAGGAAGATCGATCATGCGACAGAATAACAATTATATGTTAACTGTCAGCAATAATCTAATAAAAAAAGAAAAAAAGATCAACTATGCGATCAAAATTAGAATTAAATTTTAACTGTCAGCAATAATATAATAAACAACAACAACAACAACAAAAAAAAGTGGTTCTAGAGTTTCTTGACCAAGACTCTTACCGACTAATTCCAGAGCCCAATCCAGTAGAATACGAAAGCAGAAAATTTTGCAAGGAGAAGTATAATATCTCTTCTGGTGTATGATCAATAATGGACAACCCAAGCTCTGCGACTTCAAGGATGAGATGAAATTCGTGCTCTGAGACAAACGTTGACGGCTGAAGCTGAGACTTACTTTCAGAGATTTGTTGTGAAGATGAAATACTTCTATTTAAAAGTGTCGGTGCTTCATTCTCTGGCATCCAGTCACTGATTTTAACCACATTTACTCTCTCTTCCCTAACAATAGCGACGCGTAGACCCCTCCTAGGTCCTCCAGAAACCTGGATGGGGTGATGATCCTTAATCTCATCGATATCATATGTTTGTGATGTCATAGGATCATTTCCATCTATCAATATTTCCAAATACCGTTGCCTACCAAGATCTTCCCACCAAAAAGCAGCAGCAGCATTTGGAAGTAGAGATCTCCAAGAATCCGTGGAACCATTGACTTGCCGAAATTGTACGGGTAGAAAGAAAGAGCGATTTTCGATCCTGTGAATATTATCACATAATATTTGATTAAATTGCATTATCTGTAAGTGAGCCAAGGAAAACAAAGTTGTATAAAGAAGTTATTTAACAATCACCTGTAAGGACTCGAAAAAGAATTGTGGCGGAATATAACTTCAAAGCGTGAGGTCTTTGTCCCACCTCTTACTTTAACTGAGAGATGCATTAGATCACTTCCTGACTCACTTCTCAAGCATATAGACATTTGACCTTCAGAGCCAACGGAGAATGGTGCACTCCACTGGTACCCCTCCATCCGCAACTGGAGTATTGACAAGATTGATAAAGTAAGTAATATACTTTGAAGGAGATATGTATTTAAATGATGACACTGATTACACAGACCGTAAGCAATTCAGCTTTTCCAGACCGCCATCCGATATGTTTGGGAGGATCGGTAGCATGAAGCCATTCTAGTGATTGAGTGTCACACTGGCGCATGCATATGCTACAGCCAACTCTGTTAACAAACACTGTGTGTGGTTGAAAATGTACAACCTGCATATACATACATGAATTGTTACTTCAAAGGTTCAAAAATATGCTTTATGCAAAACAGAACTCCTTGCAACTAAAACTGCATTTTGGATCAGAACTTTCATTTCTATATGCAAGGAAGACAGAGAAACCATAATTTTTCTCCTAGACGTCGTAGTTGCTTGGAAGATTTCAGCTTCAGCGAACAGGTTTCTGTATTTTCCGTAACCACAAGGGAGGTCTTGCGAGTTCTATGAAAACACTGCAAGTACTCTATTCTGCCTAGGCTACTTTGGTGAAGTTTTCAGATTCCTTTATGTTTCTTGAAGAAGAAAGAAGCATCAGATAAAAGTCCAAGAAAAATAAGAAATTTCTAATTCAAGTGAAAACTAGTTGCAAAATCTGTGTGTATATTATATATACTAACATGTTAATCATTTTTCTACCTTGGTTCTGTCTGAAGTCATATGCAGCACAGTAGAAAGCTTGTAGTAATTTCCCTCTGAATTATAGGCCGTCACATCAACTCGTTGCTGAAGAGAAGTCAGGTTAATAAGTATTCAGAAATGCAGGGCTCAAAAAAAAAAAAAAAAATGGAAGGAGCTCTCAAATTATCACAAAAAATAAATGAGTCTCCATCTCACCTTTTTCTCCAGCTCAAGAAGTGATACCCCAGGACTGAAATTTTCAGAATTTCGAATAGCAACAGCAATGCCCACCCTTGGGGATAGATATGCATCATTCCGCGAGGAAAACAACATAACACCACCACGACCAATATAGTCTTGCGGAGAAAGCATACTGGGTGTTGGACTAGTATCTTCAATAGCTTCTAGTACTTGAATGTTTTTCCTCATACCATCCTGTCCATCAACCACTGAGGTAGAAGGATATCTCAATGCTGATTTTGCAGATTTTACTGCTGTGGACATCATAAGAGAATCGACATCCCCACTCCCCAGTGGTTCAATTTCCACCACTCTATATGCCAATGAGAGGAAGGAATTATTTTTTATCCAGTAAGGAACAAAAAACCTTACTGTTTTGGGCGCAGCTGCACTTCCTCCCAGGTCACGCTCAATGCTGACACGTAACCTCCTGCATCAAAATAAAACCAAACTCATATCAATTCTTAATCACATCACTTAATATAGTACTGTTGAAGCAGGTATATAATCCCTTGGTTTTTTTTCTAAAAAAAGATTTTTGTGGCAAAATAAAGAATGAGTCACTTCTGTGGTTGTGTTGATTATTTTTCATACTGATAGCTAGTAGCTAACGGTTAGGGGTAATAAAACTGTTGAAAATCAAGATTGATCTCGTGATTAGGATTTAAATTATGGATATAATTGGGGATTGACTGATGATTTGATTTGATTTGATTTGATTGTGATATGATTTGGAGTGATTTCCTCAATCATCACATGTTTATTTCACCTATATATAGAGGTGAGTATTGTAATTCATACTCGAGAGAATGAATGTCTTATAGCCCCTTTGGGCATTGTTTCGTGGATGTAGGCCAAATGGCCAAACCACGTAATTGTTGTGTGTAGAGAATCAGAATTAGATTCTAGATTATATCATTGCAATTGTCAAGGAGATCAATTGGCAGTTACCTATTTTCAGAGATACTGATGATTGTTTTATTAATTCTCTTGAGAGATTCTCTTCAGAAAATCTGCACTTTAGTTCATCCTATTTATGGGAAGATCTCATCTAGTTTGTATATATATATTACTGTACAGCTTATTCTGAATATATATAAAATTGAGATTTACACCTCTATGTCTTTCTCTCTAAAATTCTTCATGGTACCAGAGCAAAACTGATCCATCATTTAAATTCCTTCAAAGATGGCCCGTTCCAAAGACTCCAATAATTCTGGGAGCACGGAACAGACTGGCCTTCTCATTACTGGACACAAACTGAATGGCCAAAATTATCTCCAATGGTCTCATTTTGTTATGATGTTCATATGTGGTCGTGGGAAGGATAACTATCTTACTGGAGTAGCTAGTCAACCAGCTTCGGGGGATCCGAAGTTTAAAGGATGGCAGGCTGAGAATAACATGGTCATGTCCTGGTTAATTAATTCCATGACTAATGAGGTTGGAGAGAACTTCATCCTCTATGAAACAGCTAAGGAAATTTGGGACGCCGCCAGGGAGACTTACTCGGATACGGAAGATATAGCAGAAGCCTTCGAAATTGAAGGGATCCTTCATGATTTTCATCAAGGCGAATTATCTGTCACTCAGTACTACAGTCGGCTAACTCGTTATTGGCAACAATTGGACATGTATGAGACCACCAAATGGGAGTGTCCAACCGATGCAGCCAAATACAAGAAAATTGTAGAGAAGAAACGCATTTACAAATTTCTGCTGGGCTTGCACAAAAATCTGGATGAAGTTCGTGATCGAATCTTAGCCATCAAACCTCTACCTAATATCAGAGAAGTTGCTTCAGAAGTTCGTCGAGAAGAAAGCAGAAGAAAGGTCATGATGGGCACAAATCAGCCTGCTCCCGAGGGTTCCGCCCTAGCTGCTCGTAGGCCTCCTTATCCTGCTAATGACAATCGGTCAGGCCGTCCTTGGTGTGATCATTGTAAAAAACCCAATCACACAAAGAATACTTGCTGGAAAATTCATGGGAAACCTGCAGATTGGAAGCCGTCTCGTCAACAACCTGATCGAGAAAGTCGTGGCAATGCTACTTCTACCGAGGAAACCCCTGCATCTCCTTCACCTAGTCCATTTAATAAAGAACAATTGGAGGTACTTCAAAAATTATTTAAAGAGCAGTTGTCCACTTCCTCCACTTCTATCATTGGAACCGGATCTGTGGCACAAAAAGGTAACTTTCTAAATGCTTTGATAGCTAAACAAGTCGGGAAGTTGGGATCTTGGATCGTGGATTCAGGCGCTTCTGATCATATGACTGGAGATGCCACACTATTTCAAAAAATTTCTCCTTGTCATAAGAATCTTACTGTTCGTATAGCTGATGGTTCTCTTTCCAAGGTGTCCGGTATAGGTTCTGTGGTTATCTCGGACAAAATAACCCTTGAATCTGTTCTTTTGGTTCCAAATTTAGACTGTAATTTGTTGTCTGTTAGTAAACTCACTAGGGACAAGAATTGTGTTACTAAATTTTTTACCGACTTGTGTGTTTTCCAGGATTTGAATTCGGGACAGATGATTGGCAGTGCTGAGATGTGTTTGGGACTCTATATCCTCCGAGTAACTTCCTTTGAGCAGCAATCTCAATCAGCAGTCAGTCAAAGACATTCCCTTTCTGTTTTTAGCTCTAATAAAGATAGTGAAATTATGTTATGGCACTATCGTTTAGGACACCCTAGTTTTCAGTATCTTAAGAAGTTATTCCCTTCATTGTTCAATGATTCAAGTACTTATCAATGTGAAGTTTGCTAATTATCTAAGCATGTTCGTAACTCTTATCCTGTTCAGAAATATAAAACCTCTCATCCCTGCTCTATGATTCATAGTGATGTTTGGGGGCCATCTAAAATAAAAAATGTGACGAGAGCTAGATGGTTTGTCTCATTTGACAATCATACTCGTCTTTCTTGGATATTTTTGATGAAAGAAAAATCAGAGGTTGGTCAAATTTTCAAAAATTTCAGCAAAATGGTTCAAACGCAGTTCAATACTAAAATACAAATCTTAAGAACTGACAATGCTCGAGATTATTTCAATTCTATTCGTGGGGAATTCTTACTAAATGAAGGCATTGTTCACCAAAGCTCCTGTATTGACACACCCCCCCCAGCAAAACGGGATTGCAGAGAGAAAAAATAGGCATTTGTTAGATGTAGCAAGGGCTCTTATGATTTCTTCCCATGTTCCAAAAATATTGTGGGGGGACGCTATACTCACTGCCGCCTACCTGAAAAATAGAATGCCTTCTCGTGTCCTAAACTTCCAGACTCCTTGCCAAGTTTTACTAAAATCCTATCCTAGCACTCGGCTGATCTCATCTATACCACTCAAGGTTTTCGGGTGTTCGGCCTTTGTTCATATTCCTTTACACCATCGCAATAAAATAGATCCCAAAGCTACCAAATGCGTTTTCCTAGGATATTCTCCAAATCAAAAGGGCTATAAGTGCTATTGTCCTATTACTAAGAAGTTCTATAACTCCATGGATGTTACGTTTATGGAAAATCAACCCTACTACTCCAAAACAGATATTCAGGGGGAAAATACTTTGCTACAGGAATACCAGTTTTGGGAACTAGAAATTATGCTAGAATCTCAAACATACAAGCCCGATACTTTCCAACCAGCTTCAATTCCAAACCCAAATAACCCCACCACAGAATCTGTGTCTATTTCACCTCCTCAGCCGACTGCATGCAACAAAGAGCTCATTGTATACTCGAGAAGGAAGAAAACTCAATCGGATATAGAGCAACAAACTTGTCCAAGTACTGACCATCAGATTGTTCATGATTCAGATTCAAATGAAACACATTCAGGTAACACTAATTCTAATCTTGATGATTTAGACTTGCCAATTGCTCGACGTAAAGGAGTTCGATTATGCACGAATCATCCTATTTACAATTTTGTTTCCTACCAGAGTTTGTCTCCACTATATTGTGCTTTTGTTACAAGCCTCACATATATTCATATTCCCAACAATATCCAAGAGGCTCTTCAAAAACCAGAATGGAGGAAAGCAATTGAGGAGGAGATTCGAGCACTTGAAAAAAATGGGACTTGGGAATTGGTTGATTTACCAAAAGGAAAGAATACAGTGGGATGCAAATGGATATTCACTATCAAGTACAAGGCAGATGGAAGCATTGAGAGATTCAAAGCTCGACTGGTTGCAAGAGGTTTTACCCAATTTTATGGAGTTGATTACCAGGAAACTTTTGCACCAGTAGCAAAGTTAAATATTGTGCGAGTTTTGTTATCTCTAGCAGTCAATCATGATTGGCCTCTATATCAACTAGATGCCAAGAATGCATTCTTGAACGGTGACCTAGAGGAAGAAGTTTACATGGACATTCCTTCAGGTATTGCAACTAAGGAAAACACTACCAAAGTTTGCAAACTAAAGAAGTCCCTTTATGGTCTTAAACAGTCACCACGTGCGTGGTTTGATAGATTTACCAAGGCTGTAAAGAGATGTGGATACATTCAATGTCAATCAGACCACACATTATTTGTAAAGCATTCACCCAAAGGGAAAATTTCTATCATCATAGTGTATGTGGATGATATAATATTGACAGGGGACGATGAGAAAGAAATAAGCAAACTAAAAAGTTTCCTCGCTCAGGAATTTGAAATTAAAGACCTGGGAAATCTCAAATACTTCCTTGGGATGGAGATAGCTAGATCAAAAATGGGTATTTCAGTGTCTCAGCGCAAGTATGTCCTTGACTTACTCAATGAAACAGGAATGCTTGGTTGTAAACCAACTGATACCCCAATGGACAGTGCAAAGAAGCCAAGCACAACTGAGGAAAGTGCTCCCGTGGACAAAGGAAGATATCAAAGACTCGTTGGGAAACTAATCTACCTCTCACATACTAGACCTGACATTGGTTTTTCAGTTAGTGTTGCTAGTCAGTTCATGAACAACCCAACGGAGGAACATATGAATAATATGTATCGCATTCTTAGGTATCTAAAAACATCTCCTGGAGAAGGTCTTTACTTTAAGAAGACACAAAGAAGGGATATTGAGATCTTCACAGATGCGGATTGGGCTGGTTCTGTCACTGATAGGAGATCTACTTCAGGATATTGTTCCTATGTTTTTGGAAACCTCGTCACATGGCGCAGCAAGAAACAACCCGTTGTAGCTCGCAGCAGTGCAGAAGCTAAGTTTAGAGCAATGGCGCATGGAATATGTGAGGGAATATGGTTAAAAAGATTGCTACTAGAACTTAAGATTACAACAGAAGATCCTATCAAAATGTTGAGTGACAATCAAGCTGCTATAAGTATAGCAAAGAACCCGGTTCATCATGATCGTACAAAACATGTTGAGATAGACCGCCATTTCATCAAGGAAAAGATAGAAGGAGGAACCATCTTAATACAGTACATCCCTACTTCACTTCAAACAGCAGACATCCTAACTAAACCACTTTCCAGACTACACTTTGAGGAACTGAAATCCAAGCTTGGTCTGATCAATATTTACAGTCCAAGCTTGAGGGGGAGTGTAGAGAATTAGAATTATATTCTAGATTATATCATTGCAATTGTCAAGATCAATTGGCAGTTACCTATTTTCAGAGATACTGATGATTGTTTTATTAATTCTCTTGAGAGATTCTCTCCAGAAAATCTGCACTTTAGTTCATCCTATTTATGGGAAGATCTCATCTAGTTTGTATATATATATTATTGTACAGCTTATTCTGAATGTATATAAAATTGAGATTTACACCTCTATGTCTTTCTCTCTAAAATTCTTCTGTGTTTTCTTCTACTCTCTTCACTTTTACAACCTATCATGAAATTTCAACAAAAACCCATCCTAGCTTCTACATGAAAATGCATACACTGTCTGCAATTTGAAACAGATACCTTATGTCAACCAATGGAATCCTTTATTGCATATAAGACTCAATTATTGTGACTATCATGAGGATGCAAGGGACATTCTCTCTTATAAATGATTATTTAGATAGCCATACAACACTTTTGTTAAATGTTAACACTTAAGATATCTTAGGTGCGAACATTCAAATATCTGTCCTACATTTAATGGGTTGAAGACCATGTCGACAGGTCTTCCATCTTGCAGATAAGGCATATCTTGTCTAGGCAAATTTTTTGAAATGATACCTTTATTTCCATGTCCTCCAGCTACTTTATCTCCTACTTTGATTTCACGTCTCTATGAAATATATACACGAATCATTTCTGGATTATAACTAGAACCTCCCCTTTTCTGCATCCACCTCACATCAATAACCCAGCCCCTACCACCTATAGGTAGTTTTAAACAAGTTTCTTTTGAAGTAGATACCTGAATTCCAAGTATGGCTCGTAACAATAGCCACCCTTAACACAGAACGGCATGCCCACTATTATTCACATGTTTCTCGCATTTAAATTTTATTTCTTCAAATTGTATTATTGGCCCCGAACCCTCTGTGGCTTAAAACTTGGGTTGGTTACTTGTGCTTTTGATTTATGAAAGTTTTTCTTATCAAAAAAAAAAGAAGCATTTATGACAAGTTGAGCAAAATGTACGGATGCCCAAAATTGAGTATGCAAGACAGAATAAGGTGGTTTATTTACAGAAGAAGAAAGTAATGAAACATATGTGCAAAGTATTTTGAGACTGTTGACCTACCTTTTTCTCTGCTGGTGAAGCATCCAAAACGATGATAAATGGTTACCAGATGTCAAATCCAAAATAAGAACAGGGTCCTGGTTTTCCAAAAGACAGGAAAGATGAAAACATCAAATACAACTTTTTGAAATAATTGCTTCCAAGTACATTATACACACGCATGCATCCACGTTCACACAAACACCAAATTGAAAGAGATTACCTTTTCCATAACCCAACCACCCTGAACAAATAACATTAAATATATTGGATTCCGTATGTCTGCAGAGTATATGTGCACAGTCCCACGTGATGGTACAAGTCCATGCTGTCTTTCTATGTTTTTACCATCTTTCAGCTTTTCCCAGATTTTGAATTCTGCAGAACAAGGAAGTCTATTCTCCAACTTCAACGGAGAGCTGGCTGATATTTTCCAATCATAAACAGGGTTGGTAAGATCTGTATGAAGAACTGATGCATCCGTCCCAACGGAGAGCCAAAGTAATCTACCACTGGATCCAGGGCAGCAACAAAGAAGATCCTCCTTCTCCAGCTGATTTAGCGTCAATGGAGGAATTGGGGTTTTATTTCCATGCTTCAAGGTATTTTGACGAGAAAGTGCACCCTGGTCGACAGATAATGAATCCTTCTCCACAGAAACTGGACAGCCCCATGCGTACGAGGCTTGAGAATGATCACTGGATGGACGAATTCGTAGACAGTGGTTAGAATCCTTGGACATGCTTCTCCAGGGTAAAACTGTTGAGCAACCCGGACCTATAGCAATATCAAGAAAATTATGGTTTCTTTTGGCCCGGTCATCAACTTCTTGCCTTGTGCGGGTCCAGCGCCTTCGTCGAACAGCATCACGAGCTGATTTTGTTCCTGACTTGGGAGAAATTGGCGGCCATTTTACACTTTGATAGTCAGGCCCATAAGCCCAACCATCACTATCAACAAACTGAGATTTGTCAATAGTCCACGTTGATGCCCATGTCCATCCAGGGGGAAGAGGAGGTTCGAGGAAATCCTTCACGGAAAGGAGGAAAAATAATAAAAAATTATCCTTTTCAAAAGGCAGTTAAAAATGAGGATTGTGCAATATTACAAACCATACTCACTTTAGAGGAATGTGAGAAATCCCTAGTGCTCCAGCGCGCTGGATTCTTATCACCAGAACTATATTCATTGTTACCCCAACCAGATATTGGATGATACTGTTGATTTTCAAAGATCTCTTCGATGACTGTATTCTTAGTGCTTATTCTAGAAGAAGTATCATGACCATGGATCATTGAGGCATGACATGTTGAAATGTTCAATTTGATATCTGAATCATTTGTCACTGTAGCAAGGCCCCTGAAGACAACACGCTTCTTCCCATTTTTCACAGAAACCTCTAAAGCCACAAAATCATCTTGGAGTTTCCTGGTAGTCACTGATAAAGGAAGTACTGACCGAAAACCATCCCATGGACCTTCTGGGTCAAGTGCAACCCAGAAACCCATATCTCCATCTACATTGTTTCCATCGCCACTCTCATTTTCGAAGTCGGTAACCATGCTTTTCTCAATATAAGAAGAGGAAACGAAAAGGCAACCAGTAGAATGCATCTCATCAATATGGTGTCCCTATAAGAAAATAAATTAAACAAGAGAAAGTTTTAATTTTAAACACATGAGCCACAAGCAAAAGACAAAAAAACAGTATTGCACATACCTTTCTTTTTAGCGGATAAGACGCAATATTTTGTACATCACATGTTTGCTGGAGCATTTTAACAGAAGCAATCTTTTTCAACACGCTCATACCATGTCCAACAGAAAATGAACATGCTCCAACAACCTCACCTGACATTTAACCAAACAGGATATGTCAGATCACCTCAGGATAAATTAACACATCCTCCAATGTGGTGCAGTGGAACATAAATGTAAAAAGAAAAGTTGAAATTGCAATGTCCTTAAGTATATGCATGAAGTTATAAATTTTGAAATAGTAACTAGCATTTATTCTAGAAATCAATTCCCGGTCGCAGAACAACACACAGATTATTTAAAGAAACATTAAGAAGATTTTTGATGACTAAGAACCAGACTCCTTTTTCACTTTTAAGTGCTTGCAACAGTATATTAACTGGAAGCAAAGAATTGTTGGAAATCTTAGTGTCCTGTAGACTTGTGCGAAATGCACCCTTGAATATTAAAAGCAAATGCATCAATATAGATTACAGAGCGTTCTGCATCAGAAAAGTATAATAAATAAAGACAAAAGCATTGCTGGAGTTTCCAGCCAAAGTGCTATGTGTCCAGTACCTTTTCCAGCCTTTGCAGCAAGGTTCGTTACTTCTACCTCCAACTTAGCCATTCCCTATGACAAGTACACGTAAAAGATTCATTTTAAACAAACTTAGGTACCGTAGATTATACCAGTTAAAAACTACTTTAGTGAAAACTTAGTCAGGGTATATATTGGTCAAAAGCAATTCAGAAAATGAGTCATTGTTCGAATACTTGAATTTCATACATCCGTTGTCAAAGGAGTAAGTGAGAGTAACATATAATGCAATACAGACCAATAACCTTCCGCTTGATTTTAATGACATTAACAAGGGTGAGCTTGACCTAAATAAACTACACGAGATCATGCAGGATACAAAAAACAAAAAAGAAACATGTTTTATATGTCATCTAAACCACTGTAGCTTGGGTGGCCTGAGTAATGGCACAGGACCAAGTATTGCCTTTACCACTACAAAGATAAGTCCACCTAGAAAACCATTTCTCCAAAAATTTAATTCAGTCAAATCGAGGAAAGAAAAAGAAACAACAATGTCTTACAGAACTCCAAAGCATACTTATTGCTAAGCATGTAAACTATATATACATATCACAACAGGAACAAAATATCAACACAGGAAACCAAACATAAACATAAAACTCATCATTAATCTGTGAAATAGAATGGATAAGACTCCCTATCCCCCTCTTGTGCATTCTCTTTGGCTCCTGATTTCCCTAAGGCAAGTTCGTCATCCAGACTATAATATAGAAAGAGAGAGAGAGAGAGAGAGAGAGAGAGAGAGAGAGGCATAGGTTCCAGTCCATTCTGAAGTTAGGTTAAACAAGTAAATTATATCCCCAAAAATTGTTCTTTCATTTATGTTATCATATACTTGTCGGGATTTACAGATTTCACTCCCTTATATTTGGGGTTGAGGGTTGGCAGGGAGGTTTCAGCATTCCGTACCTTCCGAGGAACTTCAAAAATGAAGAGTTCATTCCATTTAGCTGTGCCTTCATCGGAATCATTTACTTTAGTAGCTAAGGGTTTAACACATTTTGTTCTCGCACTTTGAGGGAAAAGCTTTTGGGGATTAGTGTCCTGACTCTCTACAAGCAAGCGCAAAGCACAGAAAAATTTATGACTATTTCCATCATCAAAAAGAGGTAAACCCTGCAAAGAATGGGGCAAAAGTTTAGTTTGATAAACTATGTTTACTTTCCCCTAAGAAAGCAATGTATAGGTGAATAATATAAGTTGACAATGACAACCTTTGCTTCAACTATTTGAACTCCAACATAACATCGAGGTTCCCTTGATTTATCCGAAACATTTAATCTGTCAGAATACCTTGGAGGTGGTATCCACAAAGTGGTACAATCATCATGAGGCAATAAATTGAGGTTATCAAAATTATGCTCAGTTTGCTTCAGGTATACATCACACCCAAGTTTATTTTCCACTACAACGGATTGAAAATCATCTTCATCTAATGCCGGTTGCGTTGATTTTTGATCAGATGCATCAGCACCAGCAGATTCCTGCAGAAGTGAATAAGAAGGTATGGAGAGTTAAAACCTGGAGAGCATGTGACAATACGAGTTAAAAGAAATCATCTAACCTCAAATAATCTCATTGCCTTCTTTTCAACTTCCCTCTGCTTTCTCCAAGAAGCCATGGTTTGTGCTAACGTATCAATATTTGCAGCGCTCAGATTCACATTCAGAATACTGGTAGCAGCAATCCGCATTCTTTTGCCTACTCTTACCAACTGGTTTAAATCGTTTTCATATGTTTCAAGCCTTCCAAGCAGAAGATAATTACTTAGTGCAGTCTTGCTAAAGGAGTTGATATAAAATAAAGAAAAAGAAAAAAGTATCATGTGTTTCAATCCTTACAAGCAGAAGAATAACTATCTATCGAAATGGACTTGGTAAGAATTAAATAGAAGTAAAAAAGGTTGGAGAAGTTAAAGATCTTACTTAAATATCCCTTCAAATGGTTCAACAAGTGGCTCCCATGCTTCTAACTGAATATTAAAAGTTGATGCGGCAAAAGAAGAAATCAACACAGCATTCATTGCCTCAAGTCGACCATGTGTTGCAAGCTTGATGTTAGTAATTGTGGCATCAAAAAGTGGAGTCATCTGGGGAAGAAAAACACAAATAGAAGATCAGCATAAATAAAGCCCAAATACTGAACATGACGAAGGGAAAAGGTGAAAAGGTGTAAACCATTCCACAGAAGCTGTCCAAAATAGTCAGAGAGAAGCATCTAATTTTCATCTCAGCTGTTATGTTGTCCCTTGTCTTTGGCTTCACAGAATCACCAATAGCAAACGCTAGTCTGCTTGATGGCTTCTTTAGGTCAGGGCGAGCAAGAAATGTGCAGGCCTACAGTAAGAAAGGGAACTACACTAAAAGGTCAAGGAAAAAATGCGTTTATGGAAACACACCATGACCACAATCAGAGAGTAATAACATCTTAATATGATAGATTTAAGTTTCCTGATTGTAATTTAACCTGATTCTCAACTTTCCAAATACTCCAGCAATGAGATCCTTTTGAAGTTGATGATCTTGAGATAGGCATCTCAGCTATGTTAGATTGGCTAACCAAATCCATTCTTGGACAGCAAAAAGAGTCCAAACGAGGTGCTTCATCGTGCTGTGTTACTATACATCCCAAAGAAGCATATCCAGGGGCTGCAATGGGATACCAGAAGTAAGCTTCTTCTGGTCCTTTCTTCCCAATATGAGCAACTTTTGTAAATTGGACAGGTTTTGCAGAAATTTCAGGGTCATCAGCCTTGAAAATGATGCCTAATGGAGGAGGCTCCAAGCTGGGAGCATCATTACCAAAAAAGAAAAATGAACACGAAAGCATGACAGTGACCAAAAAAAAAAGTTTCGGTGCGTGGGGGAGAGGGGGGGGGGGCGAGAAGATCTAACCCTTCAGTTATGCAGTCGCCTAGTATGGCATATCCAGGGCGAGGTATAGGTCTCCATATCGAAAATGGTCGACGAAGATCACCACCTCTGTCCCACCAGATTCGCTCAAAGTTTGGGGTTGATGTGTAACACGTGCTTGCTTTAGAAATTGATCTTAATATATCCCAGCCAGATGAAGCAACACCCTGGTTACTTGCCTGAGGGAATTCATTTTCCTGTTTACTATTCAAATCCAATATTGATTCGTTTGATGAAGATTGACGCTGGCTAGAGTTCCATAGGAGAAGGTGATTTAGGTCAAAGCACAAGTCTTTGGAAGGACAGCCAGTAGATGGATGGGCATAAAATGACCATACGCAGTTGTCTAAACGCCAGATGCTAAACCCAGATTTAAATAAATGATTTGGAGAAGTATTGCGTATACACTCTAAATATGTTGTTGATGTGACCAGATCAGAACGAATACAGTGAACAATGTGATTTGGAGGTGGTTGACTTCCAACATGTGCAACACACCCCATTGCCAAGTATCCAGGAGGTGCAACAGGTAACCAAAGAGAACAGTCACTGTCAATGTTTGAACTGACTTCTTCATTCTGTTCTTCTTGAGTACTCAAAAACAGGCCAATGAGCTCAAAACCAACGGGCTTCCGTACACGACCGTATGTGTTACTCACAGCAAGGACCGACTGTGAAGGGGGACTTGGCCTGAGATAAATTTCAAAAGTAAAAAAAAAAAGATTCTAGATGTCATAACCAAAATTAATGCCAACTGCAGTAAGACTACATAGCTAACACCATTAACAAGTCCAAGAAGAAAAACAGATACAGAGAGAGAGAGAGATGCAATTCCCATACAATACAACGGGAGTGTTAAGCAAGACCAAGTAAAATACTTTGCTCATAAATCAAATTTGAGGTGTGACGTAAAATTTCAAAGCAAAAAAATGTGACTGGAATTATAATCGCCACTTGCGAATACCAGTTGAACAATTTTAAATTGCAATTTAGAATTCACAACAGAATGACTGGACGTACTCCTGCCAAACTCAAGAATATCAACAGACAAAAACCAAATTGTTTATTAGTCCAGTTACAACAAATATGATTTTTTGCATAAGGTCGCCCATTGAAACAAACATAAATGCACTGACTAGTTCCAAACATGTTCGTATAAGAAAACTTTGGTCATACAAAATAAAACTGCAAGCAAGAATGCAATATGTATTTCAAAATTACCCTGAGGTTACACAATCACCCAAAACAACATAATTTGATGGAGCTCGAGGCCTCCAAAATGTCAGATTGCTGAGATGCCCACTCTCTGCAAACAAAGTAATAGAATAAATAACCCAAGTGTAGTCAGACATTAATACAGACACAAATGGTTTTCCGCTTTTCTGTCTCTCTTTTACTATGGAGTGTCTGAGTGTGGGGGAAAAGTACAGAGAATAAACTCAGAGGAGACAAAAAATTCCAAGAATCAAATTCAGAGAAAACGACAGACACCTTTTGGAGACACCCATATTCGATCAAAATTTGTACAAGGGGACAGGGGGTCAGCATTTCCAAACTGCAGCGCCGTAGATGCCTGACTTTGCAGATTAAGTAAAAGGGATATAACACCCAAAGAAAGATGAGCATATATATCACTAGACATCAGCGATATGTTTGTTTTATCTTTCACAGAAGTATATCCGCCAGACACATCTACCGGATCAAGAACAACAAGACCAGAACCAGCCTCCACAGTTAAATCTTTCAGAAGGCCCCTTATCCATTTATCATCTTCTTTTGAGGCATACCTATTAAGAAACAAAGACAAGGAATATAACTTAAATCCCTGCATCAAATAGAAAAGGAAATATGGGGTGGCCAATTTTCAAAGTGAATTAGTGAGGTGAAGGATCTTTCAACTGGAATATGCTATGATTTCCATTAAAAAAAGAAATCCATCCATCATACGTACTAAAATAGATGCAAGCCCACATTAATTGTACAAAAACATCATCTAGATCCATATCAAAGCAAATTTATAAACGCCAAATACTTGTTGACAAACAAGAACCTATATCCTAAAGAAGTGATTCAGCAAGTGTAACTCATCATAGAATTCATAATTGCACATAGCAAATTCCACTGTAGTAGACAATCTCTCTAAATGGATTGAGATAGAGATAATGGTCAAATAGGAAGAAGCTAAGACTCACATGAAGCTGAAATCTGTTTTTGCTCGTAGAAGCTTTTCACCATGTGTAGAATCATCCAGGAAAGACTTACTGCTATCATAGAAGGTGAATTCAGGAGAAACAACCTGATAAGAATCGAAAATTAACCAAGAAAAGTTCAACCTTCAAAAATCATTGATCCCGTCGAAAAGAACCTAATTACTTCTTTTTCCAACTTGCAGATATCAGACTCACTACTTCCTGAGAATTTAACTGATGGACACCTAAATGTTGTGAATCATAGAAATAATAGACCTATTAAAGAATATATTTCTGAGATTAAGATAATCTACCTGAGTTTCAAAACTGAAACTCGCCACTGTATTTGGTCCAGATTGAACTGCACCAGAAGCATGTGAAGTCTGTGACAATTCTTCCAAGTGATCATAGTCTTTACTGTTTCTATTCAGAGAATTATCGTCCAGAAAGGAAATTTCGACACCATCTTCTGGGGAAACTGAATAACAGCTATCATTGCTCAAATATGTATATTTCCTCAAGAGCAAACCATTCTGAAGAACAAGCAAATAGAAAATGTAGGTGAGTTCATAGAAGCAAGAAAGAAGAGTTTTATTGACATTCCTTATCTATTAACCAAAAGACGAGGAAGAATAACATCAAATGTGGGGTTTTGCATCACAAATTAGACATATTAGCCTAGAGTTAAATACTGAAAGTCTGAACCTAGTTATAAAACTACAAGTTGCGCAGTACATGCAACCATATAATCATATTACGTAAATACTTCACGTCGTTGAAACAAGTAACATTGAACCACTAGCATTACGTAGAAGAGTACATATGTATCAGACGAGAATAATAATAAGAGAAGAAAATAGAATTGATCAAAGATAGCCTTAAGACCTTTTTGTAAACACGTATTCCAACTACAGAAGCTAAGAGCTAGAAATACAAGAGGTGAACATCTCTATCCCAAAGCACAAATAAGTATGAAAGGACTGATAAAGAAAGAATAAGTACATAAGAAGTGATAGTACCTCAAATTTCACATTGACAAACCTCAACCTCTTTCCCCGCCCGACAATAATAATGGGCCGAACAACTGGCAAGTCAGACTCTTTCACTTCTTTCTCATCAGTGAGACGGATTGTCTTACCACAGCCATCATATATGTATTCATCAATCCCAACAGCATCTGCTACAAGTTGTCGATTTGGAGATAACTGCAGCATATCTTCTCTTTGATTATATAGAGAAGTACAAAGAACTATGCTGTTGTTCTTAGAAATTGGATCGTTTTTGGGGTCCATCATTTCTTCCCTGCCAGTTATGGTCCCCAATGCTGGCACAAAAAACTCGCAGACAGCCAGAAGAAAATCTGGAACAACAAGAACACGAGGCTGCTGTACCCGAACTACAAATGATTGCGATGAGAGTCGCCATCTACCATCCATTAAAAACATTGTTGAACTTGGTAAATCAACAATGCGTTCAGGAGACGTTTGCTTTGGGCTATCAGTACACAAGCCAAGCATCAGTCTCATTTCAGCCTTTGTATTGGGACGAATATCTAAAATTGAGAATTTAGGGATTGTAATATATAGGTCAGCTTCTGATAATGATGTCATCCGGTATGATACCCAAAGACCTTCAAGCTGCAAGACAAGAAACCAAGCATGAACGCTTACATTGGATAAAAACATAGACATAAACACAGTAGGCAGACAAACGCTCAAGCATTATACTCACAATAACATGAGCCAAAGCTGATTCCTTATCAGCCCCATAGCACAGCTCCAGCAACACATAGTCAACTTCTACAGCCACTATCGTAACAGTACGTGACAAAAGGACTTGACTATTTATGTTCACCTTATCTGCCAGCAACCTTATCGTATCTTTTGCAGAAGATTTGCTGCTGCGGAAACTAGGAGGAAGAGTTGGTTGTTCACACAAGTTCATGTAGAAACAATCAAGAATAACATTATACTCCTTATCAGACATCACAGCATGTAAAGAACCCACCTGTTCCACAAGAAAATGGACAATGATAACCATGGTAAGTTTAGAAAAGTGATATCAAGATCTCACATTGGGATATAGAGGTTTTCGTCTATACATCAAATATGACATAATAGATCAAAATAAACAACTGGTTTTTGTTTATTTCCCTACTGAATTTATATAATAAAAGGAAGGAACTGGTTTAACAAAACTTTTAACAATTTCTTTACCCCTTTCAATGATTTCAAAGCTAACTATCCAACAGTAAGGATGTTATGTCTCGAAAAGAATAGACCATATGGGCTATGCAGTAGAATGTAGAGCCCCTAAATTAAATGTAGAAGGAAAAGAAGCAGACAGTATTAAACTTGCTCAAAAGTCTAATAATAAGGGAAAAGTGCAGGTCACTTGCTAAAAGGTACATAGTCAGGATACTTATAATCAAGGTTCCTCAACAGCCAAAATTCAGCAAACTGAACAGATTTATGAGGTAATATGCGAAAGAACAGCCTCTTAGAAACAACTTTGGTGTGAAAAGAGGAACGAGAAAAGGAATGTAAGACCAGTGAAATCTCTAAATTTGAAATAAATTCCAATAAAATAATGCAGGGAAGTAAAATGAATGATGACCAAAAAGCAGAATGAGAAATGATTGTAACAGAAAAATTACTTTAACTTCCAACGCGAACGTTGGGACTTTGCGAAAGACATCTCTTAAACTGCGCCTAATATATACATGAACTTCTCTTCCTTCCCGTATCATTTGTTTGCCAATGGAGCCATTGATCCCAACAGCCATATTGATTCCCAAAATCTGTATTTTATGCACATAGAATCAGTGCAAGGACAGGTTATAATGCACATATCTAAAAGCATGAACAAAAGTAACAACCTCTGCATCAAGGACATCTAGATGGACAGCAGAAGGATCATTCTCAGGACATCCATACCAACTGAAAGAGTTCTTGATCCGTAGATGACCAAGATCGAGTTGCATGAAACTGTAAAACAGATACAGGAAGATAAAATTTTCAGTCAAGAACAAGGTGTTCAAGTCTTCAAGTCAAACAATGAAAATATTTAAAAAGAGTAATGCTATATACCACCGGTAATCTTTCACCTTTCGTCACCGGCCCATGATATGATAGGATATCAATTTGTTAAGGTAAACATGAATTACGGATATCCAATAAAATGCATTTATTGCATTTATTTCTAACCAAAATTAAAAAAAGTGATAGAAAGTGATAGTTAAGAGGTCGTATATAGCAGATTTGGAGCAAGAAAGACAAGCAGATAGCATATCAAACCCACGCTACTGAATTCCCATAATATTAGGATGTAAAAAAAAATCTCACTTGATAGTTGCATTGAAAAACTAGAATAAAATTTATAATCATTCTTCAGTCTTGAGAAATAAGAGAATCTGCAAGATATCAACTAACAAATTCCTAGGAAGACAGAAAAAGGCTATTGACATAGATTGCTTAATTAAATTGCAGAAGTTGGAACCAGTTCCACACTGATTAAAAACGACATTATTCCTCTCAAAGTTAAGATGAAATGAGAAACTGACTAACTATTAACCCTGTATCTCAAAGAAGTGGAAAAATATTTTCCAGAACTTGCACACATCAAAAACTTTACATACAGACCTGGAAAAAAGCATTAAGGAGAAGAAGTGGCAATCTGTAAATCAAACATTAGGAGAACAATAGAGGAGTCCTTATAGTTCATCAGTGCATGGGTTAGTTCAACCTTTTGTAAAATGTGTAGAACTAATAAGATTCTCAATGTATTCAACAAGTATGCCAGTCAAAATAGTTTCCACTCGTCGAAATAGCGAGAAACATCACCATTGTGCAAGAAATTCAAATAGTAACGGACTAGATGAAAAAGCTATCATCCAGTTCGTCTTCATGGAATAGAAATGCAGCCAACAATTCAAACAGACAAAAAGGAAATAGTTGGAAAAACTAACTCTTTGCTATGTGAATTTCGTGGAACTACTATTATGGGAGTGTCCAGTGAAAGGTCCAGTTTCACAGCAGATGCTCCATCAACTTCATATTTCTGAATCAGCCATTCTATTCCTCCGACTTTATCAACAAGTTTTATTGCTTCTTCAGTATGTGGAGTGGCAAGCTCCATGAAGTAGGCAGTTACCTGCAGATGCACACATTTATTAAATCAGTTAGAACTTTGGAAGCAACAACGAATTTAGATATTATAAAATTGATGTGGAAAACAAACAACTTATTTTGTGATAAGGAAATCAAGATTGATGTGGAAAAAAATGTGCACGGTTTGAGAAGGTTCTTGCCATCTAACATACTTCAGAGAATATCGTCTATTGCTAAGATGGATGTTTTCGCTGATGCCTCCTCGTAAAGGAAAAGTAGGGAAGGTTATTCTGGGGAAGGCAACTTTATGTTTACCTTATCATAATGTTTGTGATTATGAACTTGGATGAGCTTAGATGTTAAATCAATTATATCAGCATGTTTTTTCCTGATATTTCCCGACTGAAACACATTTGTGCTAGACCATGACTAATGAAAGCATAGACAAAATTATTACAAGGGATTAGTGAAGCATTGGAGTCCAGAGATGCAACAGGACAGGATCAATAATTAGTCTAAGGATCCATTAGCAAGATTTAAAATTGGTATCCACATTTTAGCTCTTTGAAAGTATCCAAATTGGTATCCACATTTTAGCTCTTTGAAAGTATCCAAATTAGATTCAAAATCTTCAAGTTTGGAATTGACAATGTATGCCAGCCCCATTGATTTTGGGATTTTGTTTACCTGTGGCATTCACATATTTTGATTTAGTCTTAAACGCAGTGGATCTTCAATAAAGGAGAACTATTCAAAACCACAAACTACAGGAAGCTATGCTGGCAATTTGCCAGTGCCATTCTCAAATAGTAACTTACCATAGTTATCTGTTCCAACTGGACAAATAAAGCATATATAGGAAAGAGCACATATCACAATCAAAGCCTCTACGTACAGCTCAATGTTCGGAGGAAGGTCTGTTGTGTCTTTCTTAGGAAGGCAATTTTGTGAAGGTAAGCATCTAGACTGTTACCTATTAAGTCCAGCGAATCAGGCAACATCTTACTCTTGAGGTATATCTATGTCGGGGCAAAACTTATAATAACTACAACTGAATGTAAACATAAGCTACTTAGCTGGAAACGAATGTAAAATATTGAAGAAAATAGCAGATTAGGCATATTTTTATGTTCTTGATAACTCATAACTCTTAGCAAGAACACACATTCAGTTTTGACAGTTCATAAAATCCGTTTAGAGGTGCTAGTTGATTCCATCTCCTTGTTTAATTTAAGGCTTTAACTGTAATAGCAATCCCATGGCGGTTGTCTGGAGAATTAATTAGGTACAATTTAGCATGTAGATTTACATGACCATTCAAGTGATCAGTCAAAATTATGATCACAAACGCTCCTATTCTCGTGATAATTGCAGTATGGGCTTGGTCTCTTCAACATCGAGTAATGAGAATCTTTGAGTGGATTAGAAGTAAACAACGGAAGAGTACAATGCAAATCTTAAGTGCTGTCAAGATGAATTTCAGGTGCCTTCATGCAGTATATTGGAGTTGCAAGGTCAAAGCACGAGCTTTGAGATCTAGAACGACCCATGCATGGAACAAGATCAGTGTATACTATGTGAATAGAGGGGATGAAATTAGAACCAAAAACTACCTCCTGAACGAATCTGTAAAGAAAAACAATGCGGACAGCAGAAAGCCGACCACTCAAACTGTAGTCATATCCTTCATAATCATCATCTTCAATGCTGTAAGAATTGAATGTAAACTGGAGACCAGGCAAGGTAAAAATAGATCCAAGTTAGCTGGAAACAAGAAAAGAAGAAAAAGTTCTTCTATGGAAATATATTGAAGTACCTCTATTAGGGATTCAGCTTCTTGGTTCCGCAGATCACAAAGCCAACCCCAACAGTGATCAGACCCAAGGGATAGATCACACATCCTGAAGTTTCCTAAAGTGCCCTCTATAGAATTCGAACTTGGATGAACCTTCACCAAAGCAAGAATTACTTCTGATGATTAATCGTGATGCAGAAAGTAAATAGTGGATAAAGGGAGATAATTTGAATGAATATTCAATTGGCATAAGGACAATAATGCAAAAGACAAGTATATACACAAATACTATGTGTAATCAATAGAATCTTTTAATATATCCAAAAGGAGAAAAGTATTTCTAGTACCTTAATATCCAAAAGAAAACTTTCTTGCACGAACATAGCTAGTTGAGTATCGTCCTCCTTATTAAGAAATATGGTAACGCTATCAACATTCATGTTTAAAAGAAATACAACCCGACCCTTCCCATGACCTAGTAGTCCCTTAATGGATGAATGCCCATGTTCTTCTCTCTTGTCTTTGTTTGCCGTAGGTTCATCATCAGAATTTTTTACGCTTGTACCACCAACCACACTATTTGCAGAGCTTATATCAAGGCCAAAGTCGATCAAAGCAACAAGAGTGGGCCGGTTGCAATAGAATTCCAACTTTGACATCCGAATACTCATCTGAAAAGTTCACTACATAATTTAGAAACAAAATATTGAGGAGTTAATCTCCAAGTATCTGATAATTTCTTCTGTAGTCCACCTTCATAGGATTACCTGTGTATCGATGCCATCATAATCAGGAGAACCCGGATTCCTTGTCAAGAATGAGACAGAAACAAAATCAGAATCATCAGTGCCCAGTGCCTCATAAAAGACATCACCATGAACAAGTTTTCCCTTCTCCGGGGTACCAGTTTCAACAGAATCAGACAAAGTCATGAAATCTTGCATGGCATCCTTGAAGATGTCATCCTCTTCAACTGTCACTGAGAACAGGTCCGTCCCTTGAGTTTCTAGATTATTAGTGTCCCTATGTGAATGGTGATCCGTGACAACTGAACAAGCTAAATACTGTGAATGCGAAGATAGCGAACCCTGAAGTTCATCCATGATTTTCAGAGAATTCAGCTTCACTTTTACTGTCAAATCACTTGTACAACTTGAGACATGCACCTGAAAAAACATCAAAAAAATATATTCATCAGATGAACAATATTAAGACACACCAGAAGTTGCTCTAGAAGCAAAATCATGATATTTTCCAAGAAGTTAGCTTTGAACATCTAAATGAAACAACTGAATACAGCAGTTACCCTGAATTATATGCAATACAGTTCCCGTTTCCGAATGTGAACATTCACAAGAAAGTTCTATGTGTTGATTGACATGTAAGGGCACATACCAAGAAATTATCCTCTTGCTAATGAAGATATTCAAACAGAGACAATTTACCTCGCAACACTAAAATTATTAAATATCTACCATTTACCGACCACTCAACTTCCAGCAGGAACTTCTAATTGTGAAATCATTCAAAAGAGAAGGAGTTCGTACATTCCTGGACAAAAGAGATGCACTTGAAAGTTGAAAACCCGAGACAACTGAAGCTCATGATTATAATTCGAAATGTAAAAGTTTCAACCCAATGAAATGAATTTTTTGAAGGCTCATATAGATATTCGGTCCAGTGTTGATGCTTTAGCAAATACCCTAACAGAACATTGTAGCAACCACTTACTCAAGACCTATGGATGGTAAGAAGCTGGTAACCCTCTTTCTCACTGTCAGCTATAAAACAATATAAGGGAACATTCTCTTGAAAGGTATGTGAGTGCTATCAGTGGACAGGTTCCGTGGATTATTTCCAAATGACAACTCACTAAGGTCTGATCGTGCAACCCATATCTCACACTTCAGATTCTGTCTTTCACTTGAAAGAATACACAATTTCAGTAACTTAGTAGGAGATTCAGAAAAGCAGCTTATGTTTCGTGTAAAATTCAAACTTCAAATGCAACAAAAGTTAGCTATGGGTGTTGTGAGGCAAAACCAATCATTTACAAACCTTTCCTCCACCAGCAAGAACTTCAAGGATGATCTTCTCATCAATCCTCTCATGTTTCTCGTCTCCAAACTGAAAACAGAAAATAAAGGAGAAACAATGACATAGTGAAATACGGATCTCTAGAAATCCAGGTACAATATAACTACTTGAAATTAAAAAACATGCAAAAGTAACATAACTGTCCAGAAACAATGCACAAAACCCATGAAAGTCTGACCTTTCCATATAATGACAATTTAGTTTCTACGACCGTTCCATTGACAACAAGATCAGCTGCTTTTGAATTACTGGCCCGAGATTCGGCAAACTCTAGTGCATCATCTCTCAGTTCATCAAGTATATCAACTGAAGGAGGAGCCTTAATCCAATAAATGGAAAGTAAGATCACATAATGAGTACTTATACGGACAGAGAAGAAGATTACACTAAACATGGTAGAAGATTCCATATCTTACAGAAGCTCGATAGGTACTTTGTACAAGTCCTCTCAACCAAGTTGACTTTTCCTCCTCCTTCGAAAACTGTACTATCAGAGTACTAAATGACTCCAGAGCCTTGTTTGCAATAGAAAAAAACAAAAAGAACAAAGAGGATATTATATTATAAGAATCAAACTACTCAAATTCGTACTAATAACTTTCAATTAATTCATAAAAAAGATGCTCAAGAAGTTGCACTGTAACAAGAGGCATATATAAAGATCAGATTGACAACAATATAAAATAGAAATATCTATTAAATTATTAATATATCTTTCTTTACACGAAAAAATAAGACTTGCTAAAATTCGGTGAGGAGTTCGTTTACCAGGCATATGAACGAAAAGAATACATAAACATAAAGAAAACTCATAAATTGTCAGGTATAATGAGACTTGCAATTGTATTGATTGAATAGAGGTAACCTAGGTATCAGAATACTGGATACCAATTTCTGAAATAACTAACAAATTAACCTACCCACCGAATATACAGGAAGAACACTGATAACTTTGAGGGGGAGAGGATGGGAAAGGATATCAAGACTAGCGAAGCAAACATGTGAGTTCTGAACAGAAAAAAATGATATAGAAAATCACCATTTTCGTCATAGAATTTATTGTTAACTATCACGTTAGTTTTTCCAGTACGTTAGATTAAGGGTCTTCTCGTTTTTGACAATATACAAATTTAATTCCTTGTGATCTTCCATTCATTAAGAATCTTATCTTCAGCTACATCCCAACAGATTATTCACCTCATTCTCAAAGGAATACGGACAGTACAGTAAGCATACAACGTCCCACAGTGTCTCTGCTAAAATGCTTGAAGAAATATTCTTTTCAGAGCAGACAATTCCCCAGAAATTAACAATGTCAAACCATCTTTGAAGCATGGATCGAGTAGTACAAAGACTAACATGACAATCCTGATTAAGGATGTCGCAGAAGTACTGATATTAAAATCTAACAGGAAAACATCACCTACCTTTTGGACATCCATGCCTCGATTGCTTACGGCAATACAAAAAGATGAACCACCAACATTTGCAGGAGGAATTTCACATACTTGTTTACCAGCCATGCTGCAGTTCAGAAGAAAACACAATAAAACAGGTTCTTATCCGATCAAAAAAATTCTAAATTAAAGTGCGTCTAAATCAACCAAAACATTAGTGAATTACAGTATGCCAGTGTTTCACATAAAAGATCTTAAGAGAAGTATGACACTAATATTAACAAAACGAACAGAAAAATGAAATTGCAGACCTTGAGCAGCGTTGATAGCTTTGGGAAGTTTCAGACTCCAACACATAAAGGTATACTCCAGATAAAACAAGAAAACAGGGTTGCCATGCAGCAACCGAATAGCCGATTCCCTGCATCAAGATAATATGACAAACTCGTTAATTGTGTAGCATCTGACTTGCATGGCATATAGAATGTTCAAGGTATTGACATACCTTCCAGACTAGAATTCTAGCCTCAGTTGCCAGATCTGGGGGACTCCAGGGGACAAGACCAGTTTGGGAATTTTCTACTGTATGCTGCTCAGCAATTAGCATTGCACCATTGAGTATATTCAACAATTCATTAAGCCTCAAATATCTTGCAGGCGAGAAGTGTATGCCAAGGCTTGGAATTTGAACAGATACGCGTGTTGATGGATGATTTGGATGAGGTGCCTTAATCTTAGTGGTAAGAAAATTGCAAATTAATATGAAATTTAAAGATATGAATCACTTTCAAAATTTGATGAAACTAGTTCAAGAAATATACCTGATCAACAATTACAGCCATTCCGCACCTATCAATAAGAGAATAGAATTTGTCAGCATCTTCAGAACAGGCAGAAATAGGAGGTTGGGATCCCCAAGTGGAAGAGTTGCTCTCAGAACCACCAGCTGTAAAGAAAGCTGCAATATCCCTTCCAGATATATAAAACCGAGAGTAGAGACTCTGTCCCTGGTCGTGGAGCTGACCGTCCACCTGTTATGAAGACAGAATAAGTCCACCGAATCAACCATGACATATGAGAAAATCCAAAAACTGAATACAAATGAACATACCTTTGTTTGCAAAGTAAAATGACCGAAATCTAATAGAAGATGGCTGTCACTTCCAGAGGTACCAGTTCTTATAGGAACTCTAACTTTTGGAGCATCAAGATCAATGTCAAGAGCAAATCTGATTACATCAAGGAAAAAGTATTAAGATCCTCCAAGAGACCCCAAATCTGGTGAAATAGCAGAATAAAAGCATGAAGATCCTCCAAGATCATAAAAGCAGAATAAAATGTGACTTTTCTAGTTAATGAATATGAGAACCTGCTCTGCTCTTCTAAGACCATTTGAAATTGTTCCTGAGCTCTCCTAGTCACCTTTTCAATTTTATGCTGTTCATTATATATTAATTGTCCAAGGGTTAGCTTAGTATAGCAAGATGATAGACAAAATCATCAATCTACAAAGGATATGCTTTCACCGAAAACACCAAGATCTTGTGAATTATAAATGATAATTACCTGCAAAGCATTCGCAGTTTCCAGTGCAAGAGTAGGACTAATGGCGGTGCTCCTCTTAACAAAATGTAAAAACCGATCATAACTTTCCATGAATACCTATAAAATTCAATCTCAATATGTGAGAGAGAGAGAGATTACATGAACATATGCAAAACTTTAGCAGTTATGAAATATTGAAGGAATTGAATCTGGGGAGACTTTGCCATATTTGAGTAAATGCCAAAGAGAGGTTTTTCATACGTCTTCATACCAAATAACAAAGTATTTATCTCTCCAAGAAAGATCGATTTTCAGTAAAGATCACCCAATAACAGCTTGGGGATGATTTTTCAAGATCGGATAAAGTTAGGATAGATTTGTAAGATACAATTAACGATGAGAAGAAAAACTAGCAGGGGAAGAGAACCAGGGATAATGGATGTCTATCCATCTCCAACAATTTTGAAAAAGCGAATGCCTTGACTCAGAGGAATATAAATCCAAATCAATAAAGTTTTAGTAGCTTTTTTTTTTACCAACACAAAGCAAGCATAAGCCTCAGCCTCAGCCAACAACACTTCATCACAATTTATCGAAAATTTTTGGCACATAAAATACTGTGGTTGTCTTCTTCTTTCACTCATATTCAGCATCAATCAGCCCATACCATATCCCAAAAGAGAAAAGGAACATAATAAAGAAACTGGTTAAGTTCCACTATGATGTAACAACCAATTTTCACCCAAAGCAAGATCATAAAGAAACAATCTAAGAAAAAGCTTTACGATTTCCTTCTACATTACAATAAATATCACAAAGTAGGAAGGAGATAAAAACCTAATTGTGAAGGAATTAGTATATTAAAGAGGACAACTAAAGCAAATTACCGTGGCATGACAAGGAGAAATAACTGCTGAAAGCCTCCAATCTACATTTTCTCCTGATGGAGCATGCACAAAACTAGCTTGCAAAGCATTCACCTTCTGCTCACTGGAGACACTCTGTGAAACAAAAAGTCCAATAAGTGACTAAAGTGCCCTACCTTAAGATGCTAACATATCAAATAAATTCCGATCAAATTCAAAATAAAAAATTGACACATACAGTAAGGCCCTGTAAGGGTAAATAATATTAAACTACATAAAATCTTTAAATCTATTTGGAAAAAAAAAAGATTCAACTTCTGAACATTCAAAAAGAAAAAAATAGACTCAACTTCTGAACATTCAATAAATAATTAAAATATACATTCTCCATGAAACTGGGATGTTAATACTATTGCTGAGCTTCCGAAGCAGGTGCAAAGGACGAAAAGTTTTCATATCACCAAATCCCTTGGACCACAAGTCTTTTTTTTATCTCAAATACATGAACATAACACTAGACAAAGACAAACCTGGGCAAGAGAGCCTTCAGGTGAAGAGAATCCATAATATTGCAATGTTACATCACAATGGGTACTCCGGTGTTTAAACTTAGTAGATACATGAAGATTTTCGAATCTACCACAAACAATCTCAGTATTATCAATGTTGACAATCCTGGCAGCTGCTTTACTGATGGACACAATTATCATATAATGTATCATGTTCTGAATATCCTTCCCAATGTGAGCCAAATCCTCATCTGGCTGGTAGCTTAGCAGTTTATTAACTGCTTCCCATTCTTCTTTAGTCAACCTCTCTTCCACTGACCCTGATACAGTCGAAGTGTCCGTCGCAGAGTCATCTGCAGAAGTGCTTCGCCTGCTTGGAAAAAGACGATGAATAGGAAAGCAAACATTGACAACAAATAAAAGTAGCGTATTTAACTGGAAATACCATATATGATGCATATAAATATTAAGGCTCCATTTGTTTGCCATTAATGGAATCCAAATTGGGAATCAGATATCTGGTAATCAGATTTCCAGTTATCTGATTCCATAATAGTGTTTGGTTGTGTATAGTAAATAGAATAAAGATCTTCTTAATGTTTAGTTCATGTACATTTTTTATTTTATTTTTTTGGAAGAAGTAAGCTTAATTCATGCACATTTCATAAGAAATGAAATTCACATTTGAAAACTTTCATTATATTAACCTTATTTTTAAGTTAATTTATTTGTATACGTTGTGTCACCGAGCTTGTGAAATTTTTATATTAAAAAAGTTAATATATTTTGATACTAACTGTAATATTGTACGCATAATTGATATTTAAATACTAACTATTAAAACAATAAATTAATTTGACTATGACACGTCAAAACAATTAAAGGGTCCAAAATATGAAGTACGACCAATAGATTACTGAATGAATATATACACACACACACACACACACACATATATATATATATGTATATATTATGTAAAATAAATAAAAAATTAAACTAAAGTATATGATTATGTATATGCATTATACTGAAATATATATGCACACACATACATATAATATATATATACATATTCATATATATATATATACACACATATATAAATATATATCTTATTATCATGTAAATATAGATTCAAATATAAAAGCTATATATGTAAATTGTATATATATATGTATTAATTTAAATAATATATTCCCTTATGTGATGAAGTATAATTATATATATATATATCTAAATATTTTTATTGATATAAAAAAGACATAATATGGATAATAAAAATGTCTAGCAAGTTATATTTTCAGATTCCTGAAAAAGGGAATAAGAAACTCTCAAGGAAATAGGGATTTAGATTCCTTGTTTTGGGGTGCAGGATTCCCTGTTTTGAGGAATCTGATTACTTTCCCATAATTTAAGCAGTGTTACCAAACACAGTAATCTGATGTCAGGGAATCGGATTTCCAATTTTGATTCCATTCCCTGGCAAATAAACGGAGCCTAAAAGTAATGTATTTCTGGCTGTTCTACGGTGAATAGCTTGCAATATGTTGGTATGCGATCACTAAAGATTCTCAGTCGCTATGCTGAAGATAAGAAAAACCTCCGACCAAAAGAAAGGAAAAGGAACAATGAAGTCAAACTGCATGAGTAAAGGAATTGATTAACTAAACCAGACAAACCATGTCAAGGAAAACCAGCTTCTCTTTTTAAGCATCCTCTGTTCAGCTGCTTCCTTCGACTTCACAGATTCAACCTTTGCATGGGCAATAAACCTAAATAACAACAGGAAACACTGATTATCACTCCAGTTGATGCTAATAAATAAGGAGCATTAACAACCAAAACTACTCAAGGAAACCCAGCCTAAAGTTCAAAAGAAAAAGATCATCATTTTAATTGACAGAACTTGCATTTATCCAAAATTTGAATTATCATAAGGTTATGCGGGGCGAACGTGATATAGTAGGTATTTCTATGTGGAGATGTCTTTAAGAAAAATATTCATGAATAACTAATATAAGGGAATAGATAAGCAGGAAAAACGTAGAAACTCATTTTCTCCCATATGTTTCTAAACATATATACGTGATGAAATCTACAGATATGGTAATTCTGGCACATACCTCCACAACAAAATAACTTTGGGATCCAGATCTCTCTCAATGTCTCTTATTTTGGATTTATCTACATTTAATCGCTGCAATAAATCAGCGTATAACTGCACATATTGTCTACGAAGATGACAAAGATGCTGGATTTGTTCCCATGAAAATCGGTAACTGTCGTGATATACAAATAAGATAAGTTAGTTTTACGAAAACTGAGTATTAATAAAATACAGCATTAGTCGGATGACAACATGAAGGTGGGATTTAGTATCCAGTATCCCCCAATAATATTGTAATATAGCAGCATGCACAAGATGAAATCTTGAAGTTCAATTTAGAATACTTAAACTTAGGTGGCTTTTTGATAATACTGAATTTGAGGACTGATAAGTCCTAATCAAATACCCGTTGAGTTTTTTATAAGAATAACAATATAGGAAGACAATAGAATTTCAAAAACTCAAGTGACCAAATGTTTCTACTAAAAGCATGCCAAATTATTTTGATGTTACTACTAATATAATAATTTCCCGAGTAATAAAACATCAACTTTTTAGGTCCGGCCCAATTTCAATAAAATCAAAATAGTTCCTTAAAATTTTGGACCGGATTTGTTAGTAAGCCATTTAAAAAATTCCTCATGGATGCCACCAAGAAGCTAAACATTGCATACGTTCAGCTTTAAGCTGAATGTCATTCTTAGATAGTTATCATCCATCTCTTAGCATTTATTCATGAACATTACCACATCTTCTTCTGATGCAACCCAGCTTGTGCAGCATAACGCCACCAGAAGGCGGCACCCTCTGAAACTGGCACCATGGGTCTTAAATGAGAGACTTCCACATGTGTTCTATATGTAGATATGACCTCCATAAGTTTAATCCAGTCATGATACTGTGCCTGAGATGAGCAGGTAGTGTAAATGCTTGCTCCAAATTGTAACAGATAGAATTTTTAAAAAGCATTGAAAATGTCTTAAGAATACTGAAGTGGACTAAGAAGCTTCTCAAAGGATATATCAATTTGCTTTACTGTCACCAAAATGTGTCAATATATTTAGATATATCAGCTACTCAAATCAAGTACATAACACATCATAAAATTACATGCACAATACAGACAGGACATTAAGTCAAGATTCATACCTCAGTAATTGTTAAAGAAACATCAGTGATGACAAGAGAAGCCTTCTCAAAGGGAACACTTGAATCATTCCTTTCCTGGTTCCCAAGACGATGGTACTTGAGATCCCCATTGATTGGTGAAACTAAGTAGGTTCTGTCTCGAGCCCATGGAGACACCAAAGTG
Source organism: Buddleja alternifolia (assembly GCA_019426215.1). Lineage (NCBI taxonomy): Eukaryota > Viridiplantae > Streptophyta > Magnoliopsida > Lamiales > Scrophulariaceae > Buddleja > Buddleja alternifolia. The sequence goes on from CM033403.1 coordinate 37,055,511, forward strand.
CCGCCTTTTGAAGATTCATTAATGCCATCTTGAAATATCTAATAAAGCATAAACAAAGAAAAGAAATAAAATGAAAACCATAATTAGTGAACTCTGAGGAACAAGTCATTGTTCTAAAACAGGCTCAAAATAAGAATGTACCTCAATCCATTCTCTAGGGCTAAGATCCTCCCATCTCTTGTCCAACTTCCAGGGACAGCGATTGGAATCATGATACATGGCAAGCCTTTCAAGTTGCAGTGACTACAAAAGAACCCCGAAAGAAAGGTAACAAAGCAAATTAATTTAGATATTATGCAACACTGAGACTTAAGGCGTACTCTTATGCAAGTACACCTAAGTAAAGATATATATGGCAATGTTACTATCAACTAGGTTGAGAATCACATTTAAAATTCTCATCTAACATTATCTAAGAGTATCACACCACAGGTAAAACTCATCAATCTTTTAATTGAAAAGGCCAATTATTATAAGGAATAACATGAAGCATACCTTGCGCAATTTATCTAAAGCACCACTTGTGTCGAAAGTTTCATTGCCCTGCTCATCCATCGTAACAGCAGCAAGTTTTGCAAGGGTCATGCCACAAGAAAATGGATGTCCTGGATTGCTGTATGAGAACATATGCAACGCAGAAAGCAAAGCCAATAGGAGATGACATGGAGACACACAAATAGAAATTCATTACTTCATCAAAGTAGTTCAAAGATTTAAAAAAGGACAGTAACATCAAGTAGAGAAATTAATTAATCTTATAATAATCAATTTCAAACGAAAAACCAACCTCACGGAATCTTCATATCTAATATGAACATTGCTAATAGAAATCTTAAGATTTCCAATAATTGTAGCAATTAGGGAGCCCAGCCAAGAGTTTCCAGCTGGTGGCTGCAAAACAGTGATGAAATTATTGAATCAAAATATAGTGACTCGAGAAAAGATTTCCAGCGGATGACAGACAATCTAAAGTTTTTAAAATTACAGCTTAGGCAGAGGGCAGATTTTCAGGACATCAACAAGAAAAAGAGCACAACCTCACTAATTCAAATCTTTGATACGATATAGATCGATGGAGTTACAAATCACGCAGTCAATGCTATGAGGCTTTACTTCTGCCTACACGCATTCCTACTGCCTAACTAACAACTTAGCGGACCAAGGAGGTGTAACCTGTAGAACCATCAAACACATGCAATTAAGCACACAAATCAAAAATATAACGTGAATATATGGAAGTTCTAAGAACCCCATTTGATACTCGTCCTTTTTCCTCCTGACATTTCTTTATCTCTAGACAAACCAAATTTATGTTGGGACGTCTCCAGCTATCAAGATTCCAACTCAACAAAGACTGTTGACTGTAAATAGAAGAACAACTATAAATGCTATCTAACGTCTCCCAAAGAAGCAGTTATCAAATAGATAAGAGCGGAAAAAGGAAAACGGAAAAGACGATAGATAAGAGCCTAGCTTGAGTTAATAAATGATGCAGCCTTATACAGTATACCTATTTTCCCCACTCTCATAAGAGAAAGTTCATTTTCTAACCGTCAACATAGAGAAAAGATAACATAACTGCTGCAACAATAACTGTAAAATTTTGGGCAGTCTACTTAGGAGCCATATAATGTAATCCAGTACAGATCTAACACAACATGAGGATATCAGTGACCTTAAGCCAACCACGACACAGAAAAATCTCTAAACATACAGAAGAAGATACAGATTTCAGTGTCATACATTTCCCAGCTTTGATCTTGATATTGCTTCAAGGGTTGCTGATTCTGCTTCCTGCATAACGAACAAATACAATATTAATAACATACAAAGGCATATCAAATTAGAATGTAATCGGTATTAAATTGAGGGTAAGATGAGCAGATACGTGACAGATATTATATGGTTCAAGAAAAAGAAAATATGAAAGGCAAATGTTGAAATTCTGCTTTTAGCTCCAAGAGTGGCTACTTTTACAACCTAAAGAATATTGAGTAGCATCTTAATCAGAGTCTTCATCTTCCAAATACCAATATGGGGTTTCCAAGTATCTTGGACAGAGGAATTGAGGGAATTTTATAAGATTTGCGTTTCCATAGCTACAGTCTCCCAGTCATTTCGTTCTATAGATATAATCTCCAAAAAGCAAAATGATGTGGTTGTTGAGGTTATATTTTCATAAAAGAAGTCGCATAACATTTTTTCCTTGTTAGTTGGCTATAATGGATGGAGTATATTGCTTTGACGGGTTTTGGCCCTATTGATCTGGCTTCTTCCTTTTATTCTTGTGTCTTATTGTCTTTTTCTTATTTGTGGGATATATTGGCCAGTGTCCAATAGCTTACTAGACATTGCTTTGATAAACAAACTGTAACATGTTCCTCATACCAATTATGCTATTATAAAATTCTTGTGAGTATACAAGCTTGAAGTTTGATGTAAATAATGTATAGTGCTTCCCCCTCTTCTTAGCAACAAAGTTTCCATCAAAATTAGACATGTGATAAGACTACCATTCCGAAATTCTAAGGCTTTAGCACACGACAACAGAAACAGACACCCTGTGTCACAAAAAAATTTGTAAAGATCATGAGCTAAATGATTTGAGCATTTTGAGATCCAGATTCACCATTTGGCGGTCAGCCGGTCACTAACACATATTACATAATCCACATGAACATGCTGTGCAAAGGCAACAAGCAAAACACTAGCACCTGATTTGCTAGGTATTCAAAACATACCACCAATATAAAAGAGGTAATGCTTGAGAGGGTAACACTGTCATAACAGTTGGTAATATTTTTAATGTATATGCCTTTACTGCAAATGGGAATTAGTTCAAGGGCGATGTGAAGTAATCAGGAACAGAATCTCGAAAGCAAAAGGGATTTACAATATAACGAACAGAATCATTAAGATACTTGAAAGAGATAAAAGATAGAAAGAATCAAGCAAAAAAAAATCTCTGCTAGGTCATCAGCCTTCAATCGTCAAGGTTACAGAGTAAAAGTTCTAGTAGCATGTACTTACAAATACTTTTTCACGGTTTAATTTCCAATTTTATTTTCTGAGATGATACGGAATATATTGATTTCATGGATACAAAGAAGAGGGTATTAAAAGAAATACTCACATCAATTTGTTGTAGTTTGGCCTCAAAAAGCTTGTCCCGATCTTCCTCCTTATAGAGAAGAAACAAATTGCATTCAGGCTAATCTCAGTTTAGAGTGAATTGGGGATAAATCGTGCATTATTCTATTTATTTTTCAAAAGGTACAGAATGAAAAAAAATTCAAACCTTCAAAGACCTTCCAACTGTTGCAGGATTGGCAAGAATAAACACTTGATCAATTAGAACAATGACTGGCTCTTTACCAAGACCTTTCCAAGGAACCTTATGATCAAGACAAAAGAATCCAATAAACAATTTTATACGCTCTTGTAATACAAAAAGATAAACATTCTATATATCTAGGTTTGAAGCAATCACGAATGGCAAGCAAGTGAAAGAGCAGGTATGTGGTCTTAGTATTATAATTCATGAATCCTTTTCCATTTTCTTTTCCCAGAGGTGGGAGAGAACTGGGTGGCGTTCTCCATCTTTTACATTTATAAGTACGTAGACCACCACTATATCCTGAAATAGAAGGAAATGTGAAAAGGAAACTGGAAGGTAGCATCACAAACATATCCACATGTATTCTAATGTATCAGTTACCAGCCATGTCTAAGAAATGCTACTAAAATAATAATCTAAGATGTATAATGATAAAATTCACAAAGAGCCATGTGATGTCAAAAGCAAGTCGAGATCCTTAAAATTTTCCTTTCACGGAGATTTTACTTCTTTATTTGTATCTACATTCGTAATTTCACCTTCAAACAAGAATGTCAAGGATCAATATCATAATATACAAGTTGTTTCAATATTTTTATGAACTCCATCTACTTTAAAAGATATGCAACGAAGAACATACAGATAAAAAGTTGCAAGATTAGAACACTCAAGGCTTAAGTTGAGTAGAGTGATCAAATGAAGCATGCGTGCCAGTATATAAAAAACTCATGGTAATGCCGCAAGTAAGAAGCAACAATCACTCAAACGCAACAGCGACATTAATTCCCTGTGCTTTCCATAACCAGGGATGAATTTCTTCAAGCTGAATGGAAGAAGAGGATCCATGAATGCGACCATAGATAAGAATGAAATTGAATGCTTTTTATCACTAAATTTATTCAGTGAAAGGTAAGGAAAGAGGCAATTACTATAATTATGTAACTCAAATTGGTTGAGATAGAGAAAGAAAAAAAGAAAAGGTAGAAAAGCTACAGAACTGGAACTAAATTAACAAGTGTTGTTAAGTACTATATCCTCAGGATTATTGATGAATGGAAGATAGGCATAGAACAATCAAAAAGCATAAATTACCTTCAAGGTTATAGTACCAAGAAAACCAGCTTTGACTGTAACAGGAAGCTTCAGAGCATTCAATGCTTCTGCTTTTAATTTCAAGTCTTTGAGAACCACATCACCTACAGAAAACACAGGAGCATACCAAGTATTAGCACAACATCCCAGCCACTTAAGACTTATAATAGAGGTACCAAAGCAAACAAAAGCTCAACAAAAATCAATACAACATACAAATTACTAACTTTATAATGCCATAAAAAAAGAATAAATTAGCAAAAATGTTAGTTTGTTAACAGGCAACATTTTTGCAGCATAGGAAGGCAACATCATTTCAACGGTAGTATTGAAAATTTCTCATCCTGTACTCATACAGAAATCTCTTAAGATGTAATATGGAATCCCTTCCCCACTCCCTAAAATCTTATATACCTTTATTCTTAAAGCTCACAGTAGTTCAAGAAGGACTCACATATATCAACTTCTGAGTTTGTTAAGTAATAGAAAGTATATATTTCTGTAGAGTTTTAAGGATTTGATTGATTCCCTTTCCTTGTTTAGTTTATAGTTTATGTATATATATAGGTTGTATATCATGAGTAATAATATATCAGAAATTCCTCCAACTCTTTCTAGATGGTATCGAGCCAGCAATTGGTTAAGAAAAATTAGGGTTCATATTTTTTTTTTAGTTGCCCAAGTGTGCAACATTCGGGTCACCCTTTTCGAGTCATCTCCGGTTCTCACCGCTACCCCCAGGAGGAGCGCCTCCCCATTTCCGGCCATTCCCCGAAATCTGAACGCCGTCCGATCAGCGTGTGGGTCTCACGCGCCACATCAATTTTCACGAATTTGTTTCGCGTACAGGCGCGTGTGGTGGTCTTTCGGTCTCCGGCCAATTTTTCCGGCGTCGCCCATGCTCCGTTCGGTTTCCGTGCCAGGTTTCGCTGCTTAATTTTATCGTTCACTGATCTGGGTTTGCTTTTTTTGGTTTGTGCTACTGTTCATCTTCTGCCTTACTGTTTTTGCTGCTTATTTTCTGGTTTTTGGTGTAAGACTTTTGTTGGGATTGTTTTTGGTGTGACATTTTGTTGGGTTTGGATTTTGGTGTCGTATGGCTGATAAACAGAGAATGGTTACAGTATCTGAAGCTGAATTTGCTAAATTTCTTCAGTACCAAGACATGTTATTACCTTCATCTCGTCCTATCACTGCCATTGCTGAATCAGGTAATCCAAATACGTGCCTCCTTTCCTCTTCCTCACAATGGGTCATTGACTCGGGTGCTTCTGACCATATGACAGGTAATCCTAATTTGTTTACCACATTTACACCACACCCCTCTTCGCCTAAAGTCACTTTAGCCGATGGTTCTACATCTACTGTTCTTGGTTCTGGGACTGTTCATCCTACCTCATCCATTTCTTTAGCACATGTCTTAAGTCTCCCTGATTTCTCTTTTAATTTAATGTCTGTGAGCAAAATAACTCGTGCTCTCAATTGTTGCGTCTCATTCTTTCCAGATTATTGCTTGTTTCAGGATCTTGTGACGAAGAAGATTATTGGTAAAGGACATGCATCGGGAGGTCTCTACCTATTGGATATTCAGGCGCCGATGCCCCGATTCACTGCTTGCTCGGCTATCTTAACTCCTTTTGAAGCTCATTGTCGGTTAGGACACCCTTCTCTCCCTACATTAAAGAAAATTTGTCCCCAATTTCACAATGTGTCCTCTTTAGATTGTGAGTCGTGTCAGTTTGCCAAACACCATCGGTTGTCTTCTAGTCCTCGTGTCAATAGAAGAGTCAGTTCTCCTTTTGAATTAGTTCACTCAGACGTTTGGGGTCCTTTTTGTGTCTAAACCTGGATTTTGGTATTTTGTTACCTTTGTTGATGATTTTTCTCGCATGACTTGGGTTTATTTTATGAAAAATCGGTCTGAACTCTTTACCCATTTTACTGCTTTCTGTGCTGAAATTAAAACACAATTTACTACTTCAGTGCGTACCTTGCGAAGTGACAATGCCAAAGAATATTTTTCTGATTCCTTTCAGACGTATATGGTTAAAAGTGGGATTCTTCATCAATCCTCATGTGTTGACACGCCATCTCAAAATGGTGTAACTGAAAGAAAAAACAGACATCTACTTGAGACAGCTAGAGCCCTCTTATTCCAAACACATGTTCCTAAATGCTTTTGGGCTGATGCTGTCTCAACAGCTTGTTTTCTCATCAATCGTATGCCATCTTCTGTTCTTCATGGTGAGATCCCTTATAGTATCCTTTTTCCGACAAAATCTTTATTTCCTATTGAACCTCGCTTATTTGGTAGTACTTGTTTTGTTTGGGATGTTCGGCCTCATGTTACCAAGTTAGATCCCAAGTCCGTCAAGTGTGTTTTTCTGGGTTATTCTCGGTTACAAAAAGGGTATCGGTGTTATTGTCCTAATCTTAGCAAATATCTTGTATCTGCTGACGTCACTTTTATGGAACATTGCTCTTTCTTTCCTACCTCTTCTAATCCTACCGCCGGTCAGGGGGAGAATGATGATTTATTGGTTTACCACATCACCTATCAGGCACCGATTGTTGCTCCCCCAGCACCACCTCCATCTCGTCCACCTATTCACCATGTCTATTCCAGACGACGAGATCCTTCTATTACATGTCCCGCACCGGTTTCTACTTCGCCATCAGATCCATCAGACAATGATACTGATCTTCCTATTGCCCTTCGTAAAGGTAAACGCCAATGCACTTATCCCATTTCGTCTTTCGTTTCCTATGATTGTTTGTCTTCCTCGTCGTACTCTTTTGTTGCTTCCATTGATTCTCTATCTCTCCCTAAGACTGTTCACGACGCCTTGTCTCATCCTGGCTGGCGTGCGGCAATGATAGAGGAGATGAATGCTTTAGATATGGTACTTAGAATCTAGTGAGTTTACCTGCAGGTAAAAAGGCTATTGATTGTAAGTGGGTTTTTGCTGTTAAAGTTAATCCTGATGGATCTATTGCTCGACTTAAAGCTCGCCTTGTCGCCAAAGGCTATGCCCAAACTTATAGGGTGGATTATTCTAACACTTTTTCCCCGGTGGCTAAATTGACCTCTGTTCGGTTATTCATGTCTATGGCTGCCACTCATGATTGGTGATTGGCCCTTGCATCAGTTAGATATTAAAATGCCTTCTTACATGGCGACTTATTGGAAAAAGTTTATATGGAGCAACCACCAGGGTTTGTTGCTCAGGGGGAGTATGGGAAAGTTTGTCATCTTCAAAAGTCTCTTTATGGTTTGAAACAGAGCCCCCGTGCATGGTTTGGAAAATTTAGTCAGGTAATTGAAAAGTTTGGAATGAGCAAGAGCAAGTCTGATCATTCGGTGTTTTATAAACACTCTTCATCTGGACTTATTCTTCTTGTTGTGTATGTGGATGACATTATTATCACCGGAAGTGATGCTACGGGAATATCATCTCTAAAGTCCTTTCTTCACAGTTCGTTTCATACTAAGGATTTAGGGTCATTGAAGTATTTTTTGGGAGTTGAGGTGACAAGGAGCAAGAAAGGCATCTTTTTGTCACAGAGAAAATATGTGCTTGATTTGTTGACTGAGACAAGAAAGTTAGGGGCTAAACCATGCAACAGTCCGATGCAACCTAATTTGCAACTCACAAAGGAGGGAGATTTATTCAAAGATCCTGAGAAGTATAGGAGATTGGTCGGGAAGTTGAACTATCTTACAGTAACCCGTCCTGATATCGCATATTCTGTTAGTACTGTAAGTCAATTTTTGTCTTCTCCAACAGTTCATCATTGGGCTGCTTTAGAACAGATCTTATGTTACTTGAAGGGAGCTCCTGGACGAGGCATATTGTATAAGAATCATAGTCATACTCGTATAGAATGCTTTTCAGATGCAGATTGGGCAGGATCTAAACTGGACAGAAAATCCATCACAGGTTACTGTGTTTTCTTTGGAGGGAATTTGGTTTCACGGAAAAGCAAGAAACAAAATGTTGTATCTTGCTTTAGTGCAGAATCAGAGTATAGAGCTATGGCACAGTCTACTTGTGAAGTAATGTGGATATATCAGTTACTAATTGAAGTTGGTCTTAAAGTCTCAACTCCAACAAAACTTTGGTGTGATAACCAATCAGCTCTTCATATTACCTCAAATCCGGTGTTTCATGAACGAACAAAACATATCGAGATTGACTGTCATTTCGTTCGTGAAAAGGTGCAACAAGGTTTAATCTATACGGGATATTTGAAGACTGAAGACCAACTTGAAGATTTATTTACAAAAGTTTTAAATGGGGTTCGGGTTGATTATCTTTGTAACAAGTTAGGCCTGATTAACATCTATGCTCCAACTTGAGGGGGAGTGTTAAGTAATAGAAAGTATATATTTCTGTAGAGTTTTAAGGATTTGATTGATTCCCTTTCCTTGTTTAGTTTATAGTTTATGTATATATATAGGTTGTATATCATGAGTAATAATATATCAAAAATTCCTCCAACTCTTTCTAGAGAGTTTAACTTCACCAAGGGGTAAAGACAAAATAAACAGTATTAGACTGGCTTAAATGGTAGGAAGATTTTGGCACTTGGCAAAATCATTTTCTCAGACAGAAATGCTTAAGCCCAACATCCAAAAAGTTTGGAGAATTCAACAACTTTGTATTAAGATATTCAGCCAAGATCAATCCTCAGATACTTACCACATATTGATCGGAAAACATTTTTCCTATTTATTCAGCGGGAAACAAAAAAGAGATAACAAACACAAAAACGTTACTTAGATCCCATACTCTATTGCAGATTATAAGATTTGAAACGTCAATCATACATTTGGAGAAACAAAAGCAAAAGCTTAAGCTGTTAAGCTTTTGCTAATGATCAAAAGGGAGATCATTTATTGAAGTACAAGTACAGAAACCTTTTATTTGTGTTCCCCAACTTCAAAAATTAACTCTTCAAACTTGATTACCAAGCAAATAGTTGAATGAGTTAGCACAACCATCAGAAATTGATTAACAAAGCGACAGTGGCTCAAAAGATCATAAAACATACAAAGAAAGCCAAAACAAACCTTTCCATACACTGATTCTCAAGGCCTCTGCTGACAGCCCATGGACATACTCACCCAAATATTTTCGAAGCAAATGCAAAACCTACAAGAAATTAACATAAAAATCATAAAACAACATGGTTTGAAGAATGAGTTAGAATAAGCTTTCTGAGAACATGATATGCTGGATGATGATATCTCAAAGAATTACTGAAGAAAACACTGGAGTAAAGAGGGTAGAGGGACCAGATCAGGCTGTTCCCCAAAAGAGATTACAAAAAAATTGTGAATTTCTGTGTCACCTCCTCTGAAGACCATCAATCCACAAGTAGATCATCTTCAGAGAGTAACTATTTTCAAGATAGATAAATACAATAATTTAAGCCTAGAAAAACCATATGTTTTACGTAAAACCATACACTGGCAGTAGTATGCCAGCACTGGATGTTTTACAATGAACCAAATAGGTTCACCATCTTCTCCAGAAAAACAGTTCTAGTAATCAAAACAATGACGCTACCAATGATCTTCTAGATTTATTAGGGATGTTTACATCAGAAACTGGCTGAAAATTCATAGGAAGAGGACGGATTCTAATCATTAAGTTTCAACAAAAGCAATACCAATCAACAGCATATGTAAACGTTACTTTAAGCATAAACCATCCAGCAATGATAATCCCATCTGCATCTCTTGCTATTACACTTTTTTTTTTCTTCTTATAAGTAAATTAGAATTCAGAATCATTTAGAATATCAGTGTTATTAATTCTAGGAAGGACGCCTGTAATTTGCAATCACGAACACGGTCAAATGGTCTGCTTTTCCAGCATTAAAAGCAAAAAAGAAAAGAAGGCACCCGACTGTCTCAAACTTTTTTTTAGACAAATTGAGGATACATTTAAAGGAACAACCAAGTAAGAAAGCAGTAGAGTAACAGCCTACAAAAATATTGGAATGTCGACCATCTCAATCTTTCCTGTTTCAACCAACTATAGTGATTTCACTTTCTAACAATTTGTTTGAAATAGACATGCTAAATGCTGGAAAGCATCGTGATAAAGCCAGAATGAATCACATTTGATGGAAGCAAACATAAGGGGCATGAGTTTCTAATAAAAGTGCCTTTTAGAAGGAAACAAAAATAAGTTCAGAAAGAAGCCATCCTAACTACTCTCTTCCAGATGGCTTCCGCTTCGAGAAGTTCAATATAAAGCCGTCGGAGAAGAAACAGTGAGAGTTGGATGCTTGCTAACGGATGAGAAAGTCAGTTTCAACATTTTCCTTTCTGCTATTCAAACTGTAGAAGTTACGGTGACGAGTTTGTTGGATTCTTGTATAAGTCCGTATTAAAAGGGGGTTTTGGGGATTTCAGAAATGAAATGTCATTTTTTACTCTCTTGATTCCTCTCTATTTTCCTGAATTTCTTGATCTATCACTTCTAATTTTTCCTCAAATGTCTAGCTAAAGTATATGATTCTTGATCGATAATATCACAATTTGATCAATCCAGTTTATGATTACACTAGCTTAACCTATAAGAATCACGATAAATGGTCAGCTACATATAATAAGGAAAAAGTTTAGGACTTCCAGATCTACATACAAGGCAAGACAATGAACAACATAATAGATCATCATTTAGCGTTCTTTATGCAACCAATTGGAGGACATAATCTATGTCAAAACTTCCTCTTAAATTTGAACAAAAATCAATAAAATTTCAACTTAGCTTTGATTGTCTGCCGACTTGCCACCATCATACATACATAAATTACTTAGCTGGTCCATTGAAATATCTAATTTACTCATTTCACATACACTATATACGTCAGTATCAAGACTACTGTTTTGTATATGACCCACTATCAAACTCCCCGATAATTATACATTAAACAAGTCTTAAGAAGTCAAGGCTGCTGAAGTTTGGCAGTTATGAGTCTGATAATCACTCATAGAGCACTAAAAGGTGAGAGGTACTATGTGTGACATTTGTTTCTACACATGTGACATTTGTTTCCACACAAGTTCATTTCATATACTATTCAAGTGGACATTCCTTCCAAATACGAAGCCACGATGCAAGCAAATACTGAAATATTATATATTGGTTTACCATCATGTGATAGATGAATTTGCCTATTCTTCCCTCTAATTTTCTGTGCTTAGACATCACAACCTAGTCCCGTTACATTGAACATTTCAAACAAATTCAACTAGAAAAATAAAAAGTTGAGAAATATTTAAGCCTCGGATATCAACATGATAAAATTAAGTAAACTAATTGCATTTCAATCTATAAGCACCTAAACGAATTCCACTCCACTGCAACAATAATTCAGAAACTCACAAGCCTTCATTCACACGTTACACAAATCAAATTAGCTACAAAAATCCATTCCAAATAATTTCCAATCAAAAATCATAAGCAAATCAAACCGCTAACATTTTAAGAGTCTAAACAATAATTAGAAAAAAAAAAGAGACCAAAAATCAAACTTACATGTGCCTCGAACATGGTGAAGTATTTAGTTCAATCGAGGAGTTTCAGAACTTGATTTCAGCATAAACTGATGATCGCCGCTGCAACAACACCGCCATGGATGATAATAGAAAGGAAGAAAATATTTTGGATCGATTGAACAAAATCAAAACCTTTTCTTTTGTGTGATGATTTGAAATGTGTATAGAGTTCGTGCGTGAGAAGCGGTGGTGGTGGGGTATCCAGGTGCTGTGACTTGTTGTATGTAACTTGTAAGCACAGTTTGGAAACATTTGAGAATTGCTGCCGGATTATGTTTTGGGTCGGGTCGAAATCTTCAACACGGGTTGAAAATGGGCTGGGTGTATGAATGGGGTTTATAATTAATTGGGCCCTAATGATATGGTGTGTGGGCCCATTTAGAAAAAGTGCTGAATGCATTTTGGGCCATGCTAATAGTTACACTCCGAAAACTAGTCCAATAAGACCTTTACAAACATTGACCCCCTTGTCCAAAGCACCTTCACGGGCCGGGTGTAAGATTTATGGACGACGTCCTGCTTGACTTTGGAGGCTATCCGAGCTCTAGTTGATGACGCGCATGAATTGGCGAGGGAAGACTCTGAATCAGTTGACACGGTCATGCTAGTTGGCTGGAAGAGGCTCAGTGGAAACTTAATGTGGATGCAGCAATTCGAGGTGGTTGGGATCATCAGGTGGGCACTGGTGGGCTTATCTAGGACGATCAAGGGAGATGGGTTTTTGGGATCTATTAAGATTGACACTGGCCAACTCTTGTGCATAGTTGCAAGGCTATCAAAAGATAGTAACTAACATCGGAGATGAGACAAGCTAAATTCACATTAGAGACTGACTATCGGGAAGTTGTCTATAACATTCATATGGGGCTGTTCTCGCGCCGCCATTTTGAGGTAATCAAAGATGACTTGTCCTTACCATGACATGCGACTATTCTCCATATTTGAAGGGAGGCGAAAAAAGTGGCATATGCTTTGGTCAATCTCGGCCTAGAGCAAGGGGCAGCGGTTTTGGATACTCCAACACCAAACATTAATGATCTACTCGAATTAGATTAAATATACTACTTTAAACTCGGATTTGTCGAGTTAGGTCGTAGAGTAGCATCCTTTAAAGGAATTATAAAAAATGTACTCGATTAAACATTGACCTAATAAAAGAAATTTTAATTTGACTCGAGATCGTAAATCAAAGATTAACAAATATATTCCTATTGAACTAAAATGTGCCCACGATTGTCTTGTAGACAGCTCGATCCAAAATCGCAATTTCCACTAGTATTATGTACGCACAACAATAGCTCACAAATCTACATCAAAAGCACGATTATAGTCGTACTCCGGTTAACAATTAGACAAATTAGATACAAAGGCTACTGATTTCAATTAGATATAATTAATAAATAAAAAACATGACATATGGCAAATGGTTGTTATCGGAATACTTAATGTTAGGCTTAATTATTTGTTAGGTTGTCGATTAACATGCATAAACGATACATAAAGAAACCAAAATAATGCTTTTACAACCCCATCATCTTCTTAACCTACTATTAAGTTGTGATTGCCCGTGACTCTTAGGATCATCAACCCGTGATTAGTTTAAGACATTTTGCAGTTTAGGCCTTAGGTATCTGCCCACATCAAAATGGATACGTGTACTTTCTTCCTTATTCTTCCTTGAAAATGCACATTGAATATTGGTAGATTCATGTGAATGTTTTGATAAAGACGTAAAACAAATTAATAGTATAAAATTACCTGATCTTTTGTGATTGGTTGGGTTTGACCAAATCAAATTCAAACATTCAGAAAATTCGATAATATATTATGATTTAATTATAATAAAACTATTCAAAAGGAGAAGGTAATTTAGAAAACAATAGTAAAACGAAAAATGTGACCATACAGAATGCACAACTTTTGTTAAATATAATAATAATTGTTTTTCTTTTTGTCATTGAATAAAAATAGATAAGCAAAGTAACATCACTTCTCACGTCAAGTGAACAATGTTGTGGTTGTATAAAATGCTTAAAAAAACTCTTGAAGTGATGTATCCTCTATTCATTTTCTCATGACTGGTACATGCATACACGTGAAAGGTTAAGACAACATTTGCACATATAGTTATCCTTCTAGGATTTTCTAATCTCGATTATAATTCATGATACAATTAATCTTAGGTAGGCAATTCCATTTTGATTGAAGATTATCGTAATTTAATGTGTTCATTAAAGCTTGACTCTGATGCGTGCATCATTCATGTGTGGGAAAATTCTAATTAAGATGTACCGATTCCAATGAAGTCGATTCATCTATTACCATTAGATGTATGTACTTTCAGTGTGTTTTACTATTTTGTCTGTATTTGCATCCAATGGTGTATAGTGCAGTGGCTCTGTTGGACCCGATCTGACATAAAATCACCCGTCATGTGTGTTCTACCTATTGAACTCGGATCTAGTAACCTGTTTCGAAGAGCTCTCATTCTTTGATGGGACTTTCTTATTCGATCAAAAAGGTGGATTACAACACTTTTACTTAAATTTCCTTTTTAACGGTGAAGATATATATTTACATTACACAAGCCATCAAAAGTCACTACATTTTTACTAAGCCGACAATACACCTAACACCTTCATGTATCTAAACGTACAGGACTTAGTGGAACTTGATCAATATCATCTTTTGCAGTCCTACATCAACATCTAGATGGGGGGGGGTCCCTCAATTTAACCCCCCATGTGGGGGATCCAACGGCCCTCGCTGGGCCCCAGCATAGAATTTTCCCATTTTTTACCAAGCCGACAATACACCTTCATGTATCTAAACGTACAGGACTTAGTGGAACTTGATCAATATCATCTTTTGCAGTCCTACATCAACATCTAGATCTGGGTGGGAGGATGTGTCGACCCTATTGAAAAATGGGGTAAAAAGTATTTTTGACCCCAACTTATAAAGTTGAGAGCACTTTAGTCACCAATCTATTAATTTCGATACCGAACTTCTCAATCTATGTAAAATGTAACATTTCAGTCTATTTGACCGTCGTCGGTGAAATCTTTTAGAATATTCCGTCATGTAATGAATGGGGAGTGGGTGTGCGCAAATGTCATATGATATGGTGCAAAGTGCACAAATTTTGACAAATTCGAACGGAATATTTCAAAAAATTTCACCGACAATAGTCATGTGGACTGAAGTGTCATATTTTATGTAGATTGGGAAGTTCGATATCAAAATTAATAAATTGGGGACTAAAATGCTCTCAACGATATATGGTGGGTATTCGGCAGGCAGTCGGCATACTTTAGTAATTAATATATATTGTGTAATTTGAGTACTAGTGTGAATATAAGCATATAGATTGAAGTTAGAAGTACCCGTGAAGGGTTTAATTCCATTGTCGTATTGCAGGTTGATAGAACATAAACTTCCATGGCCACAAGTAGCTACACAACAATAAAGACTCACGAGACTCTTTTGCTTTTTTTCACTTACAGATCACATAATAATATATTAGCATCATTTCATTTTATACTTTCATTTCATACATGACCACACTACACCACACACCCTCCAATCTCAATAAATGTCATAACTTCTGTGCTCAATCCCATTTCCAAACATCCACGTATGTGACTATTTCAATTGCGTTACTAAGTTTGTACAATTTGCTTTTTATTTATTTTATTTTTCTCTGCCAACTAACTCCAATGTATGTTCAGGATTTAATCAAAGTTTTTCAAGAATTTAATGAGTTAAATATGGAATGGAAGGTCCAAAATCGGACCCTCTTCATTTTTGGCATTATTTTGTCGACGTGAAGATCTACATTATGGGAGTACGTTTCAAGTGTTTGTTGTTCATTTCTTTCCATCTTTTTGGAGCTGAAATTAGATTTGATATGTCTTGAACCTCTTTGAGAGATGGAATCTTTTTCAAGATAATTGGTTCGGTCGTCCTCCTCTACGTTAGAAACAAGATCAATTTTTTTCCTATTTTCTTTTTTTCGTTTTTGTGCTCGCTTTAATTTGTACCCCAATGCAGTATCTTATTTTGTTAGATGTTGTAGTGCTAAGTTTTTTAGTATATTTTTTGTTGTAACTGGGACTTTTCCCACTGTTTTTATTATTTAATAAACTTAATAACAAAAAAAGAGAGTTAAATATAGAATCGCACATATTTATTCTCCAGTTTATCTTTTCAAAAAATCGTCTCTTATCACTCTTTTGTAGATCAATCAACAAGTAGAAAATTCATAAATTGTTTAATTAATCTAGTTATGAATTTCGAAGCCATTTTTCTTTTTTATACTACTAGTGCACACCACTAGCTCTTATTTCCATATAGATTATACTTTTCGAATTGCATCTATATTGGTGCTAAAGTGGCAAAGAGAAAAACAATATTTGTTTTGTAAACTATTAGCCTTCAATAAACATGGAAAAAGTGATGGAAAAAGTGATGACGTATATATTTAATTAAGGAAATTTAACCGTTACATAAAATGATGAATGTTACTTATTGAATTAGGTTCGAAGTAAAAAGTTCAACAATTTAGACTACTGTTGTTTTTTACATGGACCGAGGGTAATATTTGTTCTTCGAAACAATTTACTATTAAAACATTCACAGCTCACAATAAATAATATACCACCTTAATTTCAAGATCATTTCATACAACATAAAATTAAGTAAATATGTAACATTAGATTTTAATTATTATTTTATACCAAATACTTCCCGAGGAATATTTTTTGAGTTTTGAGGTTGAGAGTGAATTTGACCCAACTTTTACATAATTAATTATGGCAAAAGTTAGGATTTTCAAATTTTACAAACCGTGATTTTATAACCCAAAAATAAGATCATAAAAAACGAGACAAATAGTTATCAAAATAGTATTTGAACTCCACAATACAAATTTTTGCTTACCGCCAACTCAAACTCACCCTAGAAGAGAATGTGAAAAGTGCATGTTGGCGAGGGTACAGTTACCAAGAAAACCATGACCTCAAAGCAGCTCACAGGTTCTTCTTAATTCCCCAATACCAATACTATCTCATTTTCACATCAATATGTTGCAAATAATTTCTGGACCACCAACATTGGAAACAAAAGAAACAGAAAACAATCAATCACAGAATTTGTGAGAGATCTTTTACAAAGAAATTCCACATAAGAACAATCTTACGTGAAACACCCCTCCTCATTAAAAATAGGATTATAAACCAATGTCCAGCACAGTTGGTAAATAATTGGGTTCTTTAAGCATGTTGTCAAGGGTTCGGTCCCTGACCGTGTGTATGGAAAAGATTTTGTTGGGAAAGACAAAACCCACTTCGGTGATCTCTACGACTCAAAGGGATTAGTCTCCAACGTCCAATTGGGGGAAGTCATTGGTATAAAACAAAAAAAAAAATATAGGACTATAGAACTTGATGTACGGACCTACATCAACTCGACACGTGTCCATTGCTTGCATGAAAATGCCTTTTGGCCTTCCGGGCACCTTATACTGTTTGAGTATAAATAAATTATAGCCTCTACTTCCATTGGGACTGAATATCACTTTTCTTTTTTCAACTGTTAACTTCTCCTTCCACCCTTATTAATTCTTCACATTCCAATATTTTTGCCATCTGTCACAAGTTTTCTTATTACAAAAACTTCACATTGTTCAGGAAGAAAGCCTCCAATGGAAATGTTGCACTACTTATTGTTTACATTTATCACAACACTTTTATTACATCAAAATATTAATAATGTGGATGCTGCAAGGCATCATCACCACATTAGCAAGAAGCAAAAGAGTAAAACTGCCCCTGCCCCTGAGGACAACTCTGTTTCGCCCTCCCCTGGATATCCACCGCCCGTTCCATCCGATCCGAGCTACGCCCCGGATCCAACCCTACCAGAAGAACCCGAGAACAATTCGACCACGAGCTGCATTTTCGATGTGACAGATTTCGGGGCAGTGGGAGATGGAGACACTGATGACACTGCTGCATTCAGGTCTGCTTGGAAGGCTGCATGTCTAGTCGAAAACGGTGTCGTTTTGGCTCCTTCCGATCTCGTTTTTGTAATCACTTCCACCATTTTCTCCGGACCATGTCAGCCTGGCCTTGTTTTTCAAGTATGATTGAATTTTTTTTATTGTTGTTGTTAAGAATTTTTAATAGTACTACATAATTAGTGATTGATTAGAGTTAATTTTGATGTATTAAGGTGGATGGGGTGTTAATGCCGCCTGATGGACCGGAATGCTGGCCAAAATCAGATAGCAGTAAGCAGTGGCTTGTGTTTTATAGGCTTGATGGTATGACTTTCAATGGTACTGGTACAATTGAAGGCAATGGCCAAAAGTGGTGGGATCTCCCATGCAAACCTCATAAGGTAAATTCTTGTTTCTGGTAACTTTTCGCTGGAAATTCAAGTCCATATTGGATTTGATCGACTCTGAATTAATTACATAAAATTTGGTTAAAACCGAAATAATTACCGAGTATTATAGCATATAATTAGTTGGGTGCGACCAATCTTGGTAACAAGGTAAAAGATCCATGTGTCAACATAGATTTTGTTATAGTTGGATGTTTAACTAAGATTCATTGCTTTGAACAATTTCAGGGTCCTAATGGATCGACATTACCCGGACCATGTGACAGCCCTGCGGTATGTTAAAATTCTTCAACATTTTAATGATTTTGTCTTTTTTTTCTTTATCTCGACTCTTTTCTGGAAAATTAATAATTAATAAGCTTTCATTCATAGATGATTCGATTTTTTATGAGCTCCAACTTGGTGGTGACTGGTTTGCGCATTCAAAATAGCCCACAATTCCACATGAAATTTGATGGGTGTGAAGGAGTACTAATCAACAAGCTGTCGATCTCTTCGCCTAAGTTGAGCCCGAATACAGATGGAATTCACATTGAGAACACAAGGAACGTCGGCATATACAATTCTGTAATACACAACGGTAACTAAATAAAAAATCGAAATCATACGAATTTGATTACATATATATTTTTTGAGGGATTAACTAATAAGTGGATTGAAATGATGAAACAGGGGATGATTGCATTTCAATAGGAACAGGTTGTTCAGATGTTGATATAGAAGCCGTCACTTGTGGGCCTAGTCACGGGATCAGGTATGTGTGGTGATTGCTTCACCAATTTACTATTCTTTTCAATTTGTCACAAGAGTATTAAATTTGCTGAGCAAAGATTCTTGCATCAATTATTGAGCCCTGATGGGTATTTTGAATTGCATCTCGTGTAAAGCCCTGAAGGAAACAGAAACATAAAAGTGGCTGCAGCAGTTAGAAATTTAATGACAGAATAATGCAGTTTTTTTATGGTAAAAAATTTTGTGCATTTTGTTTTGTATAGCTTTTGTAGGAGTCAAGATTTGGAAGAATATAATGGTGGTAGACTCCCACTGCTATATAGACATAAAGTTGTTTCAGCACATGTATCACTATCCTAAATATCAAGGGCAAACAATAAAAGAAAGCAAATACATTTAATCCTCTGTTAAAGTCATTTTCTAGTTAAAATTCTAATATAGTCTCTCTAGACAAACAAATTTGCTTAGTTTTTTTTATCATGATCAATACAGTTTCAAGAGGCTTGACTCATCCAACCTTTTTTTTGTTTTTTTTGTCGTGCAGCATAGGGAGCCTTGGACCGCATAATTCCCACGCATGTGTTTCGAACATAACAGTGCGAAACGCAATTATAAGAGACTCAGATAATGGACTCAGGATCAAGACATGGCAAGGGGGGACGGGGTCAGTGGCCGGTATATACTTCGAGAACATTCAGATGGAAAATGTCAGAAACTGTGTTATTATCGATCAATACTACTGTTTGACAAAGGCATGCAGAAATGAGACGTCAGCAGTTTACCTGACAGATGTAACATTCAGAAACATAAAGGGCACATATGACGTAAGAAGCCCTCCAATTCACTTTGCCTGTAGCGATACAGTTGCCTGCACAAATATTACAATGTCAGAAGTAGAGCTCTTACCTTATGAAGGAGTTTTAGTAGATGACCCTTTCTGTTGGAATGCATACGGCGTGCAGGAGACTCTGACTATACCTCCAATTGATTGTTTGCAAGAAGGCATGCCTGAGACTATAGCTGAAAACCCCTTATATGGCTGCTAAAAAAGATTTCGAATTGGAGTGTTGGCCATTTATATGTTAGCTAGAAAGAATACTGTATAGTTATTCTGTAGTACTTGAGGATTGGCTTAAGATTCATCCCTTTGGGATTTATCTCCCTTACCGTGTGATGAGATCATATGATGTCTAGGTGATATAGGTCTATATTCCAGTGCTTCTATGCAATAAAGTGGCATTCTGAATCGTACCATACTCAATTCCTGATTTTTGGTTCGACATTTTTCAGCCATTCAACATAATGATCTAGGTTGGTACAAGCTACATATTGGAAAGACTGCAGACACAGAAAATACAGTTCATTAAAGTAGCTACTGAATTCCAGTAGATCTTGAAACCAACTATAGAATCTCTAAAATTCCTCTTTACATCTAAAATTTTAGGTCACGAGGAAAGCAGAGAAAAAAAAGGAAGTTAACACACACACACACACAAAAAAAAAGGCATTATTATCATTTGCTCTCGTTAAGGTATCCGCTCCATTTCAACCAAAACATATATGATCCAATTAGAGTAAGACTGCAATCAAAATGAAGAAATTTTGGTGAATTTCCCGGACAAGTTCTCAGATTCATGGAGTGATTAAGCTCGTTTTCCGTAAGCAAATACGAACCAAATCCTACGACCCAAGTGGGTCGAATCCGGACATTACTCAAACTAGATTATAGACTGGACTTGATGATATCAAGCTGCCTACGTACCTAGTCGAATAGGATCAAGTCTAGACGTAGTTCAAATGATTAAATTATAATATACGTGTTTTGCTTCGTATGTAATGAGGCCAAACACCCTGCGTATATGACTTCCAAAGCAATATACTAAGTGGAATTATATGGTTTTTTCAGAGAGAATTTATTGTCGCTCCCCCTGTAAATGTAAATGGACAGGAGGGGTATTTATAAGGGATGAAATTGTCACTATTCATGACATGACAATTGGGCCAGCTGGGCCTGAACACATGCAGCATAGTTATTGGACCTTGAGTGTATGAGCTGTCGGGTAGGTTATTTGGGTCGGGGTCGTAACCCAACCCATGGTTTTTCTTGATATTGATCAAGAAACCATAAAATATTAACTAGCCATAATTGTTGACTTTTGACCGAGAGAACCTAAATAATTGACATTTACACTCATCATGGAGCATATAATTGATCAGTCCCCTGGAGACACTATCAAATGTGAATGAACACTTGTAAGTACTCATGGAAGGTCAATATGTGGCAATCAATATTCATGATAATATTTGCAGAAAATAAAAGCCAATTAGAACTCGCTGGTCCTTCACCTTCTGAATTTTTTCAGGATCTGTATAGTGAACATGCCTTTTAAATTGTTGCCTTTACCATATCAACAAGAATCCCTGTTTTGTATTTCTGCATTAAAGTAGATCAAATAAACCATATTAGATGTTGTTCTTTCCTAATGTAAAGTGCCAAAGCAACGTGATTCGCAACCAAAGAAGTACAGAAACGGAAAAGATGTTAGAGTATTTTTGTTGTAGACATTTTCTTTATCTTGAAATCTAAACAAGAATATCCAATACTTAAACATGAAACAAAGCAATACATCTCACTATTATCCTCACCATTTTCATCTACTTTCTGTAACCTGGTCGAAGCAAATGAAAAAGACCAAAAGATAAACGTGGCCAAGAATCTTAAAATGGGGTGGGTGGGGTTGGGGGTGGCTTCTCGCCAAGCTTTTGAAGGAAACCACAGGAAGGAATTCAAAAATTTCATAGAAAGGTTCCTCTTTCCCCTGTTCTTGCAGATGATGCATTCCCTACTACTTTTGAGGACGCATAATCCATATAGCCAATCAGTTAAGGTTTTAAGCTTTTGAAAAAATCTTGTTACAGCAACCAGTTCCATCCCAACTTAAACAATCTCCCATCAAGGAAAAAAAAAAGAAAAAGAAGAGATGGATCGTACTCATTTACCTTCGACATGTTCTACGTTTCACGTCATCCATACAAATTGGTGAACTCATTGTATTCACTTACATGCGCATAATACTGAGTGGAGGATACATTAATTACTTCATTCTAATTTCGACAAACAAATGTTCGAAAAAGCTCTACATTTATTCCACAAACTATCTGAGCACCATATTCATTCTTTCTAGTAGCAGGGTCAAATTCAATGTAACATGAATTCTAGATGCAAAACCTAAGCTCACCAAGCAAACAATTGCATATACTTTATGCTGAAATCACAAACTACTTTATGATTTTCTCACAAAATCCAGAGCAATATATACCTTATCACCAATATATTTAGGTTGCCGAAGGCATCCATGAATCATGATATGGAGCTGCAATAAAAACGGATATCTAGAAATATTATCAAACTGCATGAAATAATCTCAATCAAATTCTAACTTACATATTCTAAACCATAGTCCTAATTCCAATTCAGCAAAAATGGATAAAACCCTAAAACTGAATAAGCGTATCCCAATAAATTAGCAAACAATAAAAGAAACAGAAATTAATGAATACAAAAGGATTTTTACCCAGGCGGCATTGTTGGTGACCTCAGAAGAAATGGTAAAAAAGGGCCTCATTTGCAAACGGGGGTGCAAACCCATAGACCTGTTATGTCTTTTTTCTTTTTCTTTTTCTTTTTCTTTTATTTTTTGCGGTTAAATAGGTTAAAATGTCCAAAATATCCTTTTAAGAAAGATGGCTCCCTAAATATTTGCAAACCAAGTCCCTGCTTCTTAAAAATGACACCTTTAGTCCTTTAATCTTTAGATTTGATTTATTTAGTCCCGAATATAAAAATGACATAAATTAAATTACAAAAGTAATTACATAAATTAAAAGTAATTAACGTAATTAAACATAATAATTACAGAAGATAACATAAGGTTACTGTACTCTTTTTGGATTATGAATTAAAACTCATATTCTATCATTCTCAAGTAAGAGGGTTGTTTCGAGAATCCGATTGCTTCATCAACGAAAATTTATGTTGGAAAGAAGTGAAATACATATCTTACTCTTGAAATTTAAAATATAAACTTAATTTATTTTAAAATTTAAACTTAATAACCCTATTTTAATAAATAGCTCGAGAATACCTTTCTGATGTGGAAGATCATATTAAACTGCGACCACAGAGCATACTCAGAATACTCAAGCTCTGATACCAGATTGCTTTACACAATGGGGGGAATTATCCCGCGCATTTTGTCTCCCGACCGGTAACACCAAGAAGGTAAACAAAATCTTCCCAAAGCAGTATCAGATATTATTGAAAACAATAATTTGTACAGCGGAAACATATTTTTGAGACGATGAAAAGGTAGAATGTTACTACTAATCATCATCATTTTTTATTTTTTATTTGGTTTTCGAACATTTTTAATATTTATGGATTTTCGGGTTTTTAATGTTTTTGTATTTTTTGACCATGAGAGAGTTATAACATTTTTAAATAGTAGGGGAATCCCGTCCCTGGGGGTAGTTTACTCACTAAGCATAATAAAAAAGAATATAAAACTTACTAGATATTATTGCCCAGAAAGATGATATTTTATTACAAGAAAAGATGAGAGACTCTCTAGCAACCAAAAAGTGTGAGTTGGAAAGTGTAAGAGGTGCAAGTTTTTACAATGAAGGGAGAGGTCCTTTTATAGGCCTCAGATCTGAAAAATATTACAACAAATTGAAGAAAAACTTAGCATCCACAACTGCCAGTATTACACACAGTAGAAATAGTGCTTTAAACAGTAAAAAGTACATAGGTGGCATAACGTGAACAGTAAATATGTACAGTAATCATGCATTATTGAAGCTAGTGGTCTGTTTTTTCTGTAGGTTTTCATCCGTTTGCTGCATTATTGATCATTTACTGCTCAAAAGTTGAATTTTTTGCTGCTTTTAATATTGCAACAAATTATTGTCCTTGCTGAATTTATGGCCTTTATCTGGAATCCAATGTTTTTGTCCTGATGCTAAATTATTGCTCATATGCTGAAGATGGTGGATTATTGTTGAATCTGTTGAAGCTTTGTCTTCTAGTATGAATCTCGGTTGGTTCCTTCTAGATCTGGATTATACTTGGGCTGATATTCCAAGCTAGGTGTTACTTTCTTCCTAATGTTGTAACACTGAATCTGCATCTGGGGCTTGTTGGAATAAAAATACTCTGATGTGGTGCATGAAAAATTAACTGATAATCTAGTGATAAATCCATATTTGGTCTCATATATGGTCGATGTGTCTTTCTTCTTATATCTAGAGCTATCTTGAGTTCTTCTGCGTCTGCTAAGGGATTTGATACTACGTGGCATAGTCTAAACATTTCGGATTTGGCTGGTTCCCAACTTTCATAATTTTCATTTACCGTTATAAAGGAATGACCCAATTCTACTCCTGTAGTGTTCCATATTGGAGGTATTGATGATACATCCAAATGAAGATTGAAAGCTCTTTGGCTGAAAGAAAAATCGACTGTTTCTGAAATTTGCCTTCCTAAATGTTTTACTTGATCTGGATCAGATATAAATATTTTTGATACAAAACCATAGTCTAATAATCGTTGAATGCTGATAAAAGTATCATCTATCCATCCTTCTCTGAAGAGTGAAGCGTCTATATGAACGTTAGGCCATGAAAAATACTTGATTGTATAAATTTTAACGTTCCTTCATGGCGAATAGGTTCTCCTTTCCATTGTAATAAATGAGTGAAAAGCTTTATTCCTTCTATTTGCTGAATGAAGAGGATTTGGGCTACTTTTAACATCCTTGCATAAAAACTATCTTCTGCTTTCTGTCATATCATGTGTTGTATGTCTTCTGGAAATATTAAAACTGTGTGACAGGGATAATAAAAGGTTCGGACCGAAAAGAATTGGTAACATTTATCCTTGATTGTTTTGGGGACATCTAGTTGTCTTGGGTTTGTTAAATGGGCTGATAAATTTTGATGTTGGACTAATAGGTCTTGATAAAAAAATTCAAGGTTGGTAAAACGATTAGTTATGGTTTCAAGATCTTCTTCGAGGGATTCTACGTCTGGGCTTATAGGCTGTTTTCCTTTTGAAAGTATTTTGGGCTTGACATTTTCGACATTGGGCTGAATGTAAAAGTTTGGGCCTAAAAGTCTCTTCGCTGCTGTTATGGCTTCATGAAATTGTTTAAAGGGCTCCAAGTGTCCTTTTGCTACCTTTTGAATGCTTTGTAACGCCATTT
The DNA here is from genome assembly GCA_019426215.1 of Buddleja alternifolia. Lineage (NCBI taxonomy): Eukaryota > Viridiplantae > Streptophyta > Magnoliopsida > Lamiales > Scrophulariaceae > Buddleja > Buddleja alternifolia. The sequence goes on from CM033403.1 coordinate 37,080,919, forward strand.
GATATTCAGTAAAAATTCCAACGGGCTGTCCTCTAATAACTAGATATACCGCGGCTTCTTCTGCTGGGAAATTTTTGTTTTCTTTCTCGAAATAGTAGCAGAGTGCGTTTAACGCTGATAATTTGCTAGATGGTGAATTGACTTCCCATAATGCATTTAGTAAAATGTTTTGATTTTCTGTAATATAGGGAGTATCTTGTGGGGGTCTGAAAGCATGTCTAATTGGAAGTGATATTTTGCCAAAGGCTTTAAAAACATTCTGAGTGGTTGGATTAAAGAACTGTGTTTCAATTGCAAAGGCTGGTCTATTCTGAATATTTTGCTGAAAATTAGGCCTGAAAGCTGGTCTTTGGGCTATTTGGTTGAATGGTATTAGAGCTGCAGAGAGAGGTCGTGTTTGTTGGTTGTCTTGGTCGTTGGAAGCCATGATCTGTTACCCAAAATTAAAGTTAATTGTCTGCTTAATAAATCTGCTATGCTATTATTTGATCCTTTAATATGTTCAAATCTACTTTATATCTATTACCTTCTATTGCATTTCTAAAATTTAACCATTTTTTATTATTTTGTTTTCTAGAATTTTCATTTTTTATGAATCTAACTACAACTTCACAATCTGTTCTCATGGTAAAAGGTTTATTCAATATAGTCTAAAATGGTCTATTGCTTTGACCATTCCTGCTATTTCATAATCTATACTAGTTCAATTATTTCTTATTTTATTAAAGTTACCACTAGAATAAGCTGATATTTTTTCTTCACTTTTTGGAAAAAATTTATTAGGTTTACATTTTAATATTGCTCCCCATCCTTCTATAGAGCTGTCTACTTCTATTATGACATAATCAGTACTTAAAGGTAATTCTAAAGGATTAAGGTATTTAACGATTTCTTTAATTTTTCTAACTAGATTAATATATTCTTGATTAAAGTGTCTTTGTCCAGACTTTCCTGTTTTCTTATATAATGGTCCAACTAATTTACTAAGTTTGGGAATAAATTTTCTAGAATAATTTAATATTCCTAGAGATGCTTGTATTTGTTTTAAGTTTTCTAGTTTATCGGGGAAATCTAAGATTTTTTGAGCTATATAAGGTTGTAATTTAATTTGTCCCCTATTTCCAAACCTAAAAGACTTATTTTTCTCTTGAAAATTTCCATTTTCTTTTTAGACACTACTATTCCATTTTCTTCTATTAAATTAAACACTTGTTTTAAATGATCTTGATGTTGTTTAATATTTTTAGAAGCTACTAAAATGTCATCTATATATACTAAACACAAATCTAAATGTTTAAATATACTATCCATAAATCTTTGAAATATTGTTGGAGCATTTTTTAAACCAAAAGAAAGAACATTCCACTCGAAATGTCCTTCACTACAACTGAATGCTATCCATTTTTTGTTTTTTCTACCATTTTAATTTGATTATATCCGCTTTTTAGATTAACTTTGGAAAATATCTTTTTATTTTGTATAAGATTAATTAACTCATCTTCATTAGGTATTCTATAAGCATCATCTTCTGTATTATCATTAAGTTTTTTATAATTATATATTATTCTAAGTTTTCCTCTTTTTATTTCTGCATTATTTCTTACTATAAAAGCTGCTGATCTATGAGGATTATCACTTCTTCTTATAATACCAATTTCTAACATTTTTTTATTTGTTTTTTGAATTCTTTTATATCTTCAGGAGTATATTCTATAGATGCTGTTCTTATTACTATATTGGGGTTTAAGATATTTAGTTTAAAAGTATAATTTACTTTGTTCTTTGCTAAATCATCTCCTATTAATCCTAACATTTCTAATTTATGCATAATTCTTTCATTTTCTAAGTTTAAAACTTGAATTCTTGCCTTGCTATGTTGTCTGGTGCTATAAGTACTTGTCCTAATGTATATTTGCTACTATAATTTCGTGAAAAGTCTTTAAATTGTATTCCTATGTTAAATAACTCTTTTGTTATCCTCATTAATCTATTTTCAGTTCTACTGGTAACAGTGTAACTTAATTTTGATTCAAATTCTTTTGGTACAAGACTAGAACTAATCATACTTTTTGTACTTCCTATATCCAAAATGGCTTTAGTTTCAATATATTTTTCTTGATTACACCATATTCTACAGTCTAAAAGTATTAAGCTATTACCATAAGGTACTTGTATTTGAGGTTCGTAAGATGTATTTTGTAGATGAGTTTCTTCTAATTGTTGGTTGATTTCATCAAGTTCTTCTATAACTACACCTTTTCCTTTATTTTTATTACTACTTATGTGTTCATTATTTTTTAATTTAATTCTAATACTTATATTCTTAAGTCTAAATTTTCTACTTTATGACTTAGAATTTCGATTGTTTCTAGTTTTTTACCGGGTTTAGGAGATACATCTGTTTCTATATTATATACGTCCTTAGCACAAATAAAATAAATTTCGTCAAAACATATATTGCACTGATATCTTAAATGCATATCAGGATATAATTTACAAATACTACAGGCTATACTCATAGTTCCTTTTCCATTTATATATTTATGATCACATAAACTATTCATATAAGTGTATTCTATTATATTAGGAATTTCTGATTCTTCTTCACTTACTATACTAAATATACTCTCATTATATCTTTCATTACCATCTATACTCACTACATCTTCATCTAATTGTTCTGTTATAGCTGCTCTTTCCATATTAAATTGCCTTTTCGGGCATCTACTAGCTAAATGTTTAAGATCTCCACAAATATAACACGTGCATTTCCGAGTTGATGGCTTTTAAACATAATTATGGGGTTTTCTGCCTTGTCTATATTGTCTAAAATTAGATTTTGATTTATTTGATTTCCTTAATATTTTTCGTTTTGGCTTAAAGTAATTCTTCTGTCCATATTGTTGTGGAGTGTATATAGTTTTTTCTACAAAACTCATAAGATTGTTTTCTAATTTGTTCTCTAATGAATTCTTCTTTACACCATTCTTGAAGCTTAAAAAAAGTATATTGTACTCTAAGTCCTATACCTAATCTTGTAAGATTACCATTGGTGTTTATCCATTCTTCATGTATTCTTTTTCCTAAATCTTGTGGTAGTTTCATAAAATATCTATTACATAATTCTTCATCAAAAGCTTTATTAGCTTCTCCTATTAATCTTGTAAAATCTTGACTAAAAGGTACAATATATTTCATATCGGTTATAGTAAGTTGTTTTAGGTTTCTAAGTGTCGTATCTTGTATGAATGTATTTTTTCTCTTCCTGGATCTATTCCTATTATTAAAGTTCTAATAAAACTAGTAAAATTATAAGGATTGTTTACAAGGGCTTTTATTTCATTAATTCTATTAGGATCCTTTTTCTTTTTATTTTGCTAGATAGATAATGTTGTAGGTCCTAAGCATGTTTCTAAAAAATTAAACATATCCATATCTGCCTTTTTATTTATTTTCCAATGTCTTACTACACATTGTTCTCATATATTTACTTCTTCTGGCCACATTTGTGGACTTCCTAATTCAATTACTAACATGGTTCCACTCATGATTTTTCCTATGAGTTGTCTTGATCTTATATATTTATTTGGCTGGGTTGATCCATATTCATATGTTGGGCTTTTTCATTCTGGTCTACCACTCATTTCTATATTTCTGGCTGGAACTTCACTATAATCTGGTTTTACTCTAGTTCTTTTTCCTATATTACTACTAGTATTTGCTTGACTATCTGCCATAAAAGTTACTTCATTATTACTCTTTTCCTTATTTTTGAAGAATTTTTCAAATTCTATTTTTCCTGAACATATATCATCTACTAAATCAATATTATAATATTGTTTAAATTCTTCTTCAGCTGATTCTAAATTTATATCTAAATTCATTGCTTCAAGATACATTTCATCTACTAATTCTCTTAGATTATTTATTTCAAAAAAAATTCTTAATATTTTTTCCATATTTTTTGGTCTATAATCATTTTTAAGCTGACTTTCTAATTGTCTAATATCTTCTTCTATTTCTTCTATATTTTCCTCCTCCTCTTCTTCTTCGCTTTCTATGTCAGATACTATTTCCCAATTTGCAAATCTACTAGTTATTCTAACTTCTTCTTCTTCTATAATATTCATATAGCTTGTTTCTGTTTCATTGTCCGTTTCTTCTTCTAAGTCTTCTAAATTTTCTTTAGGATCTTGCTTTTGGTAATTAAGAAATCTAATAGAAGTTTGACCTCTACTATTTGTATACATTACACTTTCTCTTGAAATCTTAACCGTATCATTTTTTTCTAGGTGTTTGGTTAATTCTCATTCTTCTCCATTTAAATCGTTATTATCTATATTTAAAGGTTTAATCATTTTTACTCCTATTGAGGCTAAACCATCTATTATTCCATCTATATTAATTTTATATTGAGGGGAACTATTATTGATTACTCTTCCTAGAAATGCTATAGAAACTACTAAATTATTACCATCATATGTTTCATATCCTCTAGTTTGTAGTCCTATAGTAATTTTATTAATATCTTTAATACTTTTTATCATATTTGGAGCTACATAAAATATTCCTACATTGTTAGTCATATCTATTTCCATACTAACAAATACAGCTCTCCTAGCATCAGACCAACTTTTATCAAATAATAAAACTAAAACCTTTCCACCAGTTCCTTTTTCTAATTAATCCTTTTATTCCTACAATAATTAGTCCTAAATGTATATATTTTTGTTTTAACTGCTTTAATTGCTTTATACATTCCGGACTAACTAAACTTATATTTTCAGCATTTGTAGTAACTTTTACTTCTTTTTCTCTAAATTTCTTAATTAAATGTGTGTTAAAATCCATTTTTCCTACCTTATATAAAGTTTTAGGTTTTAATTTATCTATTCTTTTGTTATTATATAAATTAAGATTTTTTTCTACGTCTATTATCTCTTCAAACTCTGCTTCTCTAGCTGAGCTTTGACTTCCTAATCCTCTAAACATTTTTTTAGTAAAAAGTATTACTTATTTTTTCTTTTTCTTTTTCTTTATTACTTGATTCACTTATAGTTCTACTAGTACCACTAAATGATCTCAACATTTTTTACCAATATATATATTTTTTAGGTTCCTTTTTAGGTTTTTCAGACTCGTCTAGTGCTAGATTTGCTAATCTTTCTTCTTTACTATCTTGTAAATCTCCTTTAATTACTTGAGATACTGTGTCTATCTTAGTGCTTAATTTTCTAGTTTATTTTCTAATTTATCTAGCCTTTCAAATACTTGTGAAATTAAAGCAAATTGGATATTCCAAAGTTTAGGGTATAATTTATCTGAATTACTAGTTCCTTGATAGGTAGTAAATTCTTCTTTCGTATGTAGATATTTATTTGCTAATTCAATGGCTCTTTTATATTCTAATCTATTTTCTATACTATTCATCCGCTAACTATTCGTTCTATATTTTTTAAAGTTTTACTTGTTTCGATTTTATTTATTTTTTCTATTACTTGACTTAGAGTTTTCTTTGTCTCAATTTCTACGTGTTTGATTTTACTATTTTCCAAGATATATTTTAACTCTATTATTTCGTCTTTAGTAGTGAAAAGCTTATTATATTTTCTAACTATTTTTAAAGTTTCCTCAGACTGTTGCTTAATATAATCTAAATTATTACTTTCACCTCTTTTTATTATCTCTCTATTTATTAAAACAACTTCTTTTAATGATTCTAATGTTTTATAAAATTTTGTGTTTTCTAATTCTAATTTTGAAGCTAGAGATATAAGTAAGTCCGTTAAACGATTTAAGTGTTTATTTTTCGAATGTAAATTGTGTTTAAAGCTCGAATCAAATCTACAAATAAATTTATGTTTATCTAAAGAGATTATGGTTCTATCGGCTAAACTATATTCTAGATCTAAATATTCTAACCTTTTAAGATTAGAAGGATCTATTTTCTAGTAAAATGCTGCTATTAATATATTTAAAACTAAAAGGTATTTAATATAGTTTTCATGATCTCGTAATCTAGGTGTTATGTTAAGATAATTATTAACCCAACTTTCTCTCCTAATTATTAATTGATTTCGTAATTCTAATATTAATTCTGAATTAGTATAATCTAAGTTTTCCAAGGTATTAAGACAATCAATAAAAGCGCTTAAAATATGAGCGGGAATTGGCTAATAAGCAAAGTGAGTAAATAAATAAGGATTTACGTAGATTTATAAAAGTGGGTTGGGATTCCCTTTTCCTTAAATATGTATAATTACTCTCATGGATTTTTTGATGTTTTTGTTATTTTTTGGGGTCAAAATAAACCATTTTCAAAATTTGGGGACTAAAGATAAATAAATTGAAAACATAGGGACTTTATATAGGATTTTAAATAAATTCAGTATCTCAAGTATTTTAGTATCGTAATAAAGTAGAGGGGACCACTATTTTTAATGTTACTAAGGGTATTTTGGACTTTGATGCGTAATTTCCTAGCAAGTATACTAGATCGCACAAGTAGTAATAATGGATGTAAGTCCGAATATCGTTCCCACAGGGACTAAATTATCTAAGTACTGAAAAGTTAATATACTTATTCTAAGTTAAACCAAACGATAATTGATGCCGATTTTAATCAAAGGCTAGAAAGATAACCAAGACAATGATCCAACCAAATTATGCAAGTTAATTATGAATTCCGTTTAAATCAATTATTAGATAGGTTACGCAAAGGCGAAATTTCCTAAAGTACTTACTACCCAATCTCTCAGTGTAGCAATTCTACCCCTTTCAACAATCAACTATATCTCTATATGAAGATTTAATTAAAAGGAATGCATTAAAAAGACACTTACAAATTCCTCGTTAAACGAAAAGCCACACAAAGGAATCAATTCTATCTCTAGTCAATTCTACGATATGGTTTTTGTAATTTTAGATGCTTCCCTAATCTATTATCTCTGAATATCTAGACTAGGCATTTAATCAAACAATTGGTGATCGAGCAATTGTAGGCATTAAGAACAAATCACAAAAACATTGCATAAACCCAAATTAATCGATTAAAAACAATATTCAAGCATAACAAGCATAAATTCGGCCTTCACATGGCCTCGGTCTATAAAAGTTTAGTTCATAAATACGAATTTAAAAGAATGCAAACGAATTCCTAATGACATGATTTTTAATCCAATCTAAAAGAAAACATAAAACACCCAAAGAAACCGTATGTTTGTTGGTGTAGATCTTGAATCTGTCTTGATGTAGGCGAATCTTCGATCTTCCCGTGTATTTTCTTCTCCCCCGAGCCTCTTTTCTTCAAAGGATCTTTTTCTAGAGTGTTTAGAGTTGTAAAAAGTGAGAAGTCCCCTAGATTTGACCTAAAATCCGTGTTTTAAAGAATCAGTCCGCTTCCGTGGCGCTGTGGCCCCAAATCTGGCGCTGTGGCGCCATGTACAAATTAGCTTCTGCATGGTTGGCGCCGTGGCACCAAAACTGGCGCTGTGGCGCCACTTTGACAGCTTTTTCTTTTTTTCTTCTTTTTAACTTTGTTTTTTATTCTTTTTCACTTAGATCACTATTTGTTCCCTACAACACAAAATATATGCAATTATATGAAATATGTAGGAAAAAATGGATTGAAACTAACTCAAAATTAGGTAAATACGGGCATAAAATGTAATGCAATTATGAACTTATCAGACTTTTCAATGCTAACAGGTCCCACATAGGCCTATATTTAAAGAGTGAAAATGGGATGAGGCCTATGCATTTTTGCTTTGTGCATTTGGGGTCTATTTACTTCATTTCCCCCAGTGTGTTAGAAAGCATTGATAAGGTTTATGCAGCGGAAGAGAAACACGACTTCCGTTAGCAACTTCAGATCATCGTTGTTCCATACATGACACATGCAAGGTATTAAATCTTGATATCGATGTCGGGGTAGTAAATTTATGAAAATTTTGGGGATATTGAAAATTTCAGTTTAGATTTTAAAAAAATCATGGAAATATATAAAAATATTTGAAAATTTACAATGAAATTTTGTGTAACTTTAAATATCATAATTATGCATTTTTTACACTAATAATATTACATGTATAATATATGCATAATGAATCTTGTTAAGTAGAATAACTAAAACCTAATGTGAAAAGTATGAAATAATGGTAGTGAAATAATAATCAAATATCTAAGAACTTTATTAAAATAAAATGTACCACAATTTTAGTAAAAATTATAATTCAAAACCATACAAATTTCTCAGATGATTTTTATGTGATCTAAATAATTTTTGTGCTCAAACCCGAATTTTTATTAACTTATTGCCTAGCATCACTTTCAGATTCGTATTTAAATTTATTGATTATTGGTTTACATAATTGGTCATTTATTATCTTATCTTTTCTTTTGATATGAATGATCATTTGACCCTAATTTTTAACTATAAAATATTTTTTAAAAAAATTATTTTAAATTTTGAGAAATTTTGGGTTTCGGTCAAAATTTCGATGGATATTTAACAAATATTATTTTAAATTTCGGAAAATTCGGGTTTCGACGAAAATTTTGGGAAATTTCGGGTTTTGGTCGAAATTTTGGAAGATATTATGCCAAATTAGATCGAAAGTTTGATTTCGCTTCAGGACCCCCAAAAACCAGAAATTTCAACCGAAATTTTGATGTTTCATGCAAAATTTAAGACCCTGGTCCATAAGCAACCAATACAGTTTTAATAGACAAAAAGAAAAAGTATGGGAGTTTGTAAAATCATTTTCTCATTTTCTAATTAGCTCTTATTTTTACTAACCGGACAATAATGAATGAATTGAGAAATTAAATGAGTTGGGAAACGGAGTGTTTTGTTCACTATTCGAATTTTCTATTTCAAATGTTGTTTCATCTTTGATTTCATTTATTTATATGGATGCAATTTCTACTAATCTTTTCTTTAAATGAATAAGTGATGTAAATCTACCATTCTTGACATGCATATAAGTAATTAGAATATGAGATGAAACACCTCTTCAAATTAATTACACCCGAGGAACACACTTTACAGGGACTTAGAAATATTGAAAAGGTTTTACTAGGGATTGGAATATGAAATGAAATACATTTTGCAAATAATTCGATGTGGTTCATGAACTTCTATTTTTTGAAATCTTTTCTTCACATAAATTATCCCCATGTATTTCTATATTTTAATGGCAAAATAATCAAAAACAAATAATAAAAATATTTTTCGTATATATTAAGGATTCTATAATTGAATTATGTATAGATAATAATGATACATAGAGTTATATAAGTTTATCTTGCTTATTTTATTTTATTTTATTATTTGTCCAATAAATTAATTAATTACTTAATTTCGCCATCCGGTGAGTGATTAATAATTAAGTATATACTAATTTAGCCAATAAATTAGTGGTATCAAATACCCTGATTATCCCTCAAGTTTACTCCCAAATTTTCTTTTGCAAATCTTTCAAGCACGACTCATTAGGTCGTCTCAATTGTCAATGAGAGGAAACCAGATGATGTGGGTGACAACTAACTAGTCATGTGGCCCACATCGTAACCCAAAGAAGAACGAATGATTGGATTATTCCAAACATTTCCAATTGTGAATACCATATGAGTATAAACTTTTTGCTCTGGTGTCCCAATCAAGTAAGAATCATGGACATGTTAAACTCATAGTACTTAACCATATGCATATGTCATAATTTTTTTTTGAGCTCTTCCTCTTGTGCCTGCCACAAGCATCTCAAATGCTCTGGCCAAAGACTTTGACCTTATTTTTTCATGACAACATAGAACATTTACTCGCTCATTTATGAGATAACAAGTTTCATCTTGGCGATCAATTAAGACTGTCACTTGACCGATGGGTGAATTGAGTCTAACTACTTTAATGACAGACTTGATGTCACAAGTGCATCTTCAACGTGATCCCTAACTACTCAAATCAGCTATGTCACTAACTGTCGTATAGTGAAACCCATGTCACAGAACAGATGCGAGTTGAGTTTGAAGTTCATGCTATACAAGTATCACTGAGTCCTAACGTGCAATCAGGACTTCTTATTACTTGCGAACGAGTCAAGTAACCAAGGATCAGACCCTGTCAATCTTCCTATCTCATGTGGAATAGAGGTTTTACATTGATTACATAGACTAGACGTTGTACACTACTTACAAGTGCTAATAAAATTTAAGTGAAACCACTATAAATGCCACTATTAAATAAAGAAGTATCAATTACAAATCAATATGCCATAACAATATAAATACACTATAACTTATTCATTAAGAAAAAATGATTAAAAAAGTTTAATTTGCTTGAACTTAAAACGAATAATTCTATAAGTTGTTCACAACATTGTTTGCATTTTAATATACAATTGACTATATAAATATTGCATTGATTGATAAGGAATACTAGAAAAACATACAAGAGATAAATTGTCAATACTTAACACGTGAAATTACTGACTTTGGTCGATATATAGTATGGTGCGATCAAATATATATATTAATATATTTTTAAAAGTGTGTTCACACACAAAAAATCTAATAATATTTTATTGATATACACAACATTTTATTTTGATATTTTAATCATTTATGAATTTTAGGGATTAACTTTCTATATTTCGCTAAGTCGACATTCATTAATTATTTCGTAATCTTTGCATTTGTAATATTTGTTAATGATATATGTACACACATATTTATATGACATTTTCTTTGCTCCAAGAGATATTGCAAAAAATAAGAAAAATCAACTTTATCACATTATATTGCTAAATTGCCCTTCTTTTATTAAACAAACGAATTGTGAATTGTTGAATCTTACAACCAATCTTTCCATTTAAATAACATCTAATGTCTATTTATATTAATTCTAAGAAATTATAAAAATGACTACAAAAGCAAAGCGCATGCAGAGGTATATAACTACATAAAATGAGTAATTTTATGTCAGATCTAGTCCAAATATACACTTTACTATGCGAGTGATATATACACTAAAACCATTGGACTCGATTTAGCATATATATATTTTCCCCATAATAGTTTAAAGATGGTTGACTAGCTTCTAAGAAAGTTCATGAAGTATAAACTACTTGAAACGTAAATAAAAGATTGTACTTACCTTACATAATATCATAATTTTGAATTCCTTGCTTCTTTCTGAAATAAGACTATTGAGCATGACAAAAAAATAAAAAGAATTAAATTTTAACACATCTATATAAAATGAAACACAAAACATTGAGTCTATCAATATATGTGTACACGTGAATAACCTAAAGGAATTTAATTGTGGCACATAATTATTTTCAATTTTTTTTCCAACAACTGATATGGATAGATGTGGTTATCATTTTTTATCTAAAATAATCAAATTTACAAGTTATTTACATACATAATTTGAATTGAAATAATTATCTTTTTCTTTCTATCCATTTATTTTGTTGATGATAGTTGTGAATCATTTAATTTTAAAAATGATAATATTTAAATATCAATTGCAAAATACATGCATGTAGTCTATAATAAAAATTTACTAACAACTAGTAAGGTATTAATTTCTGAGTACAAATTTTCTGACAATCGAAAACATGATAATATATGTATTCTATAATGCAATTGTATTGACAATTAATAAGCATCAATTTCAAAGTTTAGATTTCCAAACAATCTATAACATATTTATATAATATAAATGACACGTGTTACATCTAAAAAACGGAACTCATCTTTCTACTTCGATTTATTCTCCAAAGATTGCCACATACTTAGAAAAAAGTCATTCATTGATCAATTGTCTCTTATAATAAATCAAATATGTTTAGGGGTGAGCACTGGTTTTGAAAAACCGCCCGAATCAACCACACCGTTTTTGTCAATTTTCTAAGAAAATCGTGGTTTAAATTTAAATGAAAACCGCACCGCCCTATTCAGTTTGGTTTCAAAATTAGTGTTAAAAAAAAACAAACTGCACCGCCACCGCCTACATACATATATGTTTATATTTCTTATTATTCTTTTTTAATTTGAACTTTTAATAGGTTTTACTCGTAATACTATTCATACTTATAGTTATTTAATATGTTTTATTGAATTGATATGATTGTATCTTTTACATGATTAATAATATGTTCAATAAACGTTCGTGCTTGAGACTTTTAAAGTGATAATATCTTATGATATTTTAGTGTTATATTTTTTAATATAATAAGCACTTGAAGAGTTTTTACCAAACAAAAGTATTATGGTATTATATTTATGACAATTGTTCTATTTAACTATCACAATTATTTGTAATAGCAATGTCGCATTAGATCACCTATTGTTTTATAACATTAAAATATACTTTATAATATCCTTTTGCAGATTTTGGTACACAAATTTTAATAAACAAACAATTACAACATGTTATACAAAAAAATAAAAATAAAATTACAACATGTCATTTTTTGTATTACTTATTTATTTACAAATTTCTCGTCCTACAGTTCATACAAGCTAGATAAAGATATTTTTTTATATATGAGTGTGTATTTATTTGATATATTTATATATATAGTAAAATATGTACATATTATATTTATACTTAGTTTAAAATAGATATTTAAAGTGATATACTAGTATTTTTTCTTGTTCTAAACGTATGATAGTATTCTTATATAATAATATGTAATGACACTAGTGTTTTTTTAATGATTCATTGAATTTTATCTTGATAAATATTTTTCGGACAAATATTTTCTTAGTTATGAATTCTCATTATATTTTTAATTAATTTAACAAAAAATATGACAAGCATTATTTGCTTATTTAGTTTTTAAAATATAAAATAACTTGAAAAACCGCCAAACCGTACCGAACCACATAGTCGGTTTTGATTTACAAAACCGTGATTTTAAATTTTATTTCCTCCAAACCGCACTTGACAATTCGGTTTGAAATTAATAAAAAAAATCGCAAAATCGAATCGCGATCACACCTAAATTATGTTTATTGAAATAAGAAAAGATGTACGACTTATTTAGTAAGTAGTATTTTTTGTGGGATTTATATCTTACTTTGCTAGTTCTTGCACAAAGTCAAAATTATATTTTTCTTAACAAATGAGTATAAAAGGACTAGGTGCGCCAGGACAGCTAATTCTATCCCGTTATGAACCCTAACCATTAACAACAAATAGCTTTACTTCTCACAACTCTACAATTCCTCCTCTCTCTGCGAGAAGATTGGAATATTATTTTTTTCTCTCCTCTCCACGATTAAAATCTCAAAGAGAGGGAGATATATACATATATACATATATATATATATATATATATATATATAAAGAGAGAAGCTGAAGAGGTATTCTGAAGCTCGATTTTCCTCTCGAGGTTGGGTTTTTGAATGAATTTCGCTTTTAATTTTTATTCTTGTTAGATTACTTCATAACCATAGATAAATCGATAAATTCAGTGCGAATTCTTAATCTAGATGTATTTACTGTTTTCATTAACATTGCATTTTCAGAGTTGCTGGATTATAAATTACTTGTTAAATTTCTGTGTCCTTCCCGTATGTGTATGATTAGTTTATCGTCACGACGAGTTTTGATGTTTTCACTCAGAATACACCGTGACTACAACTTTTTTAAGTTAACAATCTGAAGCAAATTAACATTCCCACTATAGATACACCATGCGGTTTAACCTCTTATAAGCTTAAAACCTTTTGATTCTTTATGATGATTACTGAAACTGCACTATAGAATGGCGCCGTAATGGATGTTGTGTTAAAAGGATTTACTCGTGTTCTGCCTCTCTCATTTTTATACATATTGGAAGTAATTTCATTTGGATGTTGTAGTGTGTTGAAATTGGAATGGCCACTGCTGAGGCATCCCCTAGTACACTCGGGCCAAGATATGCTCCAGATGATCCAACTCTGCCCGAACCTTGGAAAGGATTAATTGACGGAAGTACAGGTCTTCTATATTATTGGAATCCTGAAACAAATGTTACTCAGTATGAAAAACCAGCATCTTTAGCGCCACCTTTGCCAGCTGGTCCACCACCTGCAGCATCAACACCTAAGCTAAATCCAATACCAGCAGCAAGAGCATCACAACCAGACACTGCTCAAACCCAGCAAAATCAGCAAATGATACAAAGCCAGTTGCCACAAGGGCAGCTTATGAGCTCGTCGTTGCAGCAACAGTCACAGGTAGCACCTCCGGGGCAGCTGCAGGGGTCACACTTGGGGCCTGCAATGCAGCAGGGTCATTTGGCAGCGGAGCAAAGGCCTCACATGATGCAACAGCCTGGTCAACAAGCGCCATCCCAGTTGGGGCATATGCCTATACAACCAGGGCGGCAGGGATTTCAGCAGTCTATGCAGCAAATGCCTATGCAGCCAGGGAACCAAGCGCCTTATCATCCCATGCAGCTGCCACCACATGTTCTACAAGGACACATGTACCCAGGTGCACAGATGGGAACTTCACATGGTTTTCAGTTCGCCCCGCAGCATACGCAGTACACGATGCATCAACAGAACATGCCGCCGCAAGGGCCACAAAGCTCCTCGCAACAACCTCAGCATTTAATGCAGCAGGGGCAACAGTTACCTCATAAGCAAGAGCAAAAAATGGAGCTTGTTCAGAGAGACGATATCGAATTTCATCATGGAAAACAAGCTGGGTTTTCACCAGCCCATCAGCATTTGATGCAGGGGCAACAGTTTCCCCATCTCCAAGAGCAAAAACCTGGTATACCTCAGAGAGATAATGTTGATTTTCAACAAGTTAAGCAAGCTGGATTTTCACCAGCCCAGATTCAGCAAAGTGGGTCATCGTCTGTGCAAAACTTGCCTGTAGGAAGCAATCCCTCTCATGCACCAAACATGAGCATTTCGAATCAGACGATGCAGTACGGTGGCTCGTCTGCCAATATGCAACAGAACAACCCTTCGGTTCAGGTGCAGCAAATGGGGGCAGAGTTGACACACCCACAAAACCCACAGCATGGTTCTAGGTTTCAAAATCAAATGGGCCCTGGCGTGATGCATGGCCAACAGCAGAATGTACTCACTGGTGGATCAAAGACGCCTTATGAAGAAAACCATCATGGAAGAGCTGGAAATGAATATTTTTATAACACCAACAAGGACGTAAATGCGATGTCTCCTCAGCTACCCAAGCTTGCACCACTTCCAATGGCCAGAAATCAGGTAAGTTCTAAGTCTGAACGCGCCAACATTGGCTGCTCATCGTAATTAACACTTTTTACTTTTTTTATGCTTCACATGATGCAAAAGGCACTGAGCCGGATTTACCTTAATACTGGTTCTTCCTTTTATCAGGAAATGAGGATTGGGGATTTTCCTTCTCAAAATGTTACACCTGGTCTTCCAGGGAGATTGAGTGGTCCTGGAGGCCCTCCTTTGCATGGTGTCTATGGTCATTCCTCTGGGCCCCCTCCATATCCTAATAATGCTTTTGTGAGGCCTCCTGTACCAATGATGGGACCTTCAGATCCTAGTCATTCATCAGAAGTGGAAGTTTATCGTAAAAAGCACGAAGTAACAGCCACGGTCTGTATATATATTCATATCATTTGCTTTAATTTTGTGAACGCAGCAAATATAATTCACTTTGAGATTGATTTTCGATTTTTTCTGATGCTTTCGAGACAAAAATTCTTGCGAAATATCGCTTCAAGAATGACTATGAATAATCTTGTCAAACAATTTTCCTTTTGCCATGGAGGAGATATAAATACCTCCCTCGAGGGAGTAATCAGATCTGCTAGTTGAATGGTGTCCAATAGAGGGCAATTTAAGGACTCCATCAATGAGATGCACATATAATTTTTCCAAGCAGTGCATCGTCTGCATTTTTGTTTACTAGTCACATTACTTTGCGTAATCCCAGGAGCCTGCATGACCAGAAATGTTTTCACTGCTGCAATTATATATTTCTTTCCATTTTCATTAAGATGCATTGATATGTTCAGCCAAGTCCAAGCTTATTTGACTATATTAACTCAAATTATGCAGGGTGAAGATGTTCCTCCTCCATATATGACCTTTGAGGCTACTGGGTTTCCACCAGAAATAATACAGGAGGTAAGTGTTTCAATCAAAATGAGATTTAACTTATCATAACTTCCATGATGAAAAATTGAAGTCGCTTTGTTTCCCACTTTATGATTCATTCTCAAAATTCTTGCTTTTAGCTTATCAGTTCTAACTTGTCGCAGGTGCGATATCTGCTCCAGAGGCGGAGCACATGTCGTACGCTGCAGTGCTATGCTCATATATATGCAACAAGTATTCTGAGTTTTTGAGACTGCAAAATGGACTGTTGGAGCCTTCCTTTAGCACTACTTCTTGAAGGGTGCTTCATCCAATTCACACTATATATGTGACTGGGATTTGTAGCTTATTGGCTCCGCCTCCTCTTTTAATTGCTCCATTTTTTTGCCTCGAGTTGCTTCAGTAAGCAACCACAAACCCATGATTTTTTTCTGAGCAATCGTATTTCCTTTTTTAAATTTCATTTCCTTACTTGTTTTCCAAATATCTAATCAACGTAGCATAGATTGAACGTCCCATGTTATATAGCATCGCTTGCAGCCATCTGAACTATTAATTTTGTGGGGGCTTATTTGTGCTTTGTTTTGTTGCAGATGCATTTTGCTGGTTTCAGTGCTCCCACACCAATTCAGGCTCAAACATGGCCCATTTCCTTACAGAATAAGGATATAGTTGCTATTGCAAAGACAGGTTCGGGTAAAACACTAGGATATTTGATACCAGCGTTTATTCACCTCAGACGGCGGCGGAATAATCCTCAGAATGGCCCAACTGTGCTGGTATTGGCCCCAACAAGGGAGCTCGCCACTCAAATCCAGGATGAAGCGATTAAGTTTGGTCGATCATCTAGAGTCTCTTGCACGGTGGATCTACAAATCTTGTTCTCATTTTCTACTTAGCTTAATTGTAGTCCTTATTATTTAGATGAAATGACCGTGTCTTTTGTTTATCAGTGCTTATATGGTGGTGCTCCAAAAGGCCCTCAGTTAAAAGAACTAGAACGAGGAGCAGATATTGTTGTGGCAACTCCTGGTCGGCTCAATGACATCCTTGAAATGAAGAGGATTGATTTTAGGCAGGTTTCTCTTCTTGTTCTTGATGAGGCAGATAGAATGCTTGACATGGGATTTGAGCCCCAGATCCGAAAGATTGTCAATGAGATACCTCCAAGAAGGCAAACTCTTATGTACACTGCGACATGGCCAAAGGAAGTCAGAAAAATAGCAAGTGATCTTCTGGTCAATCCAGTACAGGTCAACATTGGCAGTGTCGATGAACTTGCTGCAAATAAGTCTATTACGCAGGTAACTTGTTTCAAATTTGTCTTGTCATCTAAGGAAAATGATTGCACAAATCAATATGTTTTGGATGTGTTCGAGAAATGAAGTTAGATGCATAACTGGGTTTCTACTGTCAGATGGACGTATATTTGCCTATCTCTGTCCTCTATGTGATATTTTAACTGATAAATAGATTGATGCTAAAAAGATTGTGATTGGGGTATTCATTCCATATTAACCTACAGGGGCGTGCCGCATCTTTTTTCTTGTCTAAGAATGAGCATCTTTTAAGGTTGTAGCTAGTATTGTGACTCCTGTCTGCTGGGTGCACGGTTATTGATCCAATTATGTTATTTTTCTTTTCATGAGTTTTGACTTTATCTTGCCATCTTGTTTGATATGTTGCCCCTACCCTGTGATGATCTATATGATTGGCTGAGTTGTGTTCAAGCTGTAAAATTTTTTGGTCATTTTCCATTCGAATACATGAATGAAGAGGTGATTTAGTACATGAACACAATATTGGCATGAATTATATTCACTCAATTTTTGGAGTAATTATGTAAATTCGTAGCTGTATGTTAAGTAAGGCTCTGTATTTTGTGATGTTGGCATGTTCTTTATTTCTGGAGTTTAGATTGTATCCTGTACTCGACAATGAGAATTCTTTTCTAATTTTCCATTTCCATTCACGAAAAAAGTATTCCTTCTCTGCAGCATGTTGAAGTGGTCCCTGAAATGGAGAAGCAGAGACGCTTGGAGCAAATTCTTAGATCCCAAGAACGTGGTTCTAAAGCCATTATATTTTGTTCCACCAAAAAGTTGTGTGACCATCTGACACGTAGTCTTGGACGAAATTTTGGGGCTGCTGCAATTCATGGAGACAAAAATCAGGGCGAGAGAGACTGGGTTCTGAATCAATTTCGGTCAGGGAAGTCCCCAATCCTTGTTGCCACTGATGTTGCTGCTCGGGGGCTTGATATAAGAGACATAAGGTCAATAGAACTTTACATTTTACTTCATTAATCTCTCATTTCTCTTGGGAACACATGATTTCGGTTGCTTCATCATTGAAGTACAACCCATGCTTATTTCTGCAGCATTTTCTATGTTCTCTTCTCATGATTCTGTTAAATAGCATTATATCTTTTCATGAATTTCTCTCATAGTGACACCATTCCTGTGTTCATATCACAGGGTAGTTATCAATTATGACTTTCCAAATGGGATTGAGGATTATGTTCATCGCATTGGAAGAACCGGGAGAGCTGGTGCTACAGGTATTGCATACACATTCTTCTCAGAGCAAGACTGGAAATACGCTCCCGATCTTGTTAAACTTTTGGAGGGCGCAAACCAACTTGTGCCTCCTGAGATAAGGGATATAGCATTACGCGGTGGGCCTAGTTTTGGCAAGGATCGAGGTACGATGAACCGTTATGACTCTGCTGATGGTGGTGGGCGTTGGGATTCTGGTGGTCGTGGTGACATGAGGGATGGTGGCTTTGGCAGTCGTGGCGGGATGAGGGATGGGGGCTTTGGTGGACGTGGAGGGATGAGGGATGGTGGCTTTGGTGGTCGTGGTGGAAGGATGGATGGTGGTTTTGGTGGACGTGGGGGCATGAGGGATGGTGGCTTTGGTGGGCGTGGAGGGATGAGAGATGGAAATTTTGGCGGTCGTGGTGGTGGGAGAGATGGAGGCTTTGGTGGTCGGGGTGGTTGGGACCGGGGTGGACGTGGCCCCAACGATCGGTTCAACAGTTTGGATGTTAGGGGACGTGGTAGAGGCCGGGGGCGTGGACGATTTGATAATAGGGGTAGGAGTGTGAGCCGAAGCCCCGACAGAGTTAGAACATGGGGTTATAGTCGGAGCCGTAGTAGAAGCCGGAGCTCGAGCCGGAGCCGTAGCAGAGGTAGGAGTTATAGCAGAAGCCGTAGCAGGAGCCGAAGCTGGTCCAGGAGCCGGAGCCCAAGACGGAGTCGTAGCCGGAGCCCAAGAAGGAGCAGGAGCCGGAGCTATGAGAGATATGAGAGAAGGCCACCACGCAAATCAAAATTTGATCAGATTGATGTTCCAGCACCAAATGTTGAGCTTCCCTCTGCATCTGGCAATGGGTTCTCTGCAGCTCAGCCAGCGGAGAAGCTTCCTTCAGTTGCAAGCGTAGATCTTGTTCAACCTGATACTGGACCGGACCCAAACAATCCTCCTCCATTGGAACCTTGATAGAGGCGCTGGACACTGATTCTCATTGAAGATAGTTCATGAAGGATAAGTTAACTATAATATATTGTGGTCGGGTAGGCTCTACGGGGGGAATTCCACATAGTTTTGGTGTGCCACTACGTAGAAGAATGCTAACATGGCTTCATGTGTCCTCGAGTATTGCTATTATTCTGCGGGGGGTATGTTCCTATAAATGTACTCTGTTAGTCGTCTACTCTATGCTTAGGGGGAATATGTATATCCCCTTATTTGTATGTTTCTTCATCTACCACATCTTCTTACTAGTATTTTAAATGTACTTTGGCGGATTGCCTCGTGTTATTCGTTGGGGACATGCCAATTTTTGATCAATAGGAACTCTTAAAGCACATTTTAGTTTGGTGTTGTTTTAGTAGTTCTTCTGTTTAAGGTCCTTTGGAATTAAGTTATGGAAGGAAGGACATGTTTTTTTGTTAATGGTATAGGAGTGAGTTTCTATTGGGCATCAGCTGGATCTGTTTTATCACCGTCTTAAAGTTGAAGACGTCGAAAAATTGTATTTCAAATACAAAAATATACAATGTTATGTAGATGCATGCACTGCGTTTATTATTGCAATTACGTGATGCTTAAGTAATGGCTAGCTCGAAACAGTCGGTCATTAACAAATTTCAATCTTTAAAAAGTCATTGATTAGAATTAACTTGCCCCCTACTCTGTCGCTAGCCATGGAAATGCTATCCATACATTCCTTATAATATGCATATTTGACCTCCAAACTTTTAACAAAGACCTCAACATCAACCTTCTGGAAAAGTACTCACACACACACACACACACATATATATGTATGTATATATAAAAAGTAATATATATATATATATATATATATGTATGTATATAAAAAAAAAAGTAAAAGAAAGAAAAGTTCTAGTGCCTTCTTTCCCACGGTGGCAGGGCAGATCTTCGGTCTCTTGTCCAAAATTGATAACCCAAGGGGCATTGTGGTAATTTGATTTATGTTGAATAGTACAAAGCTTGGAAGTACAACCAAACACTGGATTCCGTTCGTGTAGCGCAGCTTCGGCCAACAATTCTCTCTCTGTCTCCACAATACACATACATAACTACATACATATATAATTGCATACATATTTCAAGCTTTCATATTTTCGCCTTTCGACCGCCTTTTATTTTCTCTCTCTAGGGTTTGCTTTCTTTCTTAACCGCGTCTACTTTGCATTAACTTTTCTACGCCCAATTATAATTAATATTATCCCCCAAATAATATAAAATCGAAGAATTATATACTGATGTTTGAGGATATCAGAAATTAAATTCAGCTGCTCTGTATTTTGATCTTCCCGCTGCTGCTTTCTGGGTCAACCATGGCTATGGCTTGATTCTCTGCTAATTTTCTCTCTATTCGGTACCTTTTTTTTTTATTCCCCCTTTCCTTTCTTCTATTTATCTGCACGCATTTTCTGTTTCACCTTTTGGTTTTATTCGCTTCTTTGGAACACCAATTTTCGTGTAGGCATATATATATATATATATATATATGTGCATTTATTTTTGTGTTCGTCTTTGTTATTTCCAAGTTCAGATTGCGTTGCAAATTGCAATTTAGAGTTTAATTTTCTCGTGAAGTTTTTTTCTTTATGTTGGGTTGGGGTAATTTTAATGGTTGAGTTGCTTTTGTTCGGGATTGACTGAGCTCAGAACTGTCTTTTGGTTAAGGTGATTCGGTGTGAGAAATAACTATTTTTCTGGGCTTCAACTAATCTCGGTTCCAACTCCGACAACATATTCGAGCTCTTGAGTTTTTCAGGAATGTGCAGGCAGATTACTCTTTGATTGAGAAGGCTAAGTCAATTTGTCTTACGATTGCGGGATTTTTTTTTGTTTTTTTTTATCAATTTTAGGGTACTTGGGCTCTCAAATCTGATTGTTTCATTGCCTGTAATGTCTGGTTATTTGTTTGCAGGTATTGATTTCTAGTCATAAGTGAAAGATTGCTTTTAGCCATGTTTGTCCTTATGGACCGTTTTACCGGTTCTGTATCTATATACTTGACTTGCCACAATATGGGATCTTTACCCTGTGCGAATGGTATTTGAACCATAAACATTTACCAATAATAACAATAGAGATTATGGATTAAGAAACCATTATACTCTCTGAAAGAATTTATTGCTGTATTTCACACTTCTTGCTCTTAAGGCACATACTCGTTGATTTCTTTGTGCTGGGTGATTGTAAAGTTGTTCTCTACTATCAGTTCTTCTGGAAATTCATTCTTTTGTTACTTTAGGTTACTGCATTGGATGTATATTTTTTATCCTTGTATGATTGATAACCGGGTGACTCAGGTTCCAATCTAGGTTACAGTTTTTCCATGAGCTCTGAATAAAATTGAAGTATTATAATATTTTATATTTGTAGGAGTGGCAAGTCCTGGGATGGAAGCGTACAACGTTCCTGATCAAGGACTTGCTGATATTTATCTGGTAATATCTGTGGTAGATAGATATTAGTCTTCCTTTTATCTGATATTATCTTTTAGTTGTCCATGTAGAATTGGCTTAGTGGTGTGCCGGGTTTTCTTTCTTTTTGTTCTTGTTCTTGTTCTTGTTCTTGTTCTTCTTCTTCTTCAAATTTCCCTTTTTTTTTTGGTGCGTGTATGTGTGTGTTTTGTTTGTTATGATATCATTTTCTTTTTCTTTCAATATGTTGGTTGTTTTTAATAAACCGCGTCTTAGATTTCGTAGA
This sequence comes from Buddleja alternifolia, assembly GCA_019426215.1. NCBI lineage: Eukaryota > Viridiplantae > Streptophyta > Magnoliopsida > Lamiales > Scrophulariaceae > Buddleja > Buddleja alternifolia. Next base: position 37,103,278 of record CM033403.1, read on the forward strand.
TTCAAGGTACCGAGTCCAATCCACAGTTCACTGTTCAGTTTGAACAAGTTAAAGCCATGTATAACGAAGGAGCACAGGACTACTTTGTTGACCAAGGCTTGTATTATCCTACTAACACCAGCTATGGATATATTTGTACAGGTAATAAATTCTGTAATCCGTATTCTACCTGTAGAGTTCATAAGATAAGTGCATTAAGTGTATGAGTTGGTTGTTGACAGTACGTATGAACCTTGACAAAGTAATATGTACTTGGTTCTTGTAGGAATTGAACCAACCGGTGACTGGGAAGACCACCATAGAGTTTTTGGTCTGGATGGTCAGGATATCCAGTATATCGTAAGTTATTTTATCTTGTCTTCTATATTCGTATTCTGTTTGAGAAGATATTGAGTGTGGTTTTTTTCTCTTGCAGGGTGCAGCCAATGAAAGTCTGCCATATGTATATTATGATCCCAACTATGGATATACACAGTCTCCTTATAATCCGTACAATCCTTATATTCCTGGTGCTGTGATGGGAGTGGATGGCTCGTTTGTAGCGCCCCAACAGTACTACACCCTCCCGTCATATGAGAATCAAGTCTCATCACCTGCTTATGTGCCTGTGGTCCTTCAATCCAGGCCTGATACTATTGCAAATACAGCATTGCCTCTTAATCAAGTGGATGGTCTTGTTGCTAAAAGCAGTTTCCCTTCGAATTATCCTAATTCTTCACAGACTGTAGCAGGAAATGCTTCTAATCGAAAGAGTTCCTTTGCAAAGGTATCTGATGGAAGTAAAACTAATACTGGATCCACCAAGCAGCCTGTGCCGAGTATGGCTTCCGGTAGCTTTACAAGTCAAGCATCATCGCAAATTCACCGCGTGAGTGTCCTTTGTTTTTTATAAGATGATTTACCCTCAACTAACATATCAAGCTTCTCATGTTTTAGATCATTATCCTGATATTTGTTGTGCAAACTGTTATGTTCAAATATTGGCTTTTAGGTTAGAGGTTCTCAAGGCACAGAGAATGGTCTCAATGTGAAGGCTTCATTGAATAATAGTCAATTAAAGAGTGGGTTTCCTTTTGCTAATGGATCGTCTGGGTTTGAGTCAACCGAGGCAGCATCAGTGCAAAAAGTTAAGCCTAAGTTACCCTATGTTAGAGTTCCAGATGATGTAAAAGTCAGCACTGATACATTTAGTGAGCAGAATCGTGGACCTAAAGCAAACAAATCGAAGAATCAATTGACGGTTAAAGCCTATACTACAAGGGCTGGAAATCGTGATGCACAGGGGAACATCATTATATCTATGGATCAGTATAACAAAGCTGATTTTCCTGTTGATTATGTAAATGCAAAGTTTTTTGTGATAAAATCTTATAGCGAGGATGATGTGCATAAAAGTATAAAGTATAGTGTGTGGTCATCTACACCTAATGGAAATAAGAAGCTTAATGCTGCGTTTGAAGATGCCCAGAGGATAGCTGCAGGAGATTCAAGTGGCTGTCCTATCTTCCTTTTCTTTTCTGTAAGCAACCACTTTCAAACTTCTATTTGTTAAGGACCATGATGATGGTTCTACTCTTTGTTTGTTTTTGTATTTTCTGTCTACAGAAGCTCGACTATATTTTTTCCTTATATTCTGTAAGGTTACTAATTGGTGGGCTGGTCTTTTTGAACTTTAGGTTAATGCTAGCGGCCAGTTCTGTGGTGTTGCAGAGATGATTGGCCCTGTGGACTTCCACAGAGACATGGATTTCTGGCAGCAAGATAAATGGAGTGGTAGCTTTCCTGTGAAGTGGCACATTATAAAGGATTTACCGAACCCCAATTTTAGGCACATCATACTAGAGAATAACGAGAACAAGCCAGTGACTAACAGTAGAGACACACAAGAGGTACTAATACTATGTTTTTATTTTTATTTTACAAACATCATAATTGCTTTAGAACATGTTATTTTGACTTTGTCATTTGGCTGGTCAGTTAACTTGGTGATCCTGATGATGTTATCAACTTGATTCATTGTTGAGGTAGTTGTGAACTACATGAGAAACCTTGCTTCATATTGCTTTCTTTGTGATATCTAGTTTTTCCCTAACTTTCTTTGTCTAGCTGTGAGTGTTCAACCTTCACCGGGTCTTGTTGTAATTTCCCTCGCCGCAATTCTTATGATTTCTTACAAGTTGCTGTGAGTTGTCCTCTCTCACTGTGTTCAGACTTGTGTATACCCTCTGCCACCCTTCAATTTTTAGTTGTGAACGGAACTTCATGCAGTCGTGATCTTGCTCCTTTTGGGTGTTTCTGCTATCTTGTTTCTTGGCTTTTTCTTCGTTACAACCACAGTAGCTTGTGCAGTTATATTGCCTTGGATATTCCACAATCAAAGTTGGCAAATTTCATGATATAGTTTGTCTGCAAAATCAAATTTCATGCAGACGCAGTCAGGATTTCTATTGCTGTCTTGATCTATTTTATTCTATTCCATGTGTCGTGTAAACCAAGTTTTAATGTCTTGACTTGTTGAGGACTGATGGCCTTATTCAGGTCTCAGTCTGATTTGACGCGAAGTCGATCAGCTTGGCTAAATTGTTAATATTTTATTTTCAGATATACTACAAGAAAGGTTTGGAGATGCTGCAAATATACAAAAACTATACATTAAAGACATCTTTGCTTGATGACTTCATGTACTACGAAAACAGGCAGCGTATACTTCAGGAAGAGAGAAAGAGACTGCTAATAAACCGATTTGACAATCCTTATCTTGCTCCTCTGCTCGATCCTCCTCGCAAGCTTCAGTCAATTAACGATTTCCCTTCTATAGGTGATGTAAATGGTTCTAAGCAAGATGCCAACAATTTGATCACTATTATGAACAAAAACAAAGTTTCAGCAAATGTTGATTCGGACTGCTCGGCTAGGAACCCTTCTGGGTCTGCAAGGCATGTTCCCTTGGATACTACTGCAGATGTTGGTGGGACCCACCAACTTTCAGCTGATGATTTAAAAATTAAATCATTGGTCATAAATTCGGAAGAGTCAGGGTTGGAGTGTTCATTGCCTACTACCACATCAAATAATGAAGTGGTTGATGTTGTGACTATAGGGTCAATGCCGGTGAAAGTTAAGGGGGCGGAGTCTTCTGGTATTTTGACAGTTGGTACGATTCCACTTGATCCCAGAGCTCTTCAGGGTGATTAGAGCCGGGAGTTTGTTCGTGAATTGGTGGTGAAGCTCTAATGATTAACTGTATACTTGAGTGTATTATACTCGGTTATTGCTGCTGTTTTGGGTCTCATTGGTGGTGGTTTTCATCTCTTTTGCTTGGATGGGACGGATACAAGTTCTTATTTTATCTTATTGAAAGATGTCTTTTCTTTTTCCTGTTCTTTGTTTTTTTATAGGGGGGAAGGTTTAGGCTGAGTTTTGGCTTATATACTGTTTATTACCTTGTAACTTCCCCTCTTCTTGTTGAACTCCAAATGATAATAGAATTGACATGGAAAAGCACCAAAAAAAAAAAAAAGAGAAAAAAAAGAAGAAGAAGAAAGCGCTTTATTATTAACTTCAACGAAATTATGATCGTCTTTAGTTCGTAACGAGTTGTGTGTTTCTTTATTTATCTTTCGGGATTCGTTGGGGATAAGTTAACAAAAAGAAAAATTCATTGGCAATAAGATGATATTGAATAAGTGAATTGACTTGGTGATTAAATGTTGCTGTGAAGTACATTTTAGTTAATTTTATGGAATGCCAAATTTAAGCAATATTTATAAGAAAGAGGTGCAACTCCGTTAAAGAATACCAATTATTAGTTTTGTTAAATTTAAAGAGAATGCCAATTAAGCATTGACCTAACCATGAAACGCCAAAAATAAGCACGCTATTACACCATGAAACGGAACATGAGGATGAAGTAAATTGGAGGAAACTTGTTTGGGGAAAAGGTCCGGTAGCAAGACATAGATTTATCTTGTGGCTCACTGTTAATAACAGGCTTAAAACCAAGGATAGGGTGAGTGTGTGGAAAGACATAGGAAATCTGAATTGTCTGTTGTGTAACAAGGTAAAAGAAAGTAAAAATCATTTATTTTTCAAATGCGAGTATGCCAAGGAAGTGTGGAAAAGATGCAGGGGTAAACTCAATGTGGTTTGTGGAAAAGATAACTGAGCTGAAATAGTTGACTGGATACTGAGAATTAGCAAGGGGAGAACTCGATTGAGTAATCAGAAATGTGCGGTTTTTGCAGCAATAGTTTACAACTTGTGGATAGAAAGAAACAACCGTCTTTTTTTACAAGACCAAAGTTCAATAGTTGATCTAGTTGATAGAATTTGACAAGCGATAGTTTGTAAATTTGAGATGTTTTGAGATCCCAGGTATGTCTGGTATATGTGTATAGTTGATTGAGGTTAAATGATAAGCTTACATACTCCAAAATAAAATAAAATGAAGTAATATCATTTTTATAGTTAACAACAATGTGTAAAATGTGAATTCATTAGGTATCGACATTAATAACAATTTAATAGAAAAAACAATTCTCGGACCCGTTAGATCTAGGTATTAGACTCGATTTTCGGAGTTGTCGGGTCTGCTATTGGGTCGAGTAGAAGGCAATATTCATCTGGCTTTTAGGCCTTGGGCTGGATATTATCCGCCCAATAATAGGCTTAGGTGGAAGGATGTAATAGTTACCATTTTTCATTGTTTGTTTATTAAAGAAAATAGAAAAGAAAAGAAAATAGTAGAGAATTTTTTTATTAATTTGAGATAACACCTTTTTGGGTGAGAAAAAAGGTGGGAAAAGAAAAATTGTTTCTTTAGCAATTTTTTTGGACCAATGATATCTATCTTTCACTTTATGTGAGAGGTTTTGGGTTCGATTCTAGGCTATCATAAGTTGTGGCTATTCCCTTTTTTATGAAGTCAGAAAGAGTCTTTATAACTCAATATTATAACTATCAACCCAAGTTTATCGGGTTAGATATTTAGGGTATCCCCTTGAATTAAAAACAAAAAAAACTTAAAGGACAAAGTGAAAAATATTAAAATTTTGGGGGCTAAACTGAAATATTTGATCAACTGCAAGGTCCGTTGGAGAATTACCTCCTATATTTGATATGCCGTCAGCTTTTCACTTTATTCAGTTCTGAGCTCTGAATACGAAAAAAATATATATTATATATATACACACACTTATATTTTAGCCCAGCGCAGTAGTCGACGGAGTGTTGCACGCGCCGCCTTTAATTACATCGGGCAGCTTCGCTGTTTCCCAACGCAGGTAACTTGCCGTTTCTTAGCCTTCGTCCTTTTTTTTTTTATGCGTATTTTCAAAATTTTCTCCTCAAATTAGGTGAAGAAAAATAGGATTTTTCTCTTCCTTTTTCAAATTTTATTTTCCGGAGTTATGTTGCTGAATTATTTTGCATGTAAGAAGAATGCCGATTGTTTTAATTCTTTCACTTTCACGCTTTAATTTTCATTTTTTTTGTGTGTGTTTTGCTATTCAATTGCTGAAAGTAGATAAATCCAGCATCTTTCTTTATAATTTTAATTTATTTATTTTTACTTCAAATTATGGTGTAGTTTAATTGTTTTCCCCTAATCTGCAAGAGTGTTGCAGGGACCAAGCTTGATTATACATCTATTGGGAGCTGCATTTAATCTTAAAATGGTAGGCATTCATGAAGCTTGAATCTCAAAGTTTTAAGTTTTAAGTTATTTTATTTGATATAAGGAAATAGTATATCATCTGCATTTTAAGTAAAAACATCTCCATTTGCAGTGTGAGGTTGTGGAAATTTCGGATGATGAGGATTCTTCGGTGCTGGAAAGCTATGTTGGAGTCATACCTAAGGATGAGAACTTTGACTGTGATCTTCCACCGCAGAGCATATGCACAAGGCCTGGACTGGTATGGTACTTTTAGTTGCTATTCTGAAGCGTATGTTGCAATTCTGAATTCGATGTTGTTTAATTTTGTAGTATAAGGACTTCTAGTATGGGACATTGTAATGTAAAACATTTTTATTACACAATACATATTCTTGTGGGATTTACTTATTTATATTTACTGATATGCTTATTGTCTTGAGTAGGATAACATGGCAAGCTCCTCTGGAAGCAGTTTAAGATCATCGTTTGTAGGGATGGGATTTGATCCATCTCTTGTCGACAAAGCAATTGAGGAAAACGGTTTGTTTATCTTTTTCTTGTATACAACCTTGAAAATTTCTCACATGAGGAGCTGCTTTAGATCTAACTTGGCAGTGAACATTGTTATGTTCTCCAATAAAAAACGTATGTCTCGAAGCCGATGTACTTGAAGCTTAAATTATTTCGAGATCTCTTAAAGCACTTAGATGTTGCATTATTATATAGAATCATAATTGTATCAAATAATGACATATCAGAAAGTGATGTTCCCCTTTTGTCATAGGTGAAGGGAATACTGATCTATTATTGGAAACTCTCTTCGCATACTCCGTAAGTGCTTCTATCCCCAATTTAATCAGTACTCGTGCTATCTTCTTTTACGTGACTGGATTCTGGTCAATATGATGATCAAGTTTTCTCTTTTTCACCATGTTATATTAACATAGTGCAACTTTTATTTAACTGTGCTCTTGTAATTCTAGTTCTCGCTATTTTCCGCGATTACTTGCTGCATTTAAGTGTGGTATCCGCTATTTAAGGAACACTTAGCCTTTTTAAAATGGGGTTGAATTTTCAGAGAATCTGCTAATGGTAACCCACGAACCAAGGCCTATCTCTTTTCTGTTTTTATCTTTTATAAATTCTATGTCTTCTGTTTAAAATAGATGGCTTTTGAAAATCAATCAAATACCTTCAAATCCTAACCCTATCACATGCTGAATAGCTTATGCTCAACTAAATCAGACAGCTCAAACAGTTCCATATTGTGGCTTGTTTTTTTCTGATGCTGCATGTTTGGGATTGCGCCGACGTTTTCCTGAGCTGTTAAATTAGCCTTTCCATTGGCCGAGATTCTTAATTCTGCTATACCAACAAGGAGCTTAATGTTTCCTTTATTTGTATCTGCTTATGAAATTGAACTGCGATTCTTTAATTGAACAGGATCATCAACAACCAAAGACAGAACTTTTTGATGATGATTTATTCAGTGAAGACAATAATGATTTGGCTGCAAACCTTCCTGCTAGGGAGGTACTCTTCTTTTGTGCTGTCTATGTGAAAAGCCCCTTAGTCATATCTGAGTCGAAGTTCTATGCAATATCATCCTAAACCTTTTCTAGGGTAACTTCTAGATAATTAAATTGTTGAAGGAAATGTTAGGCTATGTTTGTCTGTGTTTTTATTTACCTTTTTCCATTTCCATTTTCATTTTCATCTGAAAATGAAAATACACACTTTACACTGTTTTTAATTGAAAATATTCTCATTCTCATTTTCACATTGACGTTCCCAATAAATTTCAATCATTATTTCAAAATCACATTTCACATCACTTTTTTCTCACTTTCTTTTTATCACTTTTCTCTCCTTCTTATATCTTCTTTTTTAACCCTTATCTATCATCTAATCATTACTTTTCAATCATTTCACACATCATCAACCACAAATTTCAACAATTTTTAAAAACACAACCAAACACACTTACTTTTCTCACTTTTTTCACACGAAAATCAAAAAACTCATTCTCCCATACATTTTTTAAAACGACGGTTGAAAATGATTTGAAAACACATCCAAACATAGCCTTAGGTTTTCAATTTGGACACTCCTTTATATGGTTCTTTACGCTCACATAGACATTTGTTATGGTCTTTTTTCATTATGTTTGTGACTCTTGGAATTTCTAATTTTGTCTTAATTGTCTGTTCTATACCATATGCCTTTTTCCTTGTTTTATATTTTCTAATGGACTTTCACGAGGACCGATGTTTGAACTGTCTTTGTTTTTTGTTGGCTCATTTCTTCTTTTACCATTCAGTTGTTAACAAAATTAACGTCACCTTGCACAATACGGATTCTAAGCATTCATGATCTGGAGGTGAATGTGTTGAATAACTTATCCATCGGTCTGTTAGTTAACCTTTGATTTCTATTTCATTCTTTTACTTTTAGTTCCAGTTTAGCCAGGTAAAGTTCAATTTATTTGTTTCCTAGAGTGTAGTTATAGAGGACATATGCCCATTGCGGATTCCGGATATCTCCTTTTACCTGCGCTCCTGCTATTTGAAGTTGTTGTCACTCTTTCTTGACTTGTTTTGAAATACACCAGGCCTTTCATAAATCAGAGTCATCAGATTCTCTTGATGGCTTGTTTGGTGTGGCTACAAATAAGAATGCGTACGGTAATGGAGATTTTCCTTTAAAAGAGGTATCTTTATGTTTCCTTTCAAATTTGTTTAATTCAGATGTGTTAATTAATTGAAAGTAATTTTCTCTTTTATCAACTGATCAAGTTAGTCTTGGCATGTTGCTGCAGTTGTCATGCAATTAGTTACAGAAAAATCACTTACTTCATGTCTGATGTCAATATCTTTGGATCTATAATTCGTGAAAATGTGAAGTTTCTCCCATTTCCTTATTTTCTATAAAGGACGTCAATTACCTTGACATGTTCTGCTAGTTAAACTTTCAATTTTTTCGCAAAAATAAGAACTATGTAATATATGCAAATCAATTTAAATCAAAGAGTGCTTGGTCGGCTACTGGTACCAGTGTGCCTTGGTTTATGCTTTTTATGTATGTTATTCATATTTTCCCTCGTCATGTTCTAGTTTTCTTGCTCTTCTATTTAAACTATAACACTCATGAATTTTCCCTCGTGATATTCTAATGTTCTAATTCTTGCTTTGGTGCAATGATGGCTCTTACAGGAGCCTGATGACCGCAGTGGAGTTAGTGACGAGAAAACAGCATCATTGTTAAAAATGAATTTCTCTTTGGATGAAATTGGATTTGCTATTAGTAGACGTGGTTAGTTGAAACATCTCTGGACTTCAGCTTCTAAATGATGTGAAATGTGCCTCCCGTATTTTGCACCTAATGACATGGGCATGCACTCTCTGTGATCAGAAATATTTGAAAAGGGGCTTATGCTTAATGTTGTTGGTCTTACCTTCGCTTCCACACAATGGAAGTTTTAGTGCTCATTACTCTTTACTGGCTGATAACTTCTACAAGTACTATTCTTCCATGAATAGTTTTGCCTTCAAATATTCTTTTTGTTTTGTTTTTCTGTTGACCAAGTGTCCTTTTACACTTGTTACTCTGTCGTACTTGTTATTGTGTCACTCCTATTTTCGGTTCCACATTCTAGTACATTGTATTGTGTAGAATTTTTACTAGTCTATTTTACATGATGAGTTAGTTGTAAAGTCTCCTCATGTTGCATAACAAATAATTCTGATGTTCCATTGCAGGTAAAGATGCTCCCATTGGTCAACTAATGGACTTCATCTTTGCTGCACGGATGGTCAAAAAGTATGAAAAAGGTGCAATCTATCCAGTTCCTGGAGATGAAGATAGTGGAAAGGTTTTTGAATTCTTCCTCTTTAGATTGATTTGAGACTTCTGATGGTTCGTTAATATGGTCATGAAATCACAACTCTAAGTTGATTATTGATATATTATCTGATCTTCTGAATGAGAGTTCTAATTTGTAATTCTGCAAGCTTGATGTGTTGGCAATTTGCAGACTTCTTATGGTTAGCTTTCTCTTTAATATTTAAACCCAAATTTCTTTATCTTTAATGTTGATTCGTCAGACCAGTATGTCTAGAACTGATTTATGTAGGATCAATGAGGAAAGCTTTTCTTGTTAATGTCCTTTCTTAACTGACGAGTTAACTTGTTCAACAGAAACTCATTTTTCCAAAAGGAGTCCAATGTGTTAGAAAGAAGAAACCGCGGTTAGATTTTATTTTGGGGAATTATTAAAATGTGTTTCCTTGAAAATGTTAAAGTTGTGAGATTCTCGCATTTGCCATGTAAACCCTTTATTTTGGATACTGATATTGAAGTTTATTTCTAGTCTGAAGTAAGTTTTTTTAGAGAGTTTGATTCCTTATCCTGGACCCTGAATAGCATATTCCACATATTCAGAAAGCTACACTCGTCATAATCTATATAAGATTATAATTCCCATTTTTGTTGTTGTGCAAGTATCTTTTTGGATGAAAATTCCCGTTGGAGATTGGTTAGAGCCTGTTGAACCGAGAATAAAAGAAATATAGATGAACTCAGATACACTTATTACATGCTTCTATTCAGCACATTATGTTTTATATTCCATGCCCTCATGCCTGAACTCAATCGCAATTTTTCAGGACGATAATGAGGCCTTGTTTGGTATTATGGAGAAGACACTTAGATTGCTTGAAATGGGCTTTACTGAAAACGAAATTTCAGCAGCTTTTGAGAAATGCGGTGAGTTGATTATGCAGAATTTGAGAACATTTAATTTGCTTAGTTTACTTGATGGCAGAGAAAAAAACCATAATAAAAGCAAGAGATATTTTCTTTAAGTTTGAAGTTAGGATGAGGTTATGTGCCCATCCTTTTTCATATGAGCTCTGTACGGAAACAAAACTCTCCATGTTGGAGAGGTTACCTATAGCTAACAGAGACAAAAATATTTGTGTGTTCTATTATATAGAATAATAACGATAGCAGTAGGGTAATGGTAATACGTGGTTGTGTTCAACTGCATATGTTCCATTTAATGGATAAGTGCAAGTGTAACGTAGAAACCTTCTAACTGGTAGTTCTACTGTCACATAAATACTGGAGACTTGGAGATTTTCTGTTCACATATGCTTCTAAAGAGACTGCAAAAGTTTGTTACTAGCTGATTGCATGTCGTTTCTGAGTTGTTAATTGCATATCTTCTCTCTTCACATTTTATGTTCATTGGCTTGTATTTCAGGTTCAGAAGCAACTCTACAAGATCTTGCCGGTTCTATTGTTGCACCCGATACTGTCCCTATTGCTGCTAAGGTACGTATCATTATTTATGAACATTTTCACCGCCTTTGACATATAAGACCACCTTTTCTTGTGGAAAGGGAAATGTTATTAATAATCAAATTTATGCTTGGTGTTTTCAGTATTCCTCAACTTCTTTGCGCAACTCAAGTGCGCAAATTAGTTCTCTATATTTGAAACGGAAGATGGGATACTGCTCGAATAATGATCCCCTTGATTCGTTACTTATAAAAACTGAGGAAACCACTTCAGATGTTTTATCTCAAGCTGGTACTTCTGACTTGCTTGAAAAATTGAAAGGCAAGATGCCAAAAGAAGAATACACAGATGAACCAAACAATTGGAAGAAACCCAAGGAAGAGTTTCAGGAAGACTATACCAATTCTATTGGCATGACGTGGCTAGAAGCAAGAAAAGGGAACTCCACTTCCACAAGTAATCGTGTAGCAGCCTCGCAAAGACGTCTCGTCCATATGGGAAGTCTCGATGAAGATAGAAAGTTTGTAATGCCCATACCCAACGCCCGCAAGAGTCTTAATAGTGTGGCGGCTAAACCCCCTTATTTCTTATATGGAAACGTCACAAATTTATCTCGAGACTCTTGGGTTAAAATATCTCAGTTTTTGTATTCACTTCCGCCTGAATTTGTGAGCACTCAGTTGTACTCGGCCTTGAGCAGACAGGAAGGATATGTACATAACCTCCCTACTGAAGATAGGTTTCACATTTTCCCAAAGGGGCCAATGACCATTGAAGAAGCTTTACCTCATACAAAAAAATGGTGGCCATCTTGGGATAATAGGAAGCAATTGACCCATATCAGTTGTGAAATGACTGGATTACCCCTGCTATGCGACAGGCTTGAAAGAAGGATGGCTGAATCTAAAGGGCTTCTATCGGCTGAACTAGAGAGAGAAATTCTCCATCAATGTCAGGCGAAGAATCTTATCTGGGTTGGCAAATACAAGCTGGCCCCACTAGAACCCGAGCATCTAGAGCGCATAATGGGCTATCCATTGCATCATAGTCGAATTGCTGGATTTAGCTCTTCAGAAAGATTTAAATCACTTAAACTCTCTTTCCAGATAGAGACATTGGCGTACCATCTTTCTGTCTTAAGGCGCTTGTTTCCTGAAGGATTAACTGTGTTGTCATTCTTTAGTGGAATAGGTGGAGCAGAAGTGGCTTTACATAGACTCGGGATTGGGTTGAAGGGTTTGGTTTCTGTGGAGGCTTGTGAAACGAAGCGCAGAATTATGAAGCAGTGGTGGGAGAAAAGTGGACAAAGTGGAGAGTTGATTCAGCTTGAGAGTATTCACAAGTTATCGCGCAACAAACTTGAAGATCTGATTAAAAAGTTTCGTGGATTCAATTTGGTCGTGTGTCAGAATCCGTATTCGAGTGTTGATAGTGATAGCTTAGCAGGTTTAGATTTTTCAATGTTTGTAGAATTTGTTCGAGTTTTGCAGCATGTAAGGTCTTCAATGGAGAGAAATAAGTGAATAATTTTCTTATTTTAGACTCTCCAAAACATGGTCACCGCCTTTACTACATCTCATTTCAGTAATGGCAGTGGATAATTTTTTTCATGATGCATCTCTGTGATTCTTGTATTGTTTTATAATTGGACTAATTTACTAACATTGTCCGAGTACGTATTATGTTGGAAAATTTCTATTTGCACCGGGTTTTTCCTCCAAAACGTATGGATGACGTCACATTAACGTAGTGATTGAATTCCTCACATTTAATCTGTTACTGTACAATACAAGTGATAACAAAAGCAAAGCTTGTTTATATATGTTCATTTGTTCGGAAGAAAGTGTAGCGTGAATAAAGCGACCAAAGATGAAATTCTTTAAGTGTTCTTAGAGATGCTCTACAAAGTTTATAATTAGTAATTACTCTTTTATTTCATAATGCTTGGATACGATTCTACCCTTCCTAGAGAATAAATATTCATTTTATTGAGCATGCTCGGGTCGGAGAGAGAAACTGCATGAAGTTGTTCGCAAGGGCCAATTTTGATTTAATCCTCTTCCGAGGAATATCAGATGAGAGATCTGCGAAGATTGCCAATTTTTGTTTCTTTTATTTAGCCACATTTAGCTTTCAGAGTATGAAGACAGACAATCAAGTTGCTTGCAAGGGCCGGCCAACTCAATCCTTCCTAGTAATCTTTGAGGGAAAAATACAATTTTGGTCTCATAATTTAGCCTATTGTACTTTTGGTCCCAGTATTTCTGATTTTAACATTATATGTCCCATAACTCCAAAAAATGCGTATTTTTGGTCCCAAGATACGATTACGTCATGTATTTGGCGAAATTGGTATGTGCATCTCACGTTTTTTGGAGTTATGGGACCAAAAACGCACATTTTTGTTGATCCCACGTGAGCCGTACATGCCAATTTCGTACAAATACATGACGTAATCGTTTTGGGACCAAAAGCGCACATTTTTTGGAGTTATAGGACGTTTAACCATGGTTCAAAATTTCTTTTCTTTTCCACCGAAACGTCCGAAAAGATTCTGTTTTTCAACTTACGGAAAAAAAATCACCATGTAGTTTCAAAATTACATTGTTTCCTAGGAAACTCTTAATATTTCCAATGTTTCCATGGAAACTCTCAATGTTTCCATGGTTTCCATGTTCGTTTCCATGGAAACATTGAGAATTTGGTAATTTTTTTTCGAAAAGATTTGCTCTATCGCAAAGACAACAGAGCTTTCAAATCTCTCAATGTAGGGAAAAAGATTAAAAAAAAAAGAAGAACAAGAACAAGAAATGAAGAGTAATAAATTTAACAATCAAACGAATATTTATTTCACCAAGAAGTGATTTTTATCATGCGACTCAAGATGAAGATTACTGTATTATCGATTAAAATAATTTTTTCATATAATTTGTAGATGAGTTTGAAAGCATGGTATCAGCCATATTAACTGTTTATTTTTTTCACAACTAACACTTTTAGAATTTTTTATTTCACAATTTAAGTTACTAAATTTTATCAATTATATGTTCTGTGAATGTTAAACTTCAATTAAACATTACCACTTTTCATTTTTTTCACGACAACACTTTTAGAATTTTTTATTTCATAATTTAAGTTACTAACATAATATTGGTTATATGTTATGTGAATGTTAAACTTGAATCAAACGTTACCACTTTATTTATTAGTGTAATTTGATCGATTATTGATGTAGATGTATAAACATTTTACACAACTATTGTTTTTTCCTAGTAAAAAAGGGAAACAACCCTTCTTTACTTTTTTTCCCACTGTTTTTACCTTGTTTCTAACATTTTTCAAGTTTTCCATGATGTTTCCGATACGTTTCTTATATTTAAGAACTCGAAACTTATCATCGAAACGAAATTTTAATCCTTGCGTATAACGTTAAAATAAAAAATAATGGGATCAAAAGCACACATGAGCTAAGTTATGGGACCAAAATTATAATTTTCTCTAATATTTGATGAGACTTATAAGAAAATTGTCAACTCCAACTATCGATGTATGGTACGTACTAAATCCGGCCAAGTACCCAACACTTGGTACGACTCTTCATTCAATTTATTTGAATTCGTTGGATCCTTTTCCACGTTCGAGAATCTATTCCGCTCCTTCACTACTGTGCAGAAGGGTGATTAGGAGCAATTTAGTTAATTTTTTTTGGACATTTTTCTTCTTTAATTATTTTAGGAGCAATTTGGATAATGTTTTATGGACATTTTTCTTCTTTAATTATTTTTCAGACGATTATAAGACTTAAGTCAAATTCCGACAGAAATGTCATTATAATTTCTAAAAAGATAATTTTTGGAAATTACACCAAGAAACCGAACATTGTCCTGCACGACTAAAACCCTAGACCGGACAACGTCACATCAAAAGCCACCTTATATACTGAATATATATGTATGTATATATACCCTACTCCATAGATAGATTTATGTATGTACGAGTTTATTGGAGAAGGAGAAGCTAAATTGAGGTGGGTGCAGACGGAGTTCACAAAATCAAGGCAGCTAACTCTTATCATTTCGCGTGTAGTGATCCGCACATATATATATTTGTTTGTTTATCGTCTCTGTTTCTTCTTTTTCCTTTAATTTTTTCCCAAGGTTTAGTTTTTTTTCAAATTTTCGTGAGTCTTCAGTTGTGAAACAAATCCAACTTCCTTCTAGGATCCTTATTAGTAGAACCTCATGTTTTTTATAGCAGCAGAATTGTCACGATTGTTTTTTCCGATCCCAAAAGTATTAAATTTTTTTTTTTGAACAAAAAAGTCATAATTTTTTATCTTCCGAGTTCCGACTGTTGAAAAGCTTTTACTTTAATGAAAGTTTAATTTTTTTTGCTCCTGTAGTCTTATTGATAGGATCTTCAGCAAGTTTGATGCAGTGATCTGAATTTATGCCAGTTTATTCCTTTCTGATTGATTTTTCCGTAAATAAACTATGTTTTTGTCATTAATTTCCATTTCATTCGTTTTCGATTATTTGAATATAGGCATGCATAAAACTCAGAACTTGAATTGATTAATAAATTTGAGCTTCAAGACAAGCGCATATGCATGATACACCACACATATGTATAAGTATATAATGAATCCATCATTGCCTGTTGATTTTGGTATCGTGGATCACTCACGCGAAGTGATGTGAGTTAATGCTTGGTGTTGCGAACTAGTTGCACTACTGAACCCCTTCGGAAATAGATAACTTTGATGATGTCTTCGTCGTCAGCTGAAGGTGCGAATATGCTAATTTTTCAGTTTATTGTAGTTTGAGCACACTTGAATTTGACATGATGAGCTTCATTGTTTGATTTGGTGTTTCAAGATTAGCTTTGTTGAATAAGCAGCTTTATTAGTTATTGATCTTTTTCTAATTGTACTTATAGCTGTTACTTGCATTTAGCTTAATTCTTGTTGATTTCGTCTTGATTCTATTTTCAACCATCCCTTGCAATTGTTAGACTCAAATTTGAATGCATAACATAACAAAAAACATTATCATATACCATAAGAAGCATCACGATGATGATTCAATTTTGAATGTGAAGATGAAGGAGGTTAGGAAAAAGAAAAAGAAAAACATAAGTCAGAATTATAAATGTAAATTATACCTTAAGTCCAACAAAAGCTTTCTTTTCATTTGATAAGATACACTTACACACACACACACAACTAAAAAAGAATAAAAAAACGAAACGATAGAATTACAATCTAGATGGTCTTTTGACAATATCTTCAAGATTACTCCTTATCCAACTAGGTTTCATAATAGCTTAATTGTTGTCGACGTCATCTTTTGGATCTTCTTTCTTATTCTTCTTAAAAGGAGAGTACCTTTTCTGCAACAACTTCTCCACCTCTTCGAACTGCAGCCCTTTGGTTTCAGGTACGAGGAAGAAAATAGCCACGAGTCCAATAGTCGAAATCCCTGCAAACAGTAGGAATGTGCCAGAAGAGCCTAGATGCTCAGTGAGTGTTAAGAATGTCTCACTAACAACCAGGTTTGAACTCCAGTTAGATACTGCAGCAATCCCACCACCCATTCCTCTGTATTTTAGTGGATATATCTCTGAGTTGACAATCCATGGTACAGTTCCCATACCCGGGGAGTAGATAATGATGTATAAGGCCAAGAATATTACTGCCAAGAATCCAACCTTGCTCGGGCACCCTTCTGAGTACCATGTTCGTTTTGCTGCATTGCATACTCCTTTGATGTCATTATTCTTTGCTAGGCACGCCCCTGCTCCGTACTGTTATGAAAAAAAGATAAAATTTATTAGTATTTTTCATAGAAACTTTGATATTTAATGGTGCGTAGTAGGATTTGAGAACTTACTAGGTTTCCTGGTGCAGAGCAGAAAGCACAATCATTCTCCTTCTTCAAACATTTCATGCAGCCCCAAGATGTTAAATCAGCGGCTTTTGTGTAAGCTTGGCAAGTGGAATTGGCACCAAAAAATGCAGTCTCGGTGTCACTGATTTTGGGGGCAGTGGCAGAGGCTTGGAAAAAGATGATAGATAAGACTATTAGGCAAGAAATGATTCCAATCATAGAAATGATCATAAGTCTTCTCCTCCCATATCGATCCACGAAGCACATACTGACTATAGAGCCAATGGCGTTTAGGCCTGAAGTGACGAGAGAGAGTGCCATTGCTGTCTTGTTTGATGCAAATCCTGCAAACTGGATTATGGTTGGGCCATAGTACATGACTGTGTTTATACCCACAAACTGTTGAGCCACTTGAACTGTGATACCAGCATACAGCCCCCTTCGGACTACATCATTTTTCCATGCACCCCTGAGGCGGCCTAACGTGCCCTTCTCGCCTGAAGTAGCTTCTTCTTTCTTCTCTTGCTCAACAGATGATCGCAGGGCTGCCACCTCGAACTCAACTTCTTCGGCAGGGTAAATTTTCTCTAAGATGGACCTTGCCTCTTCTTCTTTGCCCTGATTGCCATTTTATAAACACAAATCAAATACTATTGAGTATTGGTTACTATTTGTTAGGACGTGTTTGGATGGGGGTATTGAGAGATCGGATTTCAAATGTCTCCATAACTTAAAAAAAGTAGCTCAAAATGGGAGTTTCTGAATTTTAATTCCGAATCCACAAATCCAAACACAATGTTATTGTTTGTAAAAATATGTGAATATGGCGATGGTAGGCTTACATTTCTGAAAAGCCATCTTGGTGACTCGGGGAGCGATAACATCAAAATAAATTGAATCAGTGCAGGAAGACCAGCAACCCCAAGCATCCAACGCCATGTACCATTGACCTAAAAAGACATTCAACACTTGTAACATTTCTAGATTGTAAATCATTTAAACAGTATTATATATGGGTAAAAGAACATAGACTTACATGGGTGAATGCTAGATTGATACAGTATGAGAAAAATTGGCCTGCGGTGATAAGTAAACCGTTTGTGCTGACAAGTGCGCCTCTAATTCTGTGAGGCGAAGCTTCGGAGATGTAAAGAGGAGAAGTCATAGATGCCATTCCAACTCCTAATCCCACAAATATTCTACCAAGAATGATCATCCATGGTGCTGGTGCAGCTGCCATTACTATTGCACCCACGAAAAACAGAAAATCGGCTATCATTATTGATATTTTCCTTCCAAACCTATCATTGATCCATCCTCCTATTGCAGCACCAAAGATTGCACCAGCTACAGCCATGCTCACTATGGTTTCCTTTGTTTATGAAAACAAGTGAAAAGAAAGGTTCAATTTTCCATCATAATGAATTGCCTCATAACAATGATTAATTTAGATGCTATACATATATATACCTGCATCCATGTCTTCTTATCTACAGAGGGAAAATCCTCTTTTATGTACAGAAGGGCACCAGAAATAACACCTGCACCCAAATCATATATCCATGCAAAAGAAATCAATGTGTATATACAATGAAGACGTTACAATAGGAATGGATTGTTACAAAATTAGAGAAGATATAGGTACAATAATGACCTGTATCATAACCAAAGAGCAGGCCTCCAATGCCAGCTGATAAGGCCAACCTCATAATATATGGTGTTTTCCATGTTGTCCTCCAGCATTCTGTGAACTCGGTTTTATCCGCCTTCGATATTCCTCCCTCAACCATTCTGAACCACTATGGAGTTTTTGTTGGAGAAAAGCTGGGTTTCCCGGAAGAGACAAGACAATAATAACACAAAACGAAAACGACGACTCCTGCTGATATAGAATGAATATATTTACATGCAATATCTGCGTAAAGAAGACGAGAATTTTTGAGACCAGCAACATAAGTAATATTGACAAAGCAAAATGGTTCATGAATGGAAAATGGATCAAAATTCAATCCCCGATTCTATTGTAATTAGACCCCATGAACCAAAAGCTACATATAACAAAACAGAGGCTTTTAGAAGAAGAAAGTCATGATGATCATCACCTTACAAAATGGCTGAAAAGCTGTGATTTAGTTTCCCTTCCAGAGAATGAACCCAGTCACAATTATAACCAGCAAAAACTGAATTTGACCGCCCCCTGACGCGGCTATATATGTACATGCAAAATAAATAAAATTTGGTGGTATAACAGTTTCTCTAAATTTAGTTAATTATTATTATATTATTAACTCACGGATTTTGGATAATCTCTCGATCTCTGAAAATATGGAATATTATTGTTCACTGGAATCGAGAGAAATTAGGCAACGGATTTTTAGGATGAACACTTATAAGTTGTACAAAGTTGGATGGATTGTAATCATTTTGTGACCCATCTTAATGTTCTCAATAGACCAAGACCAATAATTTTTTTGAGAAATCATAATCCACTGTTTTTAACATGTGGGCATTTATCTTTTATTTTATAACAGGATGCTAGTTGGATTGATGAGATATATTGTGGGAAAACATATTCCTCAATTTCAAAATTTTAACAGTTTCTGCTACTCAGTAGCAGCTTTCTACTCCAGAGTTGTTGACCACAGATTGTAAGAGTAACACGCTTCATAATTTGAACTAGTAACGTTGACACATTCGATGTGTGTGCTTAACTATAAAAATATAAAATAAAATATAACTTTTTTTATATAATTATATGTTTTAATTTAATTATTTTAGTATAAATATATATGTGTATATGGATTTACTAGAAGTTAAAATAATATATGAAAAATGAAAAACAAATGAAGGTGAAAAAATGAACGTGGAAAAATTCCATGTTACTCACTTGGGTACGCGCCCAAACATGTTTTAAACTGTTGGATCTGCACATGATGATGTCATAAAATGAATTGATCACATCATTATGTATGATCCAACAGTTTAAAACTCGTTTGGGTAAGTACCCAAGTGGGTGAGGTGAGAGAAAATTGGTTGAAAAATTAATTTGGCATTTATCCACTTAAAGTGAGGTTAATTTTGTCTAGTCACTTAAAAACACATTAAGGTGGTTAATCTAAACCCCTCACACTTTATAAAAAAGTATAGAAGATACAGCCTCTTTGTAAAATACGTTTGGGTGTGATCAAGCCGGAAGCGAATTAGAATTTCGCTAGATAAGTAACAAAGCAAATATAAGCCTTTATAAATTACTTACTAGTTGAACTAGACATCTTTATGTGATTCAAGGAGTTTATATCCAAAATATTACTTTGTGATAAAATAATTCCTTAACCATTACTCTTTAGAAAATAATTTCCATTCTGTTACTTTTTGGTCATGTTAAATTTAATTTCCACTATTGTATCTTCTATTATTTTTTTAATGTCTCACCTTTTACTTAATCGCAACTAATTTCGATATAAAAGTCTTTTTTCATTTAAAAGATTTTTACTTTTGCACACACATCGTTGTACGTTATCGACTAAGTTGCACTTTGCATAAAAGGGATAAGCATAATTTAGGAATGATGAACATGCACACCATCTTTTTACTCCAAAAAATGCAAATCTTTACATATACTTGCATAAATTAATTTATAGATGCATAAGCCGTATCTTAGTAAATAAGAATTGATAAAAATATTTCTAAATCAATTCAATAAAAAAAAAAAAGAAGAAGAAAAAACATAAATTTGAATTTTGAGTAAAGATTGACAATTGAGTTGAGGCAAGCAAGCCATATACATATAGCCATATACATATATACTACGTGGAAGCAGAAGAAGGTGATGGTTGTGCATGCAAACCACCGCAACTGCCACGTTCACTTTCATCCACCCCCCATTTTCCCCTTCATATAACCCCCCCACCCCTTAATCTCACTCCATCACTACTGCTCTCTCCTCTGAATTCAGTCGTCAGTACCAGATTACTATTAATTTAATTAAGAAGATGCCAGGACTCACCATTGGAGACACTCTTCCGGACCTCCAAGTCGAAACAACACAAGGAAACATCAAACTCCATGACTACGTCGGCGATTCCTTCACCATCATCTTCTCTCACCCCGGCGATTTTACGCCCGTCTGCACCACCGAACTGGGGATGATGGCCGCCTACGCCGACAAGTTCGCGCAGAGAGGCGTCAAGCTCTTGGGACTGTCTTGCGATGATGTTCAATCTCATAATCACTGGATCAAGGACATCGAGGCCTATAACGATGGAAAGAAGGTTACGTACCCCATCGCTGCCGATCCCAACAGAGAAATCATAAAGCAACTCAACATGGTTGATCCTGATGAGAGGGATTCATCCGGCGTCCAGCTCCCCTCCCGCGCTTTGCACATCGTCGGCCCCGACAAAAAGGTTGTTAATTAATGAGTTAACTCATTAATTCATTTCTCTCATGATTTTGTAGTTTTTTATGAATGGAATAGTGAGTTTGATGGATTTGGTTGCGTGATGTATTAATGTATGTATGTATTTAGATTAAGCTGAGCTTTTTGTATCCGGCGAGCACGGGGCGGAACATGGATGAAGTGGTGAGGGTGCTGGATTCGTTGCAGAAGGCGTCGCAGCACAAGATTGCCACCCCGGCGAACTGGAAACCTGGTGAGGCGGTGGTAATTTCGCCGAGTGTGTCGAACGAGGAGGCTAAAGAGATGTTCCCTCAGGGATACAACACTGCTGACCTTCCCTCTAAGAAGGACTACCTACGTTTCACCAATGTCTAAATTTTATGTATGCAAATGAACTTTGTAGTAGTAATGATAATTAAGTTATATGTTTGGCCAGTATTTGTGATTTTAAGTTACTTGCATTGTGATCATATATGTATATATGTTGTTAAGAGGGTTTGAGAAAAATATGGTGTATGGGATTTGGGTTTTATAATTTTCTCTTAATTTCTCTA
The DNA here is from genome assembly GCA_019426215.1 of Buddleja alternifolia. NCBI lineage: Eukaryota > Viridiplantae > Streptophyta > Magnoliopsida > Lamiales > Scrophulariaceae > Buddleja > Buddleja alternifolia. Next base: position 37,125,076 of record CM033403.1, read on the forward strand.
TGCTGCTGTCAAATACACTACTTAGTAGTGAGATTTTTTTTTTCTTACGGTGGATCGGGAGTAACACTCCCTGTGTTTATTTCTTGCACACATTGTCCTTTTGTTTATCTCTTTTACATGTGCACGGTGTGTGATTCCAAACACAGTTATGTGAAAGAAATAGACACAATGATACATCCGAGAGTAACACTCTCAGTGTACCATAGAATTATACTTTCGTAGTGTATTGTGCAATTATGTGGCTTGGTGGTATTTAACAAGCAAAGGTAATTTGGTTGCCGAACTTTTGAACAATTTTTTGTGCATGGAAATGCGCTTTTCTGGATCCCTACATTAATTATGCCAACAATACATCCACTAACATAACATTTGAAAAAAAGGGAGAGAAGAAGAAAATGAAGCTAGGGCCCAAATTAATTATCGAAAAAGAAAAAAAGCTAGGGCCCAAGGTATTATATATATTATGGGTTTTTAAATTGAGATTCTATTGGACCTCATTTTTTTTTTTGCTAATAATTAGATTTAATTGGATTTCATCAACAAATTTGAAATTCAGTTCCCACCAATTAAAGTGCTTATTAATTCAAATTTCTTCTAACACACATTATACGTTTAGTTTGTGGAATAAGAGGGAGATTGTGATTAGTTGTCTCTTCAACTATGCTTCTTCATCTTATTTATTATTGAATTTGACCTTACATCATATAATGGGCCTACATTATTTATTACTAAAGGAGATGGTTTCTTTCTCAATTGCTGGATCGTGTATTAAGCCCATTGGGTTGGGCCCCCGTCAAATAATTTAATATTGAACACAATTTGAATAAATAGGTGGTCTTATATATAAGAAATTGTGATACAACCGTACCATAAAAATAGAAATAATCATTTTGGGTATTGATGAATGGATGCTCATGCACCAAAAGAGAAGAAGATATGGGAATAAAATCATGTATTTGTTAAACTCTTTATTAGATTTTACTTGAGCAGTTCAAGTGTCAATAGATATATATAATACATACTGTAGGGAACCACCATAATTGAAATTTGAATTTCAGGCGGGCTTTTGTATTTATAATCAATTTATCATCTCTCTCTCTCTCTCTCTCTCTCTCAATGGGTTTCAGGTTTGAGGCCGCTCAGCCTTTCTACACTGTCACTTTCTTCTTCCCATTCCCCATAATGGAAAACCATCTTCAACTGTAATTCCACTTCCATTCATTCACCACATTTTCCATTAATTCCATCCCCAGTTTCCGTTAAATCTCTCAGCTCCATTTTTTCATTACTAGCTCTAACTATGTCCAACGACGCTTCGTCTGCTCGCTCTAATCATCGAAAGCTACCGCTATCCCTACCAAACGAAAATGAATTCGAAACTTCGTCCAATCAAATTCCATTGCTTCCATCTAGACCTCCACTCAATTCCATCCCTGATCCCTCCCAATACCAATCCAAAACTCCACCACAACAATTTCACCACGGGGATTCATCTAAAGCTGCTTCTACCAGCAAAAAATCCGAGGGAATTACCCATACTCAGCTGATTTCTTCATTTATAAAAACTCCTACGGTTCATAATAAAGGCAAATCACCTCATTCTGAACCCAATTCAGCTCATAGTACTCCAATCAGAAGTGGTCCTAGACTCTCCAATATTGGTGCTGCACCGGGCGGTTGTACTCTTTCAAGGTTGCCACTCCAATCAAGTAATGCAGTAGGGAGAGCAGGAGCTTTTCCTAGGGTTTCTAGGGGGATTTCCATCGGTATTCCCGAACAAATATCAGCTCATGTTCCAAATTTTGAGCTTGAAGAGGATCCTTTATTTTGGAAAGACCACAATGTGCAGGTTGATTTTGTGTAGTCTAACTAGTATTGTCGATTGATTCATTGATATGAGTTTCTAACGAAAATCATTTGTTTTGCTTTTCTCTCGTGTAGGTTTTGATTCGGATTAGACCGTTGAATAGTACTGAAATGATGTCACAAGGTTATAGGAAATGCTTGCACCAGGAGAGTGCGCAAACAGTGGTTTGGCTGGGCCAGCCTGAATCCAGATTCACATTCGATCACATAGCTTGTGAAAGTGTATCACAGGTGGCCATCTGTACATTAATATTGGGAATAATGGGGTTTTGATGCTAAATTGTGTATTAGTAGTCTGTGATAAATAGTGTGCTAATATAAAGATCTTACTCAGTCTTGTAGTTGTAAAACGCATTTAATGCTCACATCTTAGTGTTATAACATGATTTTAATAGTAAGTGGAATTGCTTAATTTACCAAAACATAAGAATTGCTCAATGAACAACACATATAAGTGTATCTGGATATGTACATTTAAACAATGGATATTCACATCCATTGTAGCCCAGGCGACTGTTCTTGGGTTGATTTTATTTTAACTATGGTGTCTTGAGCTTTGTGCAGGAAAAGCTTTTCAGAGTTGCTGGGTTGCCAATGGTGGATAATTGCATCTCTGGATACAACAGCTGCATGTTTGCTTATGGACAAGTAGGTTTTTATTGAGGCAACTCTCCGTTGGACTATTCTTTTTGACTAGTGGTTTTGAATTGGACAATACTTGCCTAGTAATTATGAATGACAACAAAATTCTGGACAACTTACTGCAGACAGGTAGTGGAAAGACATATACCATGATGGGTGAATTTGATAAGATGGATGGAGAGCTAAGTAATGATTGTGGCATTACTCCGCGCATTTTTGAGTACTTGTTCACAAGGATCACAAAGGTTGACATCATTAATATTTGCTTCTAGTTGAATCTTAGATTCTAATGTTAAATGCTGATCTTGATGGTCATCTTTAAGGAAGAAGAGAGCAGGAAGCATGAGAGATTGACATTCAGTTGCAAATGTTCTTTCCTGGAGATATACAATGAGCAAATAACAGACCTTCTTGAGCCTTCATCAACTAACTTACAGGTGATTAAAACTTTGCTTGACATAATTTGAACCTACTATGCAATTTCCCTCTGGACTCTAGAGAGTCAACTGATACTTTCCTGTTCTCATGATATGTACAGCTAAGAGAAGACTCAAAGAAAGGGGTATATGTTGAAAATCTTACTGAGTACAACATCGGAACAGTTAATGATGTGCTCCAACTTTTGCAGCAGGTGATTCACAAAGTTAAATATTCTTGACCTGTAACCTTCCTTTCCATGTAAACCTGCTTTGTCTGACTGTATGTTGCATAGGGGGCTGTAAATAGGAAGATAGCTGCAACTCATATGAATAGTGAGAGCAGCCGATCCCACAGTGTCTTCACTTGCATCATTGAAAGCCGCTGGGAAAAAGATTCCATGGCCCACTTTAGGTTTGGAAGATTGAATTTAGTAGACCTAGCTGGTTCTGAGAGGTAATAACTGGTCTTATTGACAATAATCTCAATCTGGTAGATAATTCAATGGAATAACATTTTAATTCCAATAGGCAAAAGAGCTCTGGCGCAGAAGGAGATCGTTTGAGAGAAGCTGCAAATATTAACAAATCTCTATCAACTCTTGGGTAATAGTTCCTTTACTCATATTAGACAAGATTTATGCACTCACTTTCTTGTTTTCCTATATGGATTATGGACATGCAAGTATTTTACTAAGTGTTTCTATACTACATTCTTTTTTAAGTCATCATTGCATGATAGAACCTTATATCTTCAACTTAGATTCGTTTTTCATGTATTGTCAGAGCACAAGAAGAGTTCTTAACTAGGCACAATGAACTGCTGAAACAATAAATGAGATCGAAACATCTAACATCTAGTTAAAAATCTTGAAGAGTTCAAAATTCTAAACAAACACGATGGTGGCTAGACTTTAAATGATACAAATCACATAAATAAACCATTGTGATGCTTGATAGACAAAAGTGTATAACTGAAGTCTAAAGAGCCTTGCAAATTCAACAGAAAATGGTGCATTAATTTTTACCGTTTGGATATTTGTTGGTTGGCCACTAGTCTTTTACTATCCATTATGACATCCGAATTAAAATATAGTTTCTGCCTTCTTATTGTTTGATTCCTGCTTTTTCTCTTCGCGATAGACTCTAGCACGTTTTAACTTTTTACAAAGAGTTTCCTCCCCTTTACTATCATGCTCTAAATCTTCTGTTCATTTTCGTCTTTAGACTGGTTATAATGTCTTTGGTGGATTTGGCGCATGGGAAACATCGGCATGTACCTTACAGAGACTCTAGGCTAACATTTCTTCTTCAGGTCAGATAAGAAAGATTTGAATACTAAACGGCTTACAACTTTTAACAAGTAGATAGTCCCTTGTCTTGATATGAATGTTTGTACTTATATGAACTTCTTCGAATGCAGGATTCCCTTGGTGGAAATTCCAAAACAACAATTATTGCAAATGTCAGCCCATCTACTTGGTAGAATCAAGATTTGCGATCTCGAAGCAATAATTTGAGTGGAATTTTAAGAAGTTTGACCTATACCTCTATAATTTTGTTTTGCAGCTCTGCAAATGAGACTTTAAGCACTTTGAAGTTTGCACAACGTGCCAAACTTATTCAGAACAATGTATAAATTTCTGAACACAATTTTTTTCCGTTGAAAACTGGAACTGTTGCCATCTTTTCTTTTCTTAATTGCTTCAACATTCTTCAGGCTAAAATAAATGAAGATGCTTCAGGGAATGTAATCGCACTGCAGCAACAAATCCAACAATTAAAGGTAGGAATTATTACATTAGTATACATTTTTAATTATTGGCTTCTGCACACTTGTCATTTAAGCATTTATTTAAACAGGGCCAGTTGTCATTCCTGATGAAGCATCAGCATGCTTCAGAACTTTTAGATTTTGCTCCAAGTCCGAGAAAATATAGCTTGTGTTACCTTCCTGAGAGGTATGAGCTAAATGAAGAACTTAACATGTATGACGAGCCCAACACTCCCAAGGGAGAAATTATGAAGGTATTTCTAAATCTTGACTTATCGTCTCCCCTTCCAAGTTGAAGGTTGTATAGCTTTGTTAACTAAATTGTTAATGGCAGATGAAAGCCTTCAAAGCTACCTTGCTTGGTTCGCTACGCCGAGAGAAATTGGCTGAGTTGGAGGTCAAAAGACTCAAAGCAGAGATTGAGCATCTGAATCATTTGGTAAGGCCACATCCATGTGCTTGAAATTGTGTATTTGCATTATAATGGTGTTTCCAAATAAATAAGTATAATTTCTGTTGCAGGCTCACCAACGAGAAGAAGAAGCTCAGTGTACTAAAATGATGCTCAGATTCCGTGAGGAGAAGATAAAACGCATGGAAACTCTATCGAATGGATTAATCTCTGCTGACAAGTTTTCTCTGGATGAAAACAATGCTTTGAAAGAGGAAAATTTGTTGCTTCAAGCAAAAATTGAAAAAAATCCTGAAGTCACTCGATTTGCATTGGAAAATATCAGACTGCTAGAGCAAATTAAAATGTAATCATCATCTAGACATTCCTAATGCTTCTGGTTGGATTTGGTTATCCCTTTCTAAAACTCCTTTTCTTTCCGTTTGTTCACAGGTTTCAAGATTTCTATGAAAAAGGAGAGAGAGAAACGTTGCTTGCTGAAATATCAGAGTTGCGCAATCAGGTTTGATGAAATTCTCCCATTATACAAGTTCACTGTAGACTGTACCATGATGACATGCTTAAAGAATTATCGTATTTGTATATATGAAGCTTTTGGAATCACTTGAACTTGAAACAAGCTACTTACACCATCAGTTTTCTCCAATGAAACGAAACCAGGTTCGAAATGTGGCACTGTCTGTTTTAATATTTCTCAATAGTTGCGGTTCTATAATTTCAGCTTATATATTCCCTTAAAATTCAGGAAACGGGAAATTCAAAAGAGTTGGAACGATGCAAGGACATGAATTCCAAATTAATCAGGTGAATTTACCTGCTCAAGCTCAATAGCGATCTACAAGCTCATGTGGAGCAACACTTCTTTAAGCTCACCATCTTGACTGCTTTAATACGAAGTATCCAGTTTTCTTGTTGATGAGTTCAGTCAAATTGTACTGTTGATGCCTTTTGGTTTATCAGCTCACTTTCCATAGCATCTCCTCTTTTTAACGTACGATGGATTTTTATGCATTAGGCTTGAATTGATCATGTTTACTTTCTTAATGAAATTGGTTTCCAAATAGCAAAATAAAATTGGTGCAACTTTGGTGGTCCTGAGTAGTTTTACTGGATTCAGTTTTCTCATTTTGTGCGTATTGTGCTTTGCAGGGAAGTTGATGAATTACGGTACCAATTGGAGAACGGAATGAACTGTAGCCAAGATACTTCCAACTCAGTAAGGACAAGTTACATGCACTTTCACTTTTAGGAATAAATATTTGTATATAATGTACAACTGGTGGAATAGATAAGTTTATGAGCTAAATCCAAAGCACCACAAGAGCTTGGTAATATTTATCATCTTTTACTGGTGAAAATCATTTACTTGCTGCAATTCGCTGATATTTTCTAGCTGCTTTGCAGATTGAGAATGTATTACCAAGAAGTGATTCAGTAGATGAAGCTACATCTAGCAATCTCCCAGGGGATGAAGTTATTTATGAAAAAAGTGATAAGCAGATGGAATATATCTTGGATTTGCAGTGTGGCAACGTCCAAAAACGGCTGATGGATGCACAATCTTTAATAGAAACCATGAGACTAGGGCAATTCCAGCTAATCAGAGAACTTGAATCTTTCCAGACTGAAAATGAATGCTTGAAGAAAATGCTGCACATTAAGGAAATTCCACAGAAAGGAGTTGAAGCTAAACAAGAGGACTATAGAAGAAAGCAATCTGGTATAGGAAACCAGGACCCAACTGTGCCTGGGAGTGATGATACCAGCATTGCGGTTTTGCAGTCCAAGTTGGACAAATTATCTAGAGATCTGAACGAGGCAGAGATACTTAATCAAAAATATGTTGAAGATCATGCAACACGGTTATCTCAAGATCACCAAACCGAATTAGTCCGCAATGAAGTTGAAATGGAAACTACAAAAGCGATCATAGAGTTACAGGAAGAGATGGATAGACTTCAGTCAGAATTTCAGGAACAATTGTGCTCCATGGCTGAACAGAATTTAAGTCTTCAAAACAGTGTGGCAGCTAAGGAGAATGAACTAAGAACGTTGTCTACAGAGTGGGAAAGGGCAACTTTGGAGCTAACCACGTTCCTCATAGATGGTTCTAGATCCCTCAGAGATGCCTCTCGCCAAATAAAATGTATTTCTTCTTCATTTCCAAATGTCAAATATTGGATTAGTGAACATGTTGAGAGGGCTGCTAAAAGGTGTCTTGAAAAAGAAGAAACTATTCTAGTGTTGCAGAAGAGTTTGGAAGATGCACAAATGGCTGTGATGGAAATGGAACAGAAATTATACTCCTTGAAGGGTGCAACAATTGCTCTTACTGAATTTCAGCAGCCACAGAAATCTTCAAGCATAGAGGAAATCCAATTTTCTACAATGTCAAATGAACCAACTGAAGAGAACGAGTTTCCTGAAAATAAAACCTTGTCGAAGAAGGGTCAGATTATTCATAACCAAGCTAATGCTCCTATCTTGGTGGAAAATAGATCAAATTATCCCACGAGCACTCTCAGTGGCATTGTTGAGAGAAATCTGCCATTAGCTCATACAAATGTTTTTGAAAGAACAGATGTTGACGATCAAATCAAATTGACAAGGCTGATTCTATCGGAGATCGAAGAGGCTGTTAATGGATCTTACTCCGATGCAGAAGCACATTGGTTTCACCTGAACTCCGATATCCACAATGCAGTTACTCTGTACAAGGAATTGGTACAAAATCTTTTAAACGATGTTAGTGACATGAGGAAGGACATCAACGAGTTAAAAAAAAATCGAGGAAGCCTTCAATTTTCTAATGATACGAGTCAGTTACATGTTCCACTTAAGCATGAAAATCAGCTCCAGATGCTAGAACAGATCAGAAATGAACTTGTTGAGACAAATGGCAGATTGAACGCTATGAATGCATGCTTTCACAAAGTCATAAATATGCACTGCAATCTAGATTCCACTGAAGATCTCTCAGAGACAGATGGATGGACCACTGATTGTTCAAGTTTATGCTCTTATTCTTCAGTTGGAAGTGTTGATGATGATGATAAGTCTTCTACAAGTGAGAAACATAGATGCACAAGCAAAACAACTGAACAAACTCTAGACCTAATCTCTGATGAAGGATCAACTTTGAGCCATAGAAGATCAGTTCTGCTTCTCAGGCATGAATTCAGGAAAACATATGGTGCCTTTGTGAAGTTAAATAATCACTTGATGACAGTTTACGGTGGCAAAATGGATCAGAATCGTACGGCTGACATTTTATCATTTCCTGATCCGCATGCAATAGAGAAACTCAAGGAGCAAGGCAGAGATGGACATGATGAACCCACTAGTCAGAGAGTTGAAACAGGCAGCCAAACTTTTGAAGAGGTAATACAATAAAAATGATTTCTTTTCTATATCTATATCTATATCTATTCTAAAAGTGTGAATGAGTTGGGGTGATTTAAATGATTTACACCTTTTGGGTTAGGGCCAAAACAACCCTATTCTAAAATTATCCTGAAATATTAAATAAAATATTAAAAACTAGACTAAATATTATCCTCCAATAATCTATATCTATATCTATATCTATTCTATCTATATCTATTCTAAAAGTGTGAATGAGTTGGGGTGATTTAAATGATTTACACCTTTTGGGTTAGGGCCAAAACAACCCTATTCTAAAATTATCCTAAAATATTAAATAAAATATTAAAAACTAGACTAAATATTATCCTCCAATAATCTATATCTATATCTATATCTATATCTATATCTATTCTAAAAGTGTGAATGAGTTGGGGTGATTTAAATGATTTACACCTTACATGATTTACACCTTTTGGGTTAGGGCCAAAATAACCTTATTCTAAAATTATCCTAAAATATTAAAAACTAGACTAAATATTATCCTCCAATAAATCTATATCTATCTATCTATATCTATTCTAAAAGTGTGAATGAGTTGGGGTGATTTAAATGATTTACACCTTACATGATTTACACCTTTTGGGTTAGGGCCAAAATAACCTTATTCTAAAATTATCCTAAAATATTAAAAACTAGACTAAATATTATCCTCCAATAAAAAATAGTAATTATTTTTAGTGAATGTGCATGTACTTGAACTTTTTTATTTTTTGCTATGTACATGTACTTGAATTTAATAGTTAACAAGTTTGTTCAATGTATATGTTAGGTGAAGTTAATACTAAATGAGAAACCAACCTTTTATATGTACCCATTAGATAAAGTATTCAACAATTCAGTAAGGTTTCAGGCTGTCATGCAAAGATTTATATCCCTATATGGAGTTCAATCTCTTCTTTCCTTAGGTGCTTGTGTCTTAACATTTTAATTATGGTTAAATTCTAATAATTTAAATTCAATTTTCAATTCGAAGAATCTGCATGGGATAGGATGGAAATGAACAATTGAACTTAGTTCAATGTATATGAGCTGAAACTTAGTTCAATGTTTCTTCCCTAGAAGCAATTTTTCCTTGATCAGTTTCACTTAGGAGACAGTGGCTTTAGATGACCATTCGGCAGTTTCAATAGGACCAAGTGAAAGAAACACTCTCAAAAATTGACCTTGCAAGTTTCAAGATTAGACAGCTTCTTTCAGGGGGTCCATCTTAATTTGCCTGATCAAGGTCGACTTGAAAGACCAACCAAGCAAGCTGCTCCTAAGAGGAAATTTTCTTAAGAGTTACAGTGGATCCATGCATGTCTTGGAGGCTAAATTTTACATAATATTTAATAATCGCATAAGGTAATGGATGCTATGGTTCTATTCTTATTAGTTACTACTACAAGTTCGAACATAAGGGACTCCACAAAGGATTATCTGTTTCATAGTAAGTCTTGGTAACCCACTTATCTAATCTTAATATTGGTAAGTATACAAACATGTGAGAGAAATAAATTTGAATGTTTTAATTTTTTATATGAAATACATCAAATAAGAACATTTACATGTATATAAAAATAAGCTCAACAAATTTAAGGGTATATTCATTGTCCTATTTGAATACACGGGAGAACTTTGTCTTTGAATATTTAAACGTATTTCTAATTGAAAATTTAAAATAGCCAAAACATCTTTTTGAAATTTTTGGATATCTAAATTAAAAAATATTATTACTATATAGGAGGCCTGAAAGATTAATTTTGTTATTTTGACTGATATTCAGTCTTAGGAATATTCATTATTTTGTTGATGCATATCAGAACTCTGTCCATGAAGATTTAAACCTATTTTTAATTGAAACGTTAATATATTCAAATATTTATTTTTATTATTATTTTCTCAAACACGCTTGTAGAATTATAATTAGTTTCAAATATTTAGTACTTAGAAGTTAGAAAGACCTTTTTTTTTCACTTTATTTAAATGTCAAATTATATCATCGTTACTGAAAATATAGTTTAAAATAATCTTACCAAAATAACAAGCTAACGGGTATTATTTTTCCTAACTCATTTTACTAATAGCATCTTTTTAAGACTAATAAAACATTTAATGATAAATTTCTTTAATAGATAAACTCTACAATCCATATATAATATGATTTCATATTTATTTAGTTGATTCTTATACTACTACTTTGTCACTCTCTCATTATTGCAATGATTTGAGGAGAAAGTTGTTATTTTCAAAAGATTTTTGGATTAAGAGAAAGTTTACCTCGATGGCAATCCGTACCAAAATATAAAAAGATTAAATAGACTATATATTATTATAATCTAAATTCAATTTTGTCATATAATTATAGCACGCAAGGTCAATGTTATTAATTTGAACATACAGTTTAGCTTCCATTTTAGTTAAATATCTTAACACACACATCAATGTTTAAATCTAATTATTTATCTATCTATATCTATAGTACAAAGTTAATTTCTCAAAAAGTTGAATTTTTTTTATGCCTATGTGACCCTAATAAGTATTACATTATATATTCTTAACTAACTTGGGAATAATATAAAATTAACAAGACTTCATAAAAGAGAACATTTTGCACGGTCGCAGCTGTAGCATTTTCTCACCATTTTTATCTTATCTCTAAAGAAGGATTAATCTATAACATAAGCCAAAAAAAATTAGAAAAGATAATTCAAGTCCTTTGGTGCAAATAAAGAAGACACTAAATAAGGTAAATCATGTGATATAATTATGGTTTTTAATTACACGGTACTTTAATGTATTTAATAATATATTCTTATATTCAATGTAATTGCATTTTTTCTTATCACATCCCAAAGCATGTCTATGTAAATAATTAATATTTAATTAACTCTTATAACTAAAAAACTACGAATATAATGCATAGCAATTTGGAAGAAAAAACATTAATGTCTTGGAAGTTTTCAATTTTTACTATAATGTGGGAATAATTATCTAAAAAGTCTATGGAGATGTTACAGATTTAAAAATGACCACGAATTTTGGACATGCACATGCTCATTTTATTGTAAGCTTGATCATTTCACTCTACAAAAAATTTTTAAGCATTTTTTCAGTAACTATTTTCATAGACGAGATATTGGCATAGTGATTTAAAATAATTAAAAAAAAATTGATAACAAATTCTATAGTTTAAGGTTTGGTACAACTTCAGCTCTTTCTTGAAAATCAAAAAATGGATAGTCAATCAGTGTAGATTTATTAGAAGCTACTCTCATACAATACAATATAGTTTTAATTGTTGTGATAAAATATAACTTGAAATTAAATATTTACATGGTTGTTAATGAAAAGAAAAACTAAAACAAGAAAAGGTAATCCTTTTATAATACATTCTTCTATATGTTTATGTATTTTTTGTTCATATTCATTTGTTGGGAGGTGAGAGGGAGATTGGAAAAAATGATTATGAAGAATATGTAAGCATGTTTTTACCATTTAATTTTATGGTTAGTTAATAATCAGTAATAATGTATAATATGAGCTTGTCGTTCTTGGTTTCTCAAGTTGGTAATCAAATATTATATCTTAGAATTCAATTATTCTAAAATTTTATACTTAGTTAATATCTCAAATCAGGCCTGATGCTATGACCTTTTCTTTTATTATTTGAGCTTAAAAAAACAATATTTATTAAGCATATATATAGATTCAAAAAGTAAAATTTTAAATATAAGATACATATATTTATGAAGAAAAAGATGTATTTATAATTACGTAAAATTCCTAAAAAGATACTTGAAAAATAAATCACCTTAATTAATACCATAAACTTCACATTTATATTGATATTACCATCTTAAAGTTAATTGTATATCTGAATTCCTTTTTACAATGGAAATCAACCAAACTCAAAAAGTTTTTTCATAATTCATTTATAAGGGTCATAGTTGTTCGAGATATTTTATATATCAAATTCAGTGGAATTCATTAAATAAGTGGCATTTGTTATTTCACTTTTGACCTTCATAAATTGATATGTATACAGTTTCTGTAAATAGCTTACCATCTAAGCAATAGTGGAGAAGGTTAAATGATATTCTTTATTGTTTTGGTAATTCTCTGAATATCCTTTCATTGATAAAATGATAACTTCATCCCACTTTTGACATTTGATTGGTTAAAAATAAGAAGAAACATAACACCAAAAACCAATTGTTCAATGAAGGGAAGACAGTTGAAATCTCAAGAAAAAGGCAAATCACAACCCACCAAGGACAAAACAAGTATACAACCATGAACCTAGAATAATCGTAGATTATTATTTAAGAATTTAGTTTGGATATTCAATAATTTTGTTTCTTTGAATATTTTACTCTAGGATTTTAGAGAGACATGATATTTTACCAACCTTATTTATGAAAATATATCATGAGAGTATTGGAGAAACATTTAATTGGATTATCACTAAAATTTAAATTGTTAGTTAAAAACTAAATTATGATGATTGCAAGAGTCAAGAAATAAAATAACTTTCTACATTATGTATTTTTATGTTATTGTGCATCAAGGTACAAGCATTTTACTACTTCCTATATTTTTGTCGGTAAAGACGTTATCTTATTAACCAATAAAATTTAGACCTCTCATTTGGATGCTATATTCTGAAGTCTAATAAATTTTTATTTATCCATTAAGGTCAAAGTTTTTGATGTTTGTATTAGTGAATATTATTCTAACTATTTATATAAATCTTTCTTGAAAAACTCAAAAGAAACGTACCATCCACGCGCGTTACTAGTACATGTAAATATTTCAAAAATGTTATTTTGTCACTCCATTTTGATTTACCATAAGCGTGTGCTGGAAGTCAGGAATAAGTTGCTTTCATGCTGGATTTCATAACTCCACAATATTATGTTACGTGCAGTTGGCTGTTGCAAGGAAACATAGTCCGCCCAGCAGCTTCTTTGCCAAATTTGAAGAGGCTTATGCAACCATAAAAGAGGCTGATTATATGTTAAGAGCAATGCTAACTGCTAATGAAAATGCAAATATGATGACCGCTATGTGGAAACAAGCACGAGAGGAATTGATGTCAGATAAAGCAAGCTTGACTGAAGAGATAAAACAGCTGAAATCATGTATTCTTTTGAGAGATGGAGAGAAAGAAGTACTGCAGGATGAGATCCAATCTAGCTTGAGAGAAAAAGCAAATATATTGTCCTTGCTTGAAGAACATTTACCTCCAATACAAACAGGTGTGAGGGAACTTTCTGAGACAGCAAGCGGTGATGCTACTCAAGTTGTTGAAGAGACACAAGCTTTCTTTTGTAGGTTGAGATCATCCTTAGAAGACTTAATGTGCAAAGAAATGCAGAAAGATATTAGCATATTTGTGTTACAGTGCCAAATGAGAGACCACCTCCACAGACTTGGAAGGTTGAACACAGTTTCAAATTCTGATAAATCTGCACTTCTGGAACATAGTCTGATTGCAGATAAACTTGAAATAAGTCATTTAAGTCAAGATGATAACTCTGTTTTTCATCCCCTGGAATGTGAAAGTAAAGGAGATCAGATTGCATATGTTTTAGGAAGAGAAATTAAAGAGTTGGACCTAGTCCATGATGACACGGTGCATAAAAACTCTGATCTCAAGAGAGAGCTAGAAAGAAAGGATATTTTGTTGAAAGGTTTACTTTTTGATTTCAGCTTGCTGCAAGAATTAGCTTCCAGCAAGAATGATATCAAGTATGAACTTGAAAAGTTAATTGTTGCTTTGAGCAAAGTTCAGAATGAGCTCGAGGTCAAAACAGTGCAGCTAGATGACCTGCTCGTTCAGAATACAAACCTTCAAGGCTGCTTGGCTGAAGCTGAGCAGGCCTTATTCAACTCAAATTCGGAATTAGACCAGGCAAAAGGAACATTGAATATTTTGTCAGAGCAAAATGCTGAGTTAAAAGGTCTTCTGCAAGATCTCTATCTGAAAAACTCAGAAGCAGAGCATCTACTAGAAGAGCAAAGAGAAGTTATAGAAAGTTTAGAGAAAGAAATTATTCGTGTATCTTCATCATCTGATAAACAACTAGCTCCTTCACTGAAAGATATAGAGGACAATTTAACCAGAGTCACTGCAGAAAGAGACGAACTCCTCGAAAAGCTCATCTCTTTGCAAGATAAGCTTGATATGGCGTGTGCTTTAGGTGATGAGAACCAAGCTATAGCTGTAGAAGCACGCCAGGTACGTTATGTTGGACCTGTTTTAAGATTGTAAAAGTTTATACAATTTACTTCTTGAATCAAATTGATATCTACAGGAGTCAGAGGCCAGTAAAATGTATGCTGAGCAAAAGGAAGAGGAGGTCAAGATTTTAGAACATTCTGTTGAGGAGCTTGAGAGCACTATAAATGTATTGGAGAAGAAAGTAAGTTCAATTAGTATTTTCAGGGAAAAAAGTACATAGGACTTCTTGATCTATCCAGCTCATTTTTATGACTTATCCTGGGTAATTTTGGTATAAAATTGTTTTGTCATCGCAAGGTCATCTAAAGAGTTTGTTAATTCAAAACTTCATTTTTTCACATTTAAGGTGCATGAAATGGAAGAGGAGGTTGAAAAACAGCGGCTTATAAGGGATTCACTAGAAGTGCAACTTCAAGCACTTAAACATAGACTATTAACTGTCGAGGACCTTACTGAAAGTATGACTTCTGAGAAGTCAAGCCTATCAGTACCTGAAGATCAACTTTCCAGGTAGAAGAATTTTGCTTCTCACTGCATATTATGTATAACCTTCACAATCATTGAAGGCTTAAGAACTGTTATGTTTCAGGAAATTGCATTTCAAATCTCTGGAAGTTAATGAGGTTCGTGGCAGAATAAAATTTCTTGAAGAGGAGAATACTAAGCAGGCTAAGGAGGTTAAGTTATTACCAGTTATAATTGGCAAATCTAATACTATGTATTCTCTATATGTAATGGCAATTGTTTGACATATCATGCAGATCAAACAGTTCAAAGATTATATCTCTGAACTTGTTTTGCATGCTGAAGCACAAGCATCTCAATTTCAACAAAAGGTACGGTCATGGGGATGTTATGCTAGTTTGTTCAGAATCTTGTTGTGAATATATATCCAGAACAGACCTATGACTGGTTAACAGTATAATTTAGATTGTTCTTGTAACAATAAAATGCCCCCAACTCATGAATTTACATCTACTATCCATTTAGAGTCCTCGTCACAGTATCAAAATTTTGAGAGAGCCAATTTTCAAGACAAGCCTCGAATGCTTGCTGAAAAGGTAAAAATAAAAATAAAAAATAGAAAGTTGAAAAATCACAAGTTTGGTCCATGACCATTCGAAGGAGTGAATGATCGTGATCTAATAATATCATTCTCATCGATGCAGAGTGAAACATACATTTGTTAGTGTGTTCAATCACAAGTCTTTGTCACTTACTATCATATTTGTTCTATGTCTTATGAACAGTACAAGGCCTTGGAAACAATGCTTCACAAAGTTAATACAGATTCATCAAATGTATCTGCTGCACCAACGTTAGAAAGATCTGATAAAACCTCAACAAAGACAAGGGGTTCTAGTTCACCATTCAGATGCATCGCTGGTCTGGTCCAGCATATGAATCAAGAGAAGGATCAGGAATTATCAATTGCTAGACTTCGTATAGAAGAGCTAGAGGCACAGGCAGCCAGTAGGCATAGAGAGGTAAATACACCTTTTCAACCATCAATCTTGCTTGTGAAGTTTGTCAGCCTTGTAGCATCATACATGATTTTAATAGAACATGACTTTAATGGTTCCCTCATAGTTGTCTTCCCTACTCACTTATCATTACTAATCCAAACCCCTAGGTGTCTTGTACAATAAGTTCCATTTTGTCGCATTTTCTATTTTTAATTCTAATTTTGAATTGTGACTTCATGTATCTTCGTTTGAGTTAGGGAATTTTATTTCCAAAGTTGTCTAGCTGCTGCTTAATGATTTTCACATCTAATTATATAGTCTTTACAGATGTCTCGAGCTTTGCTTTTGAATATTCTGCCTTATTTCTTTTCCCTGTTACATGTCCACCCCATTAACACAATGTACTCATCCACATTGCATCAGGTGTGTATGCTGAATGCTAGATTGGCCACTGCTGAAAGCATGACACATGATGTCATTCGTGATTTACTCAGTGTCAAATTGGATTTATCAAATTATGCTGTAAGTGCAGCCTGCATTTATAGAATGATGATTCAGACTCGCTTTGTCTTATTTAATTTGCAAAATTCTTTCTGGCTTCTTTAGAATATTATTGACCAGCATCAGCTTCAAAAGTTAATTGAGGAGGCTCAACATCAAAGACAAGAGTATTTTGCAATGGTACCTTTTCACCAGATGTTGTTTGTGATTTGGTTGATATAGTTTGATGCCTTACATATATTATGTATCACTAGGAGCACGAAATTGTCAACCTGAGGAGTCAAATTGATGATTTACTTGAAGAAAGAGAAAGGTGATTTGCATTGTTTTCCAGATACTAAATTTGATACACTGCATTCTTAGTTTTTACTGTTTCTTTAAAGTAAAAAGTGGCCCATGTAACATGTAAGTTTACCTAATTGATTATTTAGTGCTAGAGTGCTAGGACAGGTTTGCGGATTTTTGTAAAGTCTCTCCTAGCATCGTGTTGTTATTTTGGCTGATTTATCAATAAATTCCCATTAATTGCAAGGAGTCTTTGGCCTTATTTTGATCATGGCATTGGATGGGAAGTGCTGATACTGTTTCTATGCAGATGCCTTTTAGAAATCAACAAAAGCAAATCAGACCAACTTGGTACTCAGATTTTTCTGGAACAATTAAAAGAGCGAGATCAGATGCTGATTGCACAAAATGATATGCTTAAGGTAGGTATCTTATCACGCAAAACACTTATAGTGTGAAATGTTTTCTTTTCACATTAACCATGAACATATCTGCAGATGGACAAATCTAACCTGCAGAAGAGGGTTGCTGAACTAGACGACATGGTGAAAAAGCTAATCACAATACAAGACTCCCAACCCCATAATCGACCGCAAAGGAGGAATAGCTTGTCGATGCCATATGGCTCTGATCTTGATGAGAGGTTGACCCATTCACAGAAAGTACTTTCCAGAATCAATAATCAACTTGCTCAGTATGGTAGACCTGAGGGCACCTGCCCACATGACAAAATGGACAGGCATGGGAACGAAGTAAAGTTTAGGTGAGTTTAATTAGTTGAGGATATTATGTATAGTAAATTTATGATGTAATGTTGCTCACTATTTTGTACAACTGTTGGCAGGAAGCAAAAGCCATAATCAAATTTGTCTGTAGACGTGTTACATGCCTTCATGCTTCTATTAATAGTGAAGAATTCTTCTTTTTCCAGTAAGTATCAGGAACTCCTCCCCTGGATGGCAGAACTTTGTAGGTATGATTGATAGTAGATACATTGGTGTTGATTGGTGGTCTTTGTTCTACAAGGTTGCTTAAGGAGGTCGTAAGTTAATTTAATTTTGGTGTGCAGATTGAGAGGTCGTGAGTCAATTTAATTTTTTAGAATGCGCTAAAGTCATGCGTTGTAAAGTTAACTCGAGCTGCTGTACATACAGTGTAAATGTTGTGCAGGAGTTGTTTATTAAAATTCAGCTTCATAGCTGAAAGCTTATGATTTCTTGTCAGTTTTCTTTTTACTCATTTTTATTGATGTACAAGAAAAGCTTCTTTTGCGAGTTCCTAGTTAGCACACTAATATCTGAAGAAATGGTGTAGCAAATAAGATACAGAATTGACTAACTGAGAAACCAATTAGAGTAGCTAGATCTTTACTTCGACTCTCAATCATCTCTTGCGATTTCACCAAGTGTAAACCAGACATTAGAGCAAAACTAAAAACTGGCATTATCATTCAATCATACTTTCCATGTCATCAATCATGGTAAGCAAATGCACTGAAATGCACATTTTATAACAAACTTGTAGTGTTAGTTCACATCACAGACCTACATGTAGATTTCTACCTTAAAATTCTATATTTCCTGATGGAAGTAAGCTAAACTTACAGTAAGAGCTACCAACATTTGACACCTAAAAATCTTCTATTATTACAAAGACATGTTAGACTATTTGCAAGTGGAGTGAAGTCCAAACAGGAAATCAACCTACAATTTTGAGCCCTGCACAAAATGCAGCTTCCCCCATTAATGTTGATAATCAAGATGTCTAATTGCGTGTAAATCAAGTGCTCTCATCATTGTTCAACTGCAAACAAGCAATGTCATATCACAATTAGTAAGTTGGTGTGGACTATGGACAAACAAGAAATCCTAAAGAAATTTGCACCTTCCAAATGCTTAGAAAAAAATTAATCAGTGCGCACGTGTTACTTATCACCAATAAAAGCAACTCCAGACCCCTGATACAGCAAGGGGGGGAACAAACAATTGTCACCTTAAAATAATTCAAGCACAACTTGTTATTTCATGCCAACGGAGACTTTTCAGTTTATGGTCCCAATATTACACAACCCTAAATATGTTCGTAAAAGAAATAGAGCTAGACTCGTGCCAAATTATATTTTTTGACAGCATATGAATGTCTCTTGCCGTAGGAGACCCATCAGCAATTTTCATCCCTAATTACTTATATTACCGAAAAATCAGGTTCTGTAAGTTTGACGCAAAAGGCCTAACTAAAATCTCAGGTTACTCTTCTAAGCATGCATAACGTCACCAAGTAATTTAGCAAGAAAGGTAAATCACCTCAAAATTTTCAAATTTCACAACCAGTCTCATATACTGATCACGTGCCTCTGGGTGACGCACCATTGATTGTACCCGTTCCAGAGCCTTCTCAACACCTGCTACCTTCAGCTTTCGTGCAATCTGTAAGTAGTCGTACTCATCATTCTTGTTACTGTCAGATGGTGCACCTTCACTGGCCTTTTCGGTGTGAAATCCTCGTAACCCAGATTTCTTCCGCCTCCAACGTAGAATTACCTTTTCAACAACACTCACAGACCAAAGAACCTTTTTATATTGCTTTCGGACTTGATGTCCCCTCACATGAGCCTGAAAACAATATGTATAATGAGCACATTCTCTCAAAAGATGAAGTACAGTAGTTCATACATATAGATTACAGATTGACCAAACTTTTTGAAGGTTCAAGTGTTGCACATGAAGACATGGCAGTCTCAAGACAAATTTAGATCAATCACAATGGGAGTGCAGATGAATTTAGACATCATGATGGCGAACTGAAACTCCTGAAAAAATTAATTGTTTATATACACTAGTGTACCTGAAGTTTCACTATACGAGAACGTATCTTCAAGAAATCTTTCCTTCCTTTCCAGCCACGGTACTTCTTCTGAACCTTTATGGCGGCAGAATGCAGATAGTCATCAAAATGACCCACTTTCTGCACCTTAGTCAAGGAACATAGAGCGACAAGGTCCAGAGAATCTTCAGAGACTTCATTGGTACAACTTGTTAGCTGCCTGTGATGAAATGAATGAGCTCTGAAAGCAGCTTGAATCAATGCAGCAGCATGAGCTGATTTTGTAACAGCAGCAAGAGACCTTTTTAGGGAAAGATCTTCATTCGTTGCTGCATTTATAGGAACAACCTCTTCGGTAATAGTGTGGAGGGTCCTCTTTATTTCGGTTGTAGCATCAGAAGTTCCCATAAGACCTTCAGTAACGGACAGCGAAAGAAGATGATGACTGTTAAGATCAGCTTCAGCCAAGTAGCCAGAAATTCCTTTATGGCCTCTATCTGAAGCCAAATCAGCTGCTGTTCGCCCTCCTAGGAATTCCGATGTTGGGTCATCTACAGCACCAGCAGCTGTGCCCAGTTTGATGAGTGTAATGACAGTTTCCTCCCTGAGATAGACATGAAAAAACGAAGGTCGTAAGAGGAACTTTTTAGCACAAGTAGCAATGTCATTTCAGTTACTGCATACAGAAGAATTTGCAATACATTGACAATAGATATCTGAAGCAAAAAGCTTTAAAGCAGTGAACGACCTTCCAAAGTATGAAGCCCAGTGAAGAGATGTCCTTCCTCGCTTATCTCTAAAATTAGGACTAACACCGGCAGCAATTATAGGACCCAAAGCCCACATATAACCGAGAGAAGCTGTCAAGTGAATAATCCCTTGGCCTTCATCATCCAAAACATGTGGTCCTTTATCCCCTTCATGTGCTTTACATACTAGCCACTCGTATAGTTTATCCTTCAAAAGATTTTGTATTATTTTATCCTTAAAGTTTCTGTAATTATCTTCAATGATCACTTCCTCAAAATTTTCTCGAGTCTTCTCAATGCCACCTCGCAAGCTGCATATATTGACCTTCACCTTACATTTGTCACAGTCTACAACAGAGCAATCCAACCATTTCCTCTCCAGGCCCAAACATAACAACTTTGCAAGTCGTATTTGCACTGACACTTCTTCTGGGGCGCTTTTAGTAGCAAGAGGAGATGCAAATCTCAATGGTTTTTCAAGGTACTCAAACTCTCTTACCTCGCTGCATGCCAACCTGTTACCACAGGTCACATAGAACGGGATACGTCCAGGGGCATGAAAAGGAACTTGGCATCGAATTACATTGTTAGACAGAACTTCACCAGAGACCTCGATTTCACCAAACATACAGCACCATTTATGACCTTCTGAGTCTTTCTTGTCCACAAGAAAAGTACCCATAACTAAAACCTGTAGAAAGTAAGGGTGATAATGGGTTAACATTAGTAGCTATAGCCTATAGGGCGCAATATCAAGGTCATTTAGAAGCTAAAATACAGATGTGCTTAATCTAATTTTACCTTTGTTTCAACTCCAGAATAGGCCCAAACTGGTGCAAAGTCGGAAATACTGAATAACTGTTCTCGAGATAGAGAAGGGCTTAAAGAATCAGTATCCAAATGCATATGAAGCGATAAGCTTGAGACTTCTTTATCATCATTTGCGGTATCAAGTGTACTCCAATAATTGGTAGAATCAGAAGCCACCAAAGAATCATCACAGTCTCCACCAATCTCTCTGTCCATCCATCTGCCAAAGCTATCTAATTTCTTTAGCTCTGCAGCTTCATCACTGACTATACCAGCAACCAGGGCACTTCTTTCTGGTGCAGCATCAGAATCGCCAACAACCTGGGAGAGAGAACATATTCAACAAGGGGTAACAGGACACAGAAGCAGGATTAATGGTGCAACCATGGGGTCTAAGAAACCTGGTATCAGAGATTTTCAATGCAACAGCTAACTTGTACATATTCAAATCAATCCTCTTATAAGTAATTCTTTTAATCAGATCTCGCAATACAAGTAAATGAGAGTATCATTGCCCAGAAACATTAGCATCTGTGACATTAATAAATGGCCATTGGCTGTGCTCATACAAAAGGAAAGAAAAAAAGATGTTAAGAGATCCCATAATTCAAACAAATCAGGAAATGAACAAGAACAAGGTCAGATAAGGATAAGGTAAAAGAAATTAGGCTGTAATTAAGACAAGATATATATATTGACCACACGGACAGAACAAATGATGATATTCAGTGATAGTTTCACAAGAAGGCAATGTCGCAATTTCAGCAGATCCAGATACAATAAAATGTAAAAAATTCCTGTTATATGGACCTTAAAAATCTAAGAGACAGTAACAGCTAAAGACTTGAATGCAATTTCAAGTAAAGTATAAGAGCCAACACCCCATCTTGGAGCCATATGAACCAATGATTCAACAAATTACTAAGTTTCAATGCACAGGGTTATGTTTAGGAATTAGGAACACGGTATTTTTTTCTCTCAGATAGAAGGGCTTGTTACAAAATATAGAGACCAAACCCAGGTTGCCAAAGAAGATGGTTATCTTGTGCCTTCCAACATTTCCAATTTGAACGATTCGAACAGAAGTTTGCATTAGACTAGCTACAAAATCAATCTATTTATTCCATAATTCTAGCATGTTGACCTCATAGATTCTGATTATTCTTCAGTGCAACTGTAAGCCGACTCAACCGCTACTAACTTGGCAAAAGGTAATTCTATTAGATTTTGAGGTATGAATTCTGAAATTTAACATGTTATCTCTTAAAGATAAAGATGTCTCTAAACAAAGTAACTGATCAAGAAACCTTCTTTGGATTCTTCTTTTTTTTTATTTGTTTGGTGTGTATGTTATGTGTGGATTATGTACCATAGCAAGCATGGTAATATACATACCTTAACTACATCGGGAGTGTCGGAAAATAATCCAGCTCCACTGGTTGAAACATTTTGAATTTTAGCGACATCCAATCTTGCATATACTAGCTTCTGAGATAAGAAATCAGTTGTATTTAGCTGGTGAGGCTTCTGATTTTGTACTATACCAAGAGTTTTGCTTGAGCAGTGAGCATTAGCCCAAGAAGACGAAGCGGCTTCAAGATAATTCCCATCATTTAGTCCTGAAATGAGATTATGCTTTTGTGACTTAGCAATTATTTTCTGTAAGCTTAATAAAGAGAGACTATTTAGCTTGTGCTGTCCAGATAGTCATCATTACCTGTCCCCAAGTAAAAGCAAAGAAGAAAAACAGAAGTTATCCACCACGCTGAACCTTAAATTCATCGTGATCTAAAGCATAGAAAGAGGAGAACACAAGGCTACCTGCTGCTCTATTCACAGTTAATGAAGTGTCATCAGTTACAAAGCCTTGAATTGGATGAGCAACAGAGGAAGATCCCAGGAATCCCGAATCCCTATCACCAAATTCTGAAGGTAACCTATGCTCATTCCAATCACTTGTATAGGGATTAGATGTATAAGAAGCTTGAACTCGTGAGCAAGACTGTTCAGACTGAGATGCAGAACTACTCTTAGCACTTCCAAGCTGTGATCCAGCGTAGGAAGCAGATAACAAATGCGAGAGACCTACTTTCTGCCCCTGAATGAAATGTACTACCCGACATAAGCAACTCACTGTTATATTTCAACACTCTATATGTAGTCCTGGACAAGTACTGAAGAAATGCGCAAATCATATCATGTATACAACATCTGAAAGTTTGGTTCAAATACATAAATCATTTATGCGTAAGACACTGAAAAACAAGAATCTTAAAAACTCAGTCATATTCATATCATAAGCTATTATGCTGACTTACTATTATTCTGTGGAAGATTTTACAGGCTTGTAAACCACATGCTCGACATACATATTGGCAAGTTAAGTATTATATAAGCATAAAATATATAAACAATAGAATTGTACAAATGTGTACAAGCATGAATACATAAGATACAACATGAAGCATGTCTAACAATCCCAGATGTCCAAAGCTAGGTGAAACAGGATAACTCAAATGCTATAAGCTTAACACGTATGCTTTCTTAGCTTCAGACACAAAGTTACAAGCACATAAAAAATTTTCAATTAGCAGGAAAATACCTCATTTACTTCTCTGTAATGGACAAGTACAATGTGCTCCAACTGCCTGAAGCAGAAACAGACGACATCGTTACAACAATTATTTCCTGAGAAAGCATAAATTATACATTATTCATCTCGATGATATCTGTCTTGATTTACTTCTTTACACTCTAATGATGACCAGCTGGGATTAAATCACTAAACAGAATGAAAGATGAGAGAACTTCTCACTGATGCATCTAAGACATCCAAATTGCACAAATCAAGAAAAGAATTGGGTGTATCATATATCAGAATGAGGAAAGAATGATCTGCACAAAATCCATTCATTACAGCATTTCTCACTCAAGAGGGTCATGACTAGGGCATTTTAAGAATTGCATGTATCATAAATCATTACGTGGCAAGAATCATGCGACGAAAGAGATCTATTACGACACTTCACACTCAAATGCGTATAGTCCTAGGTGATGTTGGAGCAGTTTTTCTTGAAAAACATAAGAGGGTTATGAAGAGAAAGCATTGCAACTCACATATCAAGCATCCAATAAATTCTTCTCTGGAACTTTTCATTATCCTCCCCGTGAGCATAATAACAATGAAGAGCATCAACACCGCGCACCTGCAAACAAGGTGAACGCTATCATACACAACCTAGAGCATTGTATTGCCACTGGCTATTAGGCCAAGTGGCATCTGCCTTGGCTTTCAGACAGTGAGGACAAGGTTCGACCCCAGCTGATCCCCTTGTGGATCTTTTAAACATATAAAAGAAGAACTAGAGCCTTGTGTTTTTAACAAATTATAATCTTGTTCGGTAACGATGCCAAGCAGAGCTCATGCTCCATCCTAAGAGGAAACAAAGCGAATTTTTACTATTTTATAGTCACAATGCTGCAGCAGCAGTGAAGCTATATCTTTTTAAATATCAGAAAGCAGAAAATTCGAGAAAAGTGGTTTATTAGCAGCAAGCCAGTGATTGTAAGAAAAAGATGATGTCAAAGTTGAACTGTTAAAGAAGTTGTCATGCATCTTTGTATGGTTTCCACACCAGCATATCTCGCCCTGATACAGATAGTATTGTCCAGAACAGAAGATAAAAACCTACGATATTAGTATAAATGCCCGGGACTACTTTGACAACTTCCGTTTACATTCTTCAAGAACGATAACAACTAAATGTGACAAGCACAAATAACAGAAATGATATCCCACCTTCAGCTTTTCATGAGCTTCCCTGACAGTTTTTCCATCCTTTTTCTTCCTCCAACTATGACCATCTTTACGAAAATATCGCAGTACTTTGCGATCAAAGAGAAACAATGAACCAGCTGAAAAGAAGAGAACCACTGTCATTCTAAGAGTATTCATATCTGATCATGTACACTTGCAGTTGCAGAAAAGCATAATTAGAACATAAGGAGAGACTAGGCAGCGAAAAAATAAACAATTGAAAACTTATATATATATATATCAGTACAGCAAGGGAGAAAGAAGTAAAGACAACCTGGTGGCCTAAGTGGAGGTTCTGGAGTAAGATAGTAGTTTGAGTGATTGCTCAGAATTTCACAAATTTCAGGAGGCCGAAACCAGCGGTGTGGTGCTTCTTGAAGTATTTGCTCAAGGTCTGTCAAAAGAGAGAACATTAATTCCTTGAGTGAATTGTGAAATATCCAGATTGATTAAAGTTAGCAAATATTGAATTGAAGTCCAAAATAAAGAGGGAGGGACAGTAGATAAGCATTGGTGGCCACAATATTCCTTGTGGGCATTCATGAAACTTGTATGAGCATAACAACAAAAACCTCAGAAACGAAGCAAAATCATCATGAAATTCACATATATAAATAGAAGCAAAGAGGGAATAATTGATTGGGCGGATAGAGTGAAAACGTGTACACACTACACAACCACCCACGGAACGTGATGTCTGTCAACTGAAATGAGCATAACAAGAGATAGAAGAAGAAGTAACAAAACATTATTATTATTATTATTATTATTATTATTAACATGAACATATTATAGATATCCACTTATTTCAAGACAAAGCGCGCGTACCCGTTTATGAAGAAAGAATAAAAATTTAAATGAAGCAATATGAACAAGAATGCATGAATTATATAGTTTTGAATTTTTATCAATATATAGCAGCGGAGTAGCATAGCATAAATAAAAGAAAAGAAAAGAAAAGGGAGAAAGAAACGAACGTCCAAAGGTTTGATGGAGGGGAAGATACTCCGACATGGAAATTTATTTAATTTGGGGAGTGTAATTAGTGCTGCTTCTTTTTCAGGACATTCTAAAATTGAATAAAGTTGGAGGATTGAAATGAAAAGGCCTAATAATATAAATAAGAAAGGAGTTGAGTGTGAAAATGGCACTTGCAGTTGCAGGCAGAAGAAGAAGAAGCAGCTCTCTCGTCTGTTTTACAAAATATAAAAAAGTGTATTTTTTGTGCTGTAAGAGGAGAGGTTGGATGAATGACAGAGGCTTTTTGAAGTTATTAATAAAACTTAAAAGCCAAGGGAAAGGGAAGCCGGAAGAGTAATTGTATTATATACATATATATATATATATTTTGCCGCAACTTTGTGAAGTCTGTATGTAGGGAAATGTTCCTTTCCCCAGGGGAGGTGTCCCAAAGTCAAACTCTGTCTCTCTGTGTCCACACGACAGTTTAGTCTACACCAGATGAGATATCTATCTGCTATTATATAATCATAAATAATATCTAATCTATAATAATATATAATAATGATAATGACTTGTTTTTTATTTAAACCAATCCATAGGAAAAACTGACACTAGCAAATAAATGCCGACATTTGACGTGCCAATGAGTTGCTTTCTTGTTTGTCATAATTAATATCAAAAGTTGCATTTCCATTCTCAATTATTACCAAATAGGAAAAGTAGCTACAACCTATCTCACAATAATATATTACGACGCGCGCAATACTGGAAAAATTACTGTTCAATTTGGATAACTCCGAGGAAAACAAAATGCTATTATTATTACTATTATTCTCCATCACAACAGAAGTTGGCTAATATTAAGGTTGGCCTTTCTTCATTTGCAAACTAGTTGCCTCCCTGAATTCCAGAAACCAACAAATGCATGCCATTATAAATCCAGCACCTATATATTATGACTATTAACTTCTCCCTCAAATACAAAATAATTATCTTCAGAACCATGAAGCCATACAAGCATCTACCACAAGTTTACCCAAATAATAAATATAGGAATCACGAACGCACACACTGAGTTTATCAATCACAATAAACAATAATTAGGGAACGCCACAATAATGCTCGTGCAGATAGCTGAAGTTGTGCCGTCTTTATGCTTCACTCTTCCCAGAGTAGTTATCCTGTAAAACAAGACCGTAAATTTAACAGATAACGAGCCCATAGCAAAGACTATCAACTTCAAAGCAGTGAAAGGTAATTGCTTTGCTGGTACTTACCTTTATACATACATAAATATAGTGAACATCAGTGTTCATTCCAACGTCACTTTCTGGGGAGCCTCCATTTGCATCTAATGGAATTGGAGTGGTCAAATCCCTGGTCCCACCATCTGATGGAAGTTTTTCTGCATGTTATGATGCAGAAGCAAGTTAAAACAGAAACAGAGAGGCTTTGCTACTCCAACTGAGGATGCCAAAAGGACTCCCAACAACTTATCACAAAACCATCCACTTAAATCAGGTGTTTTGACTATCTTGAGTTCTATTATTTCCTTCCAATACATCCTAGTCCTGATTACATGACTTCCATATTAAATTGAGCTGTACAAACAACATTATTTGAAAACATAGGCCTCAAGGAGAGAAGGCAGGCACGGTGAAAGGGGAATCTAGTAAGCAATACAGAATTTTTAGAGCACATTTAGGATAATTTTTTTCTCTAAATTTTATGTCTACTTTTCCTTATTTCTCTTGCTGTTTTGTGTTTTGGAATTAACTCAAAAGATGACATAGGCTTTGCCCCAACAAGACAGACAATACCACTATATTGTAACACAACCATATAAGGGCCCTTATAAACAAACATTCATACATCTAAAGAGCAAACACAACTTCTTCAAATAAATCTTCCGAGTAACATATAACCATGACTATAATAAAGTTTTAGCATACTTATCACATGCAGTTTAATTGTCCACGGGAAATCATTCAGTAATGGTAGTCGGTAAACTGGTGATCCATATGTAATCTGCAAATTGTGGACACCCGGGTTAGGGAGTAAAAACAAGTACGAGCAAGCTCTCTATATGTATTTTTCA
This sequence comes from Buddleja alternifolia, assembly GCA_019426215.1. Classification (NCBI taxonomy): domain Eukaryota; kingdom Viridiplantae; phylum Streptophyta; class Magnoliopsida; order Lamiales; family Scrophulariaceae; genus Buddleja; species Buddleja alternifolia. The sequence continues at coordinate 37,153,350 of CM033403.1, forward strand.
CTAAACCCAAAATCAATATGTTCCCAAGTAATTTTGGGTAATGCCTTCCACCAACCTATTTGTATTTTCTTCTTTTCTGGTGGGAAATGAATAGCCTATCAAAGTAATATACGGGGCAAAAAATAGAAACAAAAGGAAAGTGCTCGAGGAGGGCTGAGAATGAGGTATTTACCAGAATATACACTCCTTTATCCTTAAGGACCCTATAGTTTGTCATCAACTGCTTCAACTTATGGACATAGTGAAAAGGATATAACAATATCAAAGTAAGAGATCTAAAAAATGTCCAAAAGATTTCAAGTTGCTTGAGTATACCTACAGACTTCCTCAAGCATCTTAGAAGCATTTTGTTGTGAGTTGTGTCCACACTGCGGGGAGAAAGAGAGAAACTTCAGCCTAAGACATTCTACAAAGGCGCATTTGGAGTACTATAGAGAACTCACCAGAAGAGAGTCCAGTGTCCCTGGTATTATATATAGAAAAGCATCAGAAACTGCTTTGAATCATTTCAGTGAAATCCACAGAGAAAGAAAAGCAGTACCTTTATCAATAACAGCAAGAAACGAACTTGGGCGAAAGACGCTCATATCTCGGACATCCAATGTCAAATCTGCCCAGATGTTAAGAAAATATTGCCTGACCAATGCAATTCACAAGGCACAAGAGATGCAGAATTGACAACAACGAGGGTATTTCTTTTATCTTTTTCTCACACGCAAGTACAATTCCAATCATATTAAAAGAAAAATTGTGAATTCAGTCTTCTACTTATCAGCATGGCGTTACTAAAGTAATTTATTCAGAAAATTTCACATGCATGGCAACCTTCAACTGCCAAATTATTTATGTATTCGATGGAAGATACATTTCAGCTGCGGACAATTGGAATACTTCTTTTGCATTGCTTCAATCACCACTGAGGAGATATCAATGTTAACAACCTCATCATATCCATCATCAACCATGCCTTCACTAAAGGCTGCAGAAAGAATCGAGGTAAGAGAATATGAAAAGAATAAACTAAACAAGGCCTTCACTGAAGAAATATTATTGTGTAACCTATCTCATTCACGTGCCAAATCAGACAACGCCAACAAGTATTTATTCAGTATAAAGACATCGATTAGCCGTACACCATATTTTCATGGCTCTGAGCTAATATAGGGTATATCTATGAGAAATGCAGAGAAGGATAAAATTGTGGTGCGAAGATCTGGATCAATCAACAGATTCAGGAACTAATAGATGATGAATGTGTCCGAATAGGAGTTTTTACCAAGCAAAAAAGAAGTATCTTGATACCATAAGCCCCAAAAGGAAGCAAAGCTAGAAAACAAATGCCTAAAATGTAGCATACATATTTCCAACGCAAAATAAGGAACAAAAGAAAAAAATGCATGAAAATGGGAGTTCACGAGATCTGCCTGCATAGATAGTCTGAGCTCAAAAGTGCAAAAAACAAGAATTTATTTTACTAGAACCTGAAGTGTAAGTCCAAATAAGAGTTTTTGCAAAAGGAATCACAATGAGAACACACAATTTGTAGCTGAAAGAAAGGTAATTAAGATGAATCAACACAATAGTAGGTAAAAGGAATCACCGGAATTTCCACAGCCGATGACGAGGATTGGTTGGTGGTGGCGAGGAGGAATGTAGAGGTGGAGGAGAGGGGCGAGGGAGGTGTATTTTTGGTACCAGTCGAAGGCGGCGGCGGAGGAGGAGGGATCCTGACTGTACCGGTTGTCCCAGTACCATGCCTCGCCGTACGCCTGGCTGCCGCCGGCGGTTGATGCTACACCATTGCTGCCTGTCGTTGTCATTTCCGATTAATCAAGAACAACACTTTTTCTTCTATTGCTTATATTTCTCAGTTTGTTTATTGTTAAGGGAAATATCGTAATTTGCCCCCTCTAGTTTGCTTAATTTCGATAAAGATCCCTCCACAAAAAGATATTAATAAGTAACCCTCCAAACTTGCTTTTATCTCATATCATGATTTCTTTTTACACCTTTCATGTATAGCTTATATATGGGAAGTTAGCAATATTAGACCCCAATTGCATGTGTGTTGCAATATTAGACCCCTTATGTTTGGGATTATTTTTATTATTTTTTTTTAATAGTGAGAATGCTATTTTGGTGTGAAGTGCCCAGAATACCCTCCAGTAAAAATCTCCCCCAATTGAAGAAACGTTGAAGCGTTTCTTGTTTGCCTTTTTATTTTTTTTTCTTTTTGATTTAATGTATTATCTAATTACATTTAAGCCCTTTGAGCCAAAATAATTGTAAAAGTGTGTGACAACTTTAGAAAGCGTGCTTCTGAAAACCTTCCAATTTAACATTTGGCTGGGAAGTTGAAAGTCTGAACGGGCAAAAATCAAGGGGGGAGAGACGAGAAGGGGAAAAAGCACAAGAACCATACCGGCCGATATTTATACAGTATATCGGAGGAAAGAAGCCAAGTAAATCTTGTATAATTGTTCATAAACATCCTCCTCCCACCTCTTCTTCATTTCCCCAAGGTAATTTGAATTTTGAAGCCAGATTCGCAATTCTAGGGTTTTTGTGAAACTATTTTAATTTTGTAATTTTGATTGTTAAACCATTATTGTTTAGTCCCATTATCGATCAATGGCTGCTTCCTCCTCATCGGGTACCAAACGCCAACGTGAAGTGGCTTCAGCCGGCCCTGGAACTTCCTCCACACCCCCTGTAAGTGAACTAGCTTCGAAATATTTTATATTTTTAGCAAAATTTATAAATGTAGTTTTTTTGGGTTGTGTGTGATGTATTATTGACTGTGTTTTAGGTTTTATGGTTGGTAATTGTTGATTTTTGTTGGATAACCTGATTTTTTTGTATGGTATAAAAGTTTAGTCGTTAAATTTGACAAATGTTTTTGTTGAAGCGTGTTGTTTCAGGGCAATTAGGAAGTATATCTTGATATAGAGTTATATCAGTTTGTGTTTATAAGTAATTTAATTGAATTTTGTCTTAGGTTTCCGACCCAAACGACATCCCTCGGCCCACTTTTACATTGAGTCCCGATAAATTTAACTTGAAGTGTAAAGTTGGCAGCAAATGCAAATTGAAAGAGGATCTTAAGTATATTGAAGAGTGTTTAAGTGACCATCCTGATGGTATAATGTGGTTTCAAAACTCTCAATTTGCCCCATTATTCGACGTTGCTTCGGACATGGACATGGTATTAACTCCTCTGTGGATGCTTCTAACACGAATAGTGGATTCTCCAGACCATTCTGAAATTTGGTTTGTTGTAAATGGCATTCCTATTCGTTACTCTTTGTTGGAGCATGCAATTATGAGCGGGTTGAATTGCTCCCGGTATCCTGCAGCTTCAAAGGTTGTGGAGGATGATAATTTTAGTCGTAGATACCTTAGCCCTAAAGCCACCGTTAAAATTCTTAGGGAACAACTTAAGAAGTGTGTGATCTGTGGAGAAGTAGACCGTTCTAGAACTCGTCGAAAGTCTTTGAAGAAGGCTGCGAAGAAGGTGGCGAGTAGTTCCAGTGACAAAACATTAGAGATCCTTCCATCCGACAAGTTAAAGCTTGCGTTATTGTATTTGTTGGTTTCTGTTTTTTTTATCCCGCCACATGATGATTCACCAATTGACTCCCGTCTTCTTGCAATTGTTGATGACCTTGAGTTTGCGAAAACTTATCCATGGGGTAGGCTTTCTTATTCTGTTATGATGGACCAATTGAAAACCTTGGACTTGAAGAAAAAATTGGTTGCGGCAAATCCACAGTGCAACTTTCGTTGTTTTGTTCTCCCACTTATGGTAAATTTGGTTTTTATGTTTCATTGTTAATTGTCGACTTACTGTTATGTGAATATTTGATAATATCTTTTTTGTTCCTATGTTAGCTTCTTCCTTTCGAGTGTATACCCGTACTCTCACCAATGATTGGGCGGTTGAGGGAGAATATGCGCGGACAATTGCCGAGAATGTGCAAGTGGACCACTAAACTTCTTCACAAGAGACAATATCCCACCTTGTCTCAAATTCTTATGTTGGTTGGAAACACCCAGGTTAGTATTTTCATTGCCAATTTGAAATGTTAAAATCTCAAACCTTATAAATTTTGTTATTTGCGTATCAATCTTCGCCTTTTATAATGAATTGTATTAATTCTATTATATTTATTTGTTTATTTGTTTGATAGGATATTAAAACCTACTTCAAGCCACGCCGGAGGAACTGGCAACAGACCACATGCAAAGCTTTGCTCCTTTTGATCATGCCAACAGCAAGGTCCATGACCCCACCACGAAATTATGGACTGAAATACTCGAGAAAGGAGGTAGAATTGTATTTGATGACATTTTCCGAATAGATTTGGAATCTCGACATTCCATTCTTCCAGTGAGTAAAATTGCAACCATAATCGACGATGAAGGTAGAAGACCTGAAAAGGAAAATGTTGAATGTGAGGCAGGCAAAGTTGCACAGGACAGTGTTCCTGGTGTTTCATCCATTCCCATGAATACCAATGATATGGTTATGAAAGTCCTTCGTGAGTTAATAGCAAAGGGTGATTTGTTATCACAAAAGATTGATTTGTTATCACAAAACAGTATTGGTATGAGTGAAAGGTTAGAAAAGGTTGAAAGTGTGTTAAAAGACCTTTCAACAAAGGTTGGAGGTGATGAGGATGATGATGATGGGGTTCTTGGTGAGGATGAAGGGGTCGGTGGTGATAAGGATGATTTTGTTGTTGAGGATGTGGATGAAGGAATTGGTGGGGATGCAGGTGAAGGACTTGGTGAGGATAAAGTTGATGGTTTAGCCATGGTCCTTTTTAATCATGGTGGAGTGGTTGTAGGTCCTGATCCCATCGTAGATGTAGTTGTACAAGAAGAATCTGAGTTTTATTTGAAGAGGATGGCAAAGAAATCCAAGTACCAAAAATCTCCATTTACCAATCCGGATGCAAGGAAGAAAAAGAAGAAGAAAGTACGTAAGATGTAATATGGCATTATGTGTAATGGTTTTATTAGTTGGTTTGGTTTGATGACTGTGTTTGTTTGTAGTACTACGGGAACTGTGTTGGTATACAATATTAGTAATGTTATTCAGTATTTTTATTTTTGTTAGTACTAGTACTTGTATTAGTATTAGTATTTGTAATATTGTATTTGTTGCACTGTGTTTGTTTATAGTATTATGTGTACTGTATTTGTATACAATATTAGTATTAGTAATTTTATTCAGTATTAGTATTTCTGTTAGTACTAGTACTTGTATTAGTATTAGTATTTGTTTTTGATAATATTCCACTGTGTGAATTCATCTTTTTGTTTAACATGTTTTTCCGAACCCCAGGTGGAGTCGGGCCCAAATACTGGTACAGAACCGGCGGAGAATGATTTGACTGGGGATTTTTTTGTGCCTCTTACTCCAGAAGAAAAAGATGTTGTTTCTGAAGCCTTGACCCGTTCAAGTTCTGAAAAAGTGTTGGTGACTCACTCTAATATTCAGATTACCGGCGAACAGTTACGGATGTTTTCTGGCAAGAGGTTGGCTCAACTCTGATGTGATTAATGTGTATTTTCAATTGTTGAAAGAAAGAGAGAGGAGGGAGCCATCCAAATTTTTAAAGTGCCACTATTTTAACACTTTCTTTTACACCGCTTTGGTTCGTAATGGCGTATATGATTTCAAAACTGTCGAGGATTGGACCACCCCGACCAATCTGGGATATCACCTCCTTGATTGTGAAAATTTTTTGTGCCTATTCACAAACCCGATCATTGGTGTTTAGCTATTATCAACAAAAAGGAACAAAAGCTCCAATATCTTGATTCTGATGGTGGACAGGATGAAGAAGTTTTGAAATTTCTTGCTATGTATTTTGTTGATGAGGTGAAGCAGAAGAGTGGAGAAACCATTGATCTGAGTTTGTGGAATCACGAGTACACCAAGAACCTTCCTCGACAGGAAAATAACTACGACTGTGGAATGTTCATGATCAAGTACGCCGACTTTTGTAGTAGTTCGGCTGACATTGGTCTTTGTTTTGGACAGGCTGACATGTCATATTTTAGGCAGAGGGTAGTTAAGGAGATTTTGAACTTGAGAGTAGATTGATGAACAATGAAATTGCTATTAACTTGTAGATACTTTTAATGTATTGTATCAGATTGGCATGCAGTATAACTAGTATTATCCGTATACGGGCCAGATTGGTACCAAGTATAACTAGTATATTCCTTAAAATTTATTGGTTTGTACTATATTTTTGTTAACTTGTAATTCACATTTAGCATTAGTGTGATAGATTTTCTTGGACGGTATTTAAAAACTTATTGGCCATTAGTGGATAGATTTTTTTGTTTGGTAAAAAAGTAAGATGAAATTTAATGCATTATTGAAGTGGGTTGTTCTCAATCCCATCCATCCCATCTATTTATTCAATACATGGTAGTATAATAGTTATACTAGCTATACTAGTGGTCATTTAAAACAGTATAATAAATGTGGGGAAGTTATCACATTCGTTTGGGTGAGAAGAAGTTTGAACGCCTCACAGCACACGTTCACCCTCCCACCATATTAGTGTATGCTTCAGTTTTTGACAGCTGTTAGAGGAGAGGTTAATTTATTTATTAAACTCCTTTCCCCCTGCCCCCTGCGGTTTCCCCTTCCTCTCCTCACTTATGAAATCCGTGTAGCCTCCCTTTATCAAAACATTTTCACCATCTCTCTTCTCTGTGCACTCATCCGAAGCTTCACTCTCTCTCACTTTCTACCTTTCTTCCTTCCTCACTTATTTTACCCATCATTTTTCACTCATTTGAAGCTTCACTCACTCTCAGTCACCCGAAGCTTCACTCACTATCACTTTCTACCTTTATTTATTTAGGAAATCTACCATGGATATTGAAGATAGATTAAGTGTGCTTCCTCCTGATGTGATTTTTCACATTATGGATCGGCTATCAAAACAATCAGTGGTGGAGGCATCAAGGTTGGGATTTATATCAAAACATTTCCAACATCTTTGGTACTCAATCCCTAAACTAGAGTTCAATCATGGCGCTTTTTTACATCATAATATGTTTTTGTATAGAGGGTTAGATTTTTCAGATTTTGTTAATCGCACGATTGAACAACATAACAATAGTGTTGTTCATACTTTGATACTTGATTTTGGTAGGGGGGAGGGAGGTGGCGACCGTATTAGGGAAGATTGGGTATTATTTGGTGTTGATCACCATGTTCGAAAACTCAAAGTAGTTGGTCGTTTATTAAACTCTCTCCCTAGCACCCTATTTTACTCACACACTGTTGTTGATCTCAAACTATCCCTGCCTAAGTATGTTATTATGTGGGAGGATGGAATCTTATTGCCAAATTTGAAAAAATTAGTATTGAAGCGTGTAGTAATGATTGACAATAGGTTTGGCCTTAAGAATTCAAAATGGTTTCCCACATTAGAGGAGTTGCAACTACTTAGTTGTGATTTTGAAAATATTCATGAATTTTTGGGTAATTTTCCCTGTTTGAAAATAATAAAAATGGCTTTCAACCAAGGCCAGAGCAATATCAACACTCGGCTATCGATCCCAAATTTAGATTCGTTGGTTATTTTAATGACCCAAAATCAGGGCGTGTCGGGGCATATGCAAGTGTCCAGAGCTCGTACCTTCAAATGGATATTACGTGGTGATGCCATGGACTTTGAAAGCAATTGCACTGATAACCTTTTCCATCGAGAGGTTGTTAAAATGGTTAAAGAATTATTCCTTACCAATGACGCTCATGTGTCGATGGTTTTCGGACAGGTATACCTCTCATTGATTTTGATATCTGTGTGCATTAAATCTATGAAATTGTTGTTGATTTTACGTTTTCGGTACTTTGGTAGGTTTTGGCCAGCGTGGCTGGTCTACATCGTCGTGTGTCGTCTTGTTATTTTGTCGACATGTTCAGCTTAAATATGACATGTTTGAACAAGATCGATCATCTCGCAATGACACTGGTGATGATTAGTAGATGTCCGAACTTGGAAACATTTTCAATTAATTTGATGGTAATATTCTACATTTTATGATTTGTTGATTATAACATGGTTAATTAACACTTTGATATCGGATATTCCGTCAATAAAATGGTTTCTGTTTTTACCTGTTTTGTAGCCGAGTGACATGTTGGTAAACAATCCCACAACGGTTGGTCAATATGTACAAGAGTGGAATTTGGGTGAGTTGGGATTGGACAATTTGGAGGTGGTGAACGTAACAAATTTCACGGGCACTGAATCCGAGATGAGCTACGTTATGCACGTGTTATTGCACGCATTTCAGTTGCAATGGGTAAATATTGTGTGCAACAATGTTTTTGCTGCTGACCGACATATATGTCAGCAAAAAATTAGGACGATAAGGTTGTTTCCAAGATTATCGGAAAATGTACGGCTTCGTTTCTCGTTTATGTAATATATATACTGAAAATATTGCTATTGTATACCCAATTTGACATTCATTTGATGGTAGAATATTGCTATCCAGTATCCAGAATGGTAGTTATACCGGATAAATATTGAACCGGTATAACCCGTATACAAAGCAGAATGATAGATATACCGATAGAATGGTTATCTAGTATATTCAGTATACCGGACAGAGTGATAGGTATACTATCCGAATATTGATCCGGTATACGCATATACTGGGCATTCAGGGTAGCTATACCGGACGAATGGGTATACCGGTCCAAAAAGAATAGGTATACCGGACGAATATTGATCCGGTATATTCAGTATACTAGGCAGAATGATAGATATACCGGACGAATGGTTATCCAGTATATTCAGTATACTAGGCAGAATGATAGGTATACCGGACGAATATTGATCCGGTATATGCCGTATACTATGCAGATTGGAAAAACAATTGGAAGTGAATCCATCGCTGATGTTTTATTAAAATATACCGTGTGCAACAATGCATATTTGAATGTGGAACAATTGATGTATTTCATATATGCTTCTACGACTAATTAATGTTAATAGTTTCCCATGCCTAGTAATAACATGTTTATATGTTGTACTTAGTATACTAGGCAGATTGGAAAAACAATTGGAAGTGAATCCATCGCCAATTCACATATGATTGGTTGATGCAATAAGAATTTAATTTAAATTAGTGTTTAGGATATATTTATAGGTTCAGCTGCAATAAGAATTTAATTTAATAGGTCCAAAAAGAATAGGTATACCGGACGAATATTGATCCGGTATATGCAGTATACTAGGCAGAATGATAGATATACCGGACGAATGGTTATCCGGTATATTCAGTATACTAGGCAGAATGATAGGTGTACCGGACGAATATTGATCCGGTATATGCAGTATACTATGCAGATTGGAAAAACAATTGGAAGTGAATCCATCGCCAATTCACATATGATTGGTTGAAATAGGACAGAGCTAAAACATTAAAATTGCTTCAAATAATAATATGGGAATGGATTACACCACAATTGGCGGCAACAATACACATGGTTTAGGGTATCGAGTTTTAGGGTTTAGGGTATCGATCAGAGGTAATGTGAACCTAAATTTTGTGATGTTTTATTAAAATATACCGTGTGCAACAATGCATATTTGAATGTGGAACAATTGATGTATTTCATATATGCTTCTACGACTAATTAATGTTAATAGTTTCCCATGCCTAGTAATAACATGTTTATATGTTGTACTTAGTATACTAGGCAGATTGGAAAAACAATTGGAAGTGAATCCATCGCCAATTCACATATGATTGGTTGATGCAATAAGAATTTAATTTAAATTAGTGTTTAGGATATATTTATAGGTTCAGCTGCAATAAGAATTTAATTTAATAGGTCCAAAAAGAATAGGTATACCGGACGAATATTGATCCGGTATATGCAGTATACTAGGCAGAATGATAGATATACCGGACGAATGGTTATCCGGTATATTCAGTATACTAGGAAGAATGGTGAAGGCGGGAAATCCGAAAAAGTTTGAATAAAAACGCGGGAAAAGAAGAAAAGCAAGTTTCTTATATTATTCCCAGCATCTATATTATTCCTATTATTCATTATCCAATATCCAGATCCAACATTCCATTTTCCACAATATCCCTCTCTCTCCACTTCCCCTCTCTCTCTCTCTCTCTCTTCTCTTCCCTCTTCACTATTTACTGTCTCTCTCGTCTCTCTCCCTCTCCTATCTCGTCTCGGTATCAAATTACTGAATCATGGAGGGATCTTGGTCACCTACTTGTAAGTGCGGGCGAGGCAGAATGATTATTCACCGTGCCGGACCGGATACAAAAAATCCAGGCCGCTACTTTTATCGATGTCCCGACTGGAAAAGACATACAGATTGTTATCTTTGGTGCGATGAATACCATGACGAAAATCCTCATATACCACAGCCAAGTTTTATGGACAATAACGTCCGCCCAACGCAGACAGAGCAAGGTGCTTCGTCTAGTAAGGACAAGGGTTCCGCCACTGCTTGCCCGAGCTTTGATTCAGCCATTGACCGGTCAACGGAAAAGAATATATGTATGACTGTTAGATTTGGCAAGCCGCTGCAAACTGAATTCAGCCTAACTAGTAGGGGGTTCTCCCTAATGTGTTGTTTCATAATCGTTGCCTTGATTCTGCTTGCAATTTTCATATTTGTGGCTGGTCTATCAGTTGGACTGATCATTCATCAGTCCAGTATTTGAGTGTAAAATCAGTACTGTTCTTTCCTGGATTTTGTATATAGTTGATTAGTTGTATGTCACCAGTATTTTATATGTATGTATATTGTTCAGATTATTCAGATTCGCCTGCCTAATTCTGCCACATGCTTCCCCGCATCACCATAACTTGTTGCAAAAAATCTCCAATTTAACAGTTCAACATCAAGACACATGCAAACGAGCATTTAAAGCACAAAAATGAATAGCCAGAAATTAAGCACACAAAAAAAAAAAACCAAACCTAATTTAAAGCAAGCTTGCTATTTTATTCAGTACAAGCTTATATGATTGAAAAAACACAACATTATATGATTGAAAAAATATAACATTATAGTTCCCACCAGTTGGATTGGAGAAACAATCATTGATTAATCCATCCTGGTTTTACACCAACTATTAATCAAATTATTAAAACATAAGGAAATAAAAAATCATACATCTCTATCTCTCCATAGCTCAGTTTATTTAGAACTTTCTTGGATCTTTTTGTCTCTTTGACTTCTTCCGAACCTTCTGTCCACCTGCCTCCATTCTAACAGACTGAGGCACTCCAGGCCTTTTCGTGTAGTCCGGAGGTACCACCCGAATGGCCTTTACTTCATCAGGTATGATCCAAGTGGATTGATTAGGAACGGGGTATATGGTTCGGGAATACGCCAATGCCCATAATTCCTTCAAGTAGTACTTCGAGCATAAAGAGACCAATTCTGCGTCATCACCAGAAAATGCAGCAAGCGCGTGCTCACAAGGGAGATGGTCAATGTCGAAAACTCGGCAACTACATTTTTTCTTCTGGAGGTCAACAAAGAAAATTTCTTCCTGATCCAAAGCCCCCGTGCGATTGACCATATACTCACCAGCAAACTTATTAAGTTCTTTAGCTATATAGAACTGGCACTCGTGTTTCCTTGCATGCAATGTGCTTTCCGCTTCTGGAGTTAGGAATTGTGACGATCCACCCTCACAAGATTCGTTGCGGTGCTTATTGAACCACCGACATATCAAGTTCACAATCTCATCCATCAAAAGAATCAGCGGAAATGATCGAGCACCAACCAAGGCAGCATTAATGGACTCAACTCCGTTGGAAGTCAAAATGTTGTATCGTGAACATTCAAAGTAGCACCTGGCCCAACGCTCCTTTATAAAGAGTAGATCTTGCATATACTCGTGAAACTTGATGCATGTACGAGGTTGCCTTCTTGTTAGGTCATCAAAACATTTTCCGAACTCTTGAACAGTGTATGCTTCAGCACAAGCCGTGAACTTCCCCAACACGCTTTCGCGATGTTCATTTTTCTGTTTACCCCTGCCGGTATTAACACGAGTCCTAATATTTTGAGAAATATGATAAGCACAGAATCCATGTGAAGCCTTGGGATACACTATCGGAACTGTATTTATGATGCTTCCGTTTCTATCTGAAATGATGACCAAATCTTCAGAATCGGGTATCACCTCGCTAAGCTTGTCCAAGAACCAAGACCAGGATGCATCGCATTCATTTTTAACTACACCAAAAGCGAGAGGATATTGATGTTTGTTGCCGTCTTGTGCAGTACAAACTAATAATACACCTTTATACTTGGTCTTTAAATGCGTGCCATCAATAACGATTACCTTCCTCATGGCCTTAAATCCTTCGATGCATGCTCCCAATGCAAAGAACAAAGACACAAACTTGCCATCCACATCTGTACATATGTCAGTAACTGTACCGGGATTCACCTTCTTCAGCATATACAAATAACTCGGAAGAAAAGCATAACTTTCCTCCGGGTCACCCCTGATAGTACTTCTCGCTAGATGTTTACCCCGCAGGGCTTTGGAGTAAGAAATATGAAGGCCCTGATTTACCATCATTTGAACTATTGTCTTTGGCGACGGTGTATCATACTGACATGGGAAAGTCTTTAACAACATGTTACAAACCTGCGATGCGCTACTTTTTTCTGCTTTAAACGCCACTGAAGGTGAGCATGTATGGATCTTACTATGAATGCGCAAGGAGAAAACATCTAACCCTCCGGTCTTTCCAGCACGCAATCTCCACTTGCATTCCGGATCCCTACACTTAAAAGAGAATATCTTTGTGTTTGACTTAGATCTTTTAAAATTGAAAGTTGCTTTCAACGAAGCATTCAAAACCACGTCGAGCACCTCATCTTTGCTTCTGAATTCATGTCCAATAGGCAGATCTATACCATCCTCAAAACTATAGGTCTCAACAACCTCACCAGGAATAGGTTCACTAACCGTAGCTCGAAGAATTGGAATTGAGTCTTCCCTTGAGAAACAAAGAGGTGTACTGGAAGCATGTATTGGACTTGAGTCATCCCTTGAGAAATAGAAAGGTGAACTGGAAGCATGTATTGGACTTGAGGGAGCGGCAGGAGTAGATTGGACATTTTCAACATTTGGAGTCGAAACGGGAGTTGATTCTAAATTTTCATTGCTTGGAGGATTTTGTTTGATAGGAGTTGGGGAAGAGGCCATAGATATGGGCGGAGACATCGGCTTATCTAAAACAAAAGCCGGCCTACCTGGGGCAGATGTATAGTCGTCAACCACATTCACATCCACATCCACATAAGAACCTGAGTCCTCACTATCAGAATCCACTCCATCTATATCAACACCATTACCATCATCAAACCAATTGTGTTCAACAGGAACCCTCTTCTTAACAAGCTCAACATGGAGAATGCTTCTACACTTGGATACACGACATTGGTCCATAAGATAACATTTTACATCAAAATCGGTCAAAATATATTTAGGGTTTAAACCTTTACAGGACAAAGGCGTATAACTCAATTTGATTTCAAAGTCATTCCGGTTAAAAGGAGCCTTTTCAAATATGAAATCCTGAAGCTTTGAAAATGTAATCGCGTTAAGATCATCTCCCTCTTCTCCGATTATTGCATTGTGCATTTCATAATTATTCCTTGAAATCCATTCATATGCTCCTAATTCTCCGTCTTTCTTCTGCCACTCTCCATCGTATCGGTAGTACAACAAATAGTCTGACATTTTCCTAAAATGAACAATAACAAAAAAATTACTGCTATTGAAACTATTGATGATCGAACTATGCACCACCAGTATATAGAAGGATATTCCTTTTAACGAGGGCTATTTTCAAAACTATTTATGATTCAATTATACACCACTACCATTAACTTCCCTATACAGAGAGGGCTATTCCTATTATTTAACGAGGATTCTTCAACCTCTCTACATTGCCCACATGACAATTACATTGCCTACCGCACAACAGCAGAATTATTCTTCGAAATCAACCACAAAATACAATCCTACACACATTCACAATCATGAACAAGAAGAAGCCGAAATTGGTTCAAAAAACTCATGAAAAACGAAATTGAAATAATTACCAAGAATTCGGGTGGATTAAACTCCAAATGCACCTCGAACAACTACAAACAATCGTCTTCCGAAGTCGATGAAAACAATGTCGCAAGTTTTCTTTGGTTAATATCAATCAGGGAACAATTGTACATGATTTCGAATCAATTGGGGAAAAAGATTTGGGCCAAGCAAGAACCCTAAATTTGGACTGAATTGGGGGAAATATGCTTCAGCAGAAACTCAGCACTTCAGCCCTCAGCAACGCGGCGGCGGGAATGGGAGGGAAAATAGATGATTTTGCTTTTATTTTTATTAATTTAGGAAAATAGATGATTTTGCTTTTATTTTTATTAATTTAATTGAATGTAAGGATATTTTAGACATTTCATAAATCACTAATTTATCTTTTCTTTTGATACAATTTTGTTAGTAAGGGCAATTTAGAACATTCACTTGAATGAATATTCTTTTAATTTAAAACAAATGAGTTAGTAAGGGTATTTTAGAACTTTCAATTGAGTGGGTCCCACAGGGGTCTAAAATTGAGGTGGTTTTTTAAAAAGGTCTAATTTTGTAGTGTGATATGCAATTGGGGTCTAAAATTGCTAAGTTCCCGCTTATTATATTATATATGAAAGATATAGATTTAGTGTAGTAAACCTCCTCTCAAATATAATATGGAAAATTAATTAGTATAAATAATTTATAATTCTCTTTGTTTGGTTGTAGGTGCAATGACACTTGAAAGATGGGATAATTCGAATTTTCCATGCATTTCAGAATTATTATTTTTTTGGCTGGGGATCTGACATTTTTTTTTTTTATAAAATCTACTTATTTTCGACAATCCATTTTAAAACTTGCGATTTATCTTGAATTATCAGTGTCTAGTCAATTCTATGATTTCTTAATTTAAAATTATACAATATGTCCATTATTATGATTGGTAAGAAGATGTTTGATTTGGTAATAACTCACACATTTTCACACACACAATACACTTTTTACACACACTACACACATTTTCACACACAGTGCACATTTTTTACACACACACTACATAATTTTTACACACACTACCACAGACGGCACCAAACTGATGATGGAAAAATTCGTTAGTTAGAAATTATCACGTGAATTGCCACGAGGGGTGGAGAATCCGATCCAACTCACGACAAATTAGGAAATCTGAATCGTCTACCGAGTACGACCCTGGCAACACTCTTCACTATAGAACTACGTTGATTTGATCCTAATTAGGTATGGGTCAAGCTTAGAAATTCATGCACGGCCTTGACTGATTTCGGCGTTGGCCATTCCACTACTGCCGATACTTTTGTAGGATCCATAGATACCCCCGCGCGTGGATATAATGTGACCCAAAGTATTCCACTTGTGAGCACCCGAAGGAACATTTTTTTCGGAATCATGTTCATGAGAGTAGCAACCCGTGAGTTCCCACCTCTAGATTGTCACGTGAAGATGATGATCTTCAAAAGCTCCATCCTCCTCTCCTAGCAATGGGGCGGACGACTAGGGCTTATCGAGGAGGACATTTATATGCAACAGCCCAGGGGCTTAATATCCAAAGCAGATTCTCATAAAGTTTGCAAACTGAATAGATCCATTTATGGACTAAAACAAGCCTCTCGGAAAATTGCGCGATACGCACGATGTGCGCACGCTGCGCGCAGCCTGTGCGCACATTGGGTGGCTGTGAGCCACCCGACGCCCACGGCCAGGTCCCCCCTGCAACTACTAGCGCCCGGCACTTGCCCGTCGGGCCGTGCGCCCACATGGGCTCGGGTTTTTCGCCATTTATTACAACTTGCGGTGATTGATATTTTGCGCTCACAACATAAAATGATAAAATTAAAAAAAGGCAAAACGGTCCATTTAATT
Source organism: Buddleja alternifolia (assembly GCA_019426215.1). Lineage (NCBI taxonomy): Eukaryota > Viridiplantae > Streptophyta > Magnoliopsida > Lamiales > Scrophulariaceae > Buddleja > Buddleja alternifolia. The sequence continues at coordinate 37,169,385 of CM033403.1, forward strand.
AGCTTCTTGTTTTGGGTGTTTTCCAACTAAAATTCATGCAAAATTGAAAAGTGAAGATTTTTGCTATCCTCACTCATAACAAGAGGTTGAAGACATATTTACTTTGTATCTCAAAAAATTGCACTTGCACAACAAACACCTTTGTAAAAATCATGCATCATTAGATTAAATGTGCATATACATATATATATATATCAGCATGAGCTGTCACTACCAGTACCACTACCACTTGATGATCCCTCCAACGGTGTTACGCAATGCTGCAGCTGTTGCTGTGGTGGTGGGGAAGGAGGCGCCACCACCAGCACCACTTGATGGTGGTGCGGCGTCAAATTAGATGGAAAGGTGGGGTGGTGGGATTTGGAGTTAATATTATTGTGAGAGACAACAGGAGCTCTACAAAGTGGACAAGTAGAATTGTTGTGGAGCCAGTACTGGATACACTCTATGTGGAACATGTGCTTGCATGATGTCACTTGTAGCAACTCTTGTTTCAACTCAAATTCTCCCAAGCAAACACAGCACCTGTGTTGTATGTTCAATAAAATCTTGTTAGAGATTGATTAAATTCATGTGTGACTATGCAAATCTCAACTTCAAAACAAGTACGGTTTCTATGAATAAGATTAAAATAAAAATCTCTCATGATGACATAAAGCATATGTACTTGTGTAAAGGCACTTTCAGTTCTCCTTTTTGAAAAGGAAAAGTAAAATTCCCATAAATGATCAACCTGAATCGTCCAACATCCATTCCAACCTTATCATCAATAATGTACTAGCCAGTGCATTATTCATACAAAAAATGATTAATGTACCATTTGGAGCAAGAGTAAACAACGGTAAGTACTTACAGCGAATCCCTTGTTTTCATACATTCGTCAAACAAGACTGTGCACAACTTGTTCTTCAGCTCATTTTTCAAATCAGAGTCAAGAGGCTGGTGGGAACAAATAAGACCAAAATTCGATCTTGATCAGTTCAACAAAAAAGAACATAATAGCAGCTGGAAGGAACTCAAATGAACCAGTAAGTAAACACACAATCCCAGTTTCCAGTTTGACGATGGAGAGCTTACGTACCGTTGTGATGTTAATGTCGTTAATAGTCCTTGGAAGGACCGATAGAGTTGAAGCTCTTCTCTTGAGGTAGAACAAGTAGAACAACAGAAAGAGAATGATCGAGAAGAGGATCGGAATTGAGAATATAAAAGCCTGATAAAGCTTAAGTTGAATTGCTTGGGGATATTGGTGAGGAGGGCTAGGAGAACTCATCAATCTTTACTCTATTAACACTAATAAATCCAAGACTAGACAGTTTGAAAGAGAATTTGAGAAAGAGAAAAGATGAGGCAATTAATGAATGAGTATTTATTCTGCTATACTGAAGCCCTGTATTTATGAGGAGATATATGCTAACCTAGCTCCACTAGCTCCGCGTAAAGGTGGTGGCTGTTTTAAGGATATTTCACAGAGTTAATATATATATATATATATATATATATAATGCAACTATGCTAATAAAGAAGTAACAATATATATGCCTGGAAAGAACTTTTGGAGATCAAGCAATATATTCCTTGTTTCTTCCTTTTTGTGGGATGGGACAATCCCACTAAATATCATGGTCCCATTAATCCTTCATCTTAATCCCCTTCAAAATCTTCTCCGAACTAATGACATCGACAATATATATAATTGCCTTAGTTGACAGGTAAAAGTTTAAAATCTTGACCCGTATTTAACAGTTTCTTGAAAAGATAAACCAGAGGTTAAAAGTAAAAGTGCATTGTAATAGAGATATATACAATGATTTCAAATTAGACCTGCAGCTTTCCACTATGAATTATGGATAACATTTAGAAATATTAGCGTGATATTAATGGGTTCAGGGATCTCCTTTTAATTTGTTGATTGATAATGGTGGGTGCTAAGGCAAAGGCATTCATCCACTCATGCAGTATTGCATTTATCAGGAAAAATGAAAAGAAAGATGAAACATTTTGCACTCCAGGCACTTATTATTACCTAGACCAAAATTGCTTCTGACCCACATGAACCACTTCCACCATTAGTGCACCCTTCCATCTAGAGATTCTATAATACTCGATATATATGAAGAATGCGAAAAAACTTCATCACTTTGCAGTCAGTCACAGAACAATTGGAGGAACAAGGAATTTATGCATTATTCCTGAAATGTCAACTTCTTTAGGTTGCGTTTGGATTGAAATATATGGATTTCGAATCCGTAATAATAATTCTATTGAGTTTGTTCGGATAATTACATGTGACAATGGACTTCAAACCCTCATTTTGAGCTATTTTTAAATAATTATAACACATTTGAAAGTCCATCTAATATTGCAGTCATTTGAAATCATTCCCTCAAACCCAAATGATTCCATCCAAATGCAACCTCAGTACTGTTTTTGACGAGAGTTTTGTTCCGCACTTTTTAGCCTATATATCATCAAGTGCATTAATCACATTATAATTAATGTGAGCAGTGACATGTATGACCGATGCGAATCTTATTTATTGATTTAAAGATCTCACAATCTGCATCCACTAGACCAGATATTTTAGATTTGAGAGAAAAGAAAGATTGATATCTTCTTATGTATGTATTTAAATACAGAAAAAGTGCACCCACTTTTGTCTTTCTGAAACCTGAAGTAGTGAGCACCAGTATAAATAAAAGAAAGAAAAGAAGCACTTTGGAGATTATTTATGAAACAGAAATGAACCATAGGAGGAGCACTTGACATTCACAACCCACTTGCTATATATGTATTACTTAATTTGTAATTGTTAGAAGATATGAGAATAGTACTGTGCCACCACCTACAGCAACTGCTAATAACTACAATTCATGTCTAAGGCTGCTTAAATACCATATTTTGGTAAGTACTAGTTTCATTTGTTGTTTTTTTTTTTTGGGGAGGATAAAAGTACTAGTTCTCTATGTCAGTTCTCTTTCTTTGTTTTGCATAAGCCGCCTTCTTTTCTAATGTTCATTGGTTCAATCCACATATTCATATATATATTCAAATTATATATGCCACTAATTTATAACTCTTCTTGTTAACTTTTTTGGTGTCAAATCTCGTTTGGTTTTGAAGATGACAAGTAGCTTGATTATGTGCTTATTGTTGTGGAACTCAGAGTCATATTCCACCAAATATAGAAATAGCGAGAGAAATATTGTACTAGAAAATCACACTAGATTTAATTCCCAGGAAAGATTGGAGGCGTCACAACGGTCGCGCTTAAAACCCAACCTCCTCGACAGAATTAACTAGACGAATTTAATAGCACAATATAACACTACAACTATAACTAACAATGGCTACTTGAAGAATAGCACAAAATAAAGAACACCAAATTTAACGAGGTTCGGCTAATTTAGCCTACGTCCTCGGACCCCACCAAAATATTTCACTAAAGGACTAAAGTGAAACTATTACAAACTATAGAGGAAGAAAGTAGAAATTGCTAAAAGACTTAGGCAATTTGGGATGTTTTCAAATGTAAATAGGTGGTCTCCTTTTATAGTGTAAAGAGACCACTCTTTACAACCATTTTCCAATGTGGGATATTGCTCAACTTTGAAATGAGCCATTCTTCAACAAATCTCCACCTTGGCGAATTTCCAAAATCTTTAATCTCCTCGTCAAACGGGGTCACCAAAATCAATCTTCAAACTTTGACAATGTTGATCAAGTCTAAACAAAATTTGAACTTGATTGCAGTCACAACTTTTGTCAACATATCAGCAGGATTCTCAGTAGTATGAATCTTCTCGATTCTGACTCCACCTTCTTCGAGTATCTCTCTTATGAAATGATACCGAACATCAATGTGCTTCGTCCTTGCATGATAAACTTGGTTCTTTGCTAAATGGATAGCACTTTGACTATCACAATGTATTTTCACATACTTTTGTCCAATCCCCAGTTCACCAAGCAACCCTTGAAGCCAAATTGCTTCCTTTACAGCCTCTGAAATTGCCATATACTCTGCTTCCATAGTAGACAGAGCAACCGTTGACTGTAAGGTAGACTTCCAACTGACTGGTGCTTTAGCAAGAGTAAATACGTAGCCTGTAGTTGATCTACGCTTATCTAAATCACCAGCATAGTCTGAATCGCAATATCCGACTACATACTGACTATGTTCCCGCTCAAATATCAAACCAACATCAGCTGTGTTATGGATGTATCGCAAAATCCATTTCACAGCTTGCCAATATTCCTTTCCAGGATCATGCATATACCTGCTCACAACCCCCACTGCTTGGGAAATATCAGGCCTCGTACACACCATAGCATACATCAAGCTACCAACAGCATTTGCATACGGTACTTTTGACATGTATTCCCGTTCTGCATCAGATTTCGGTGACAAAGCGGCGCTAAGCTTAAAATGAGGAGCAAGCGGAGTACTAACTGGTTTTGACTTTTCATCAATGCCAAAACGCCTCAACATCCTACTCAGATATTGTTTCTGAGTCAAACAAAGCCTCCTCAATTTTCTATCTCTGAAAATCTCCATGCCGAGAATCTTCTTCGCCTCACCTAGATCCTTCATCTCGAACTCCCTTTTCAAATGAGTCTTCAACTTCTCAATTTCTATTAGACTCGGGGAGGCAATCAACATATCATCAACATACAGAAGAAGATATATGAAGGATCCATCTTGTAGCTTGTGCAAATACACACAATGATCGTATTTGCTTCTTGTGTACCCAATTCCCATCATAAACTTGTCAAATCGCTTGTACCACTGCCTCGGAGATTGCTTCAATCCGTACAACGATTTTTGAAGTTTACAAACCAAATTTTCATTTTCAGCAACTTTGAATCCCTCTGGCTGAGTCATATAGATTTCCTCTTCCAAGTCTCCATGTAAAAATGCAGTTTTTACATCCAACTGAACTAGTTCAAAATCCAACTGTGCTACCAAAGCCAACAAAATTCTAATGGAGGAGTGTTTTACAACTGGAGAAAACACCTCATTATAATCAATGCCCTCCTTCTGAGCGTAACCTTTGGCCACCAATCTGGTTTTGTAGCGAACATCACTTTGGCTAGGAAATTCATCTTTCTTTGCAAATACCCATTTGCATCCAATTGCCTTCTTTCCCTTCGGGAGACTGGCCAGTTCCCATGTTTGATTCTTATGAAGGGACTGCATTTCTTCACTCATGGCAATCCTCCACTTATCTTTCTCTGGTCCTTTGACTGCTTCAATATAAGTGGTAGGAATATCATCAGCGGCAATTGCAGATGCACAAGCCACCATATCATCAAAGCGAGCAGGCTTTCTGATTATCCTCTTTGGCTTGCTAGTTGCAGTTGATTCAAGTTGCTGCGGAAGTTCTTGGGGTTGAACTTCCTCTTCTTCAAAATCTCCTTCTACCGTAGGAGAATGATCAAGAGTTTCTTGATCTGCTGGGACAACAAACTTTTCAAACTCCACCTGTTTGGGAGTACCATCCTGCTGTTCTGCATTCACCTTTTCCAACACGGTAGATTCATCAAAGGTGACATCCCTGCTAAAGATTATTTTCTTTGTCTCTGGACACCAAAGGCGATAGCCTTTTATACCAGAGGTGATCCCCATGAACACTGCTTTCTTTGCTCTAGGATCCAACTTTGATTCCTTAACATGATAATATGCAGCGGAACCAAACACATGTAAGGAATCATAATCAGCAGCAGGCTTTCCAAACCATTTCTTAAATGGTGTTTTTCCATCAATAGCAGTAGATGGTAGACGATTAACGAGATGACACGCATATGTCATAGCCTCAGCCCAAAATTCTTTACTCAACCCAGCATTGGATAACAAACACCGAACTTTCTCCAGCAAAGTCTGATTCATGCGTTCTGCCACTCCGTTCTGTTGTGGTGTATGTCTGACAGTGAAGTGTCTGACAATGCCTTTATCCTCACAAAATTTCTGAAATGGACCACTCCGAAATTCTCCACCATTGTCTGTACGGAGACGTTTGACCTTTTTATCAGTCTGAGTTTCCACCATTTTTTTCCAATTGAGGAATACCTCAAACACTTCATCCCTTGTCTTCATCGTATACACCCAAACTTTCCGGGAAAAATCATCAACAAAGGTTACAAAATAGTGCTTCCCTCCCAAAGAACTCGTTTTTGAGGGACCCCATACATCCGAATGAACATAATCCAAGATACCCTCAGTATTATGGATTGCTGTTCCAAATTTAACCCTTGTTTGTTTCCCACGAACACAATGTTCACAAAACTCCAATTTGGAGTATTTCACTCCTTTCAACAATCCTTGATTTATGAGGAGATTCAAGGATTTTCCACCTGCATGTCCCAAGCGCATATGCCATAGCCTAATTGCTTCTGAATTCCGATCATCAACAGTAACTGCTGCTACTGCACCCACAATTGTACCACCCATGTAGTGATACGTATTGTTGTTCTTCCGAATTCCCTTCATTACCACGAGTGCACCAGAGATGATCTTCATCACCCCATCCTTAGCTCTTACTTCAAAACCTTTCGATTCTAAAGTTCCAACGGAAATAAGGTTTTTCCTCACTTCTGGTGCATACCGAACACCCTTTAGGGTTATGATTGATCCATCGTGATTCTTTAAGCGAACTGAACCAATCCCAAGTGTAGTAAGAGGAGCTTCATTTGCTGTGAAGACAACGTCATTTTGTTCTTTGAAATCAAAGAACCAATCCAAATGTGGTGTCATATGATGACTACATGCTGAATCCAGCATCCATACTTCAGAAGCACCGCTGGATGATGTCGCCAATGAGAAGTCCGATTCGGCATCATCACACGCGGTTACATTTGATTTCGCCGTGGCCTTAGAATTGCCCTTAGTTGTCAGCTTTGGGCAATCTCTCTTCCAGTGTCCTGTTTCTCGACAATAGGCACATTCGTCTTTGCTTAGTTTATGCCTGGACTTGGATCTCCCTTTCTTTCCTTTGTTTTTGTTTTGTGAACGACCTCTGACGAACAAAACCTCTGCATCTCCGCTTGAACTAAATTGCTTGTTCTTCTTTCTCAGCTCATAACTGTACAGGGCAGCACAAACTTCGCTAAGAGATACAGCAGCCTTCCCGTGAAGTAGAGTTGTTTCAAGAAACTCAAACTCCTCAGGAAGGGATCCCAACAGCATCAGAGCCAAATCCTCGTCTTTAAAAGTTTCATCCAAATTTATCAAATCGGTAACCAGTTGATTAAAACTGGTAATGTGACTATTCATAGTGGAACCCGAAACAAATGTGAAGCGAAAGAGCCGCTTCTTCAAATGGAGCTTATTCTGACAATTTTTCTTCAGAAACTTCTCCTCCAATGCCATCCACAATTTATATGCCGAGTTTTCTTTCGAAAACGCATATCTCTGCTCTCTGGATAGACACGAACGAATTGTTCCACATGCCAACCGATTCATCATACTCCAATCTTTTTCCTCTATATCATTTGGTTTCTTCTCTTCAATAGCTAAGTATAGGACTTGTTGAAAGAGTGCGTCTACAACTTCGCTTTGCCACATACCAAAATAGCCTGTGCCATCAAAAGACTCCACTGCCAATCGCGTATTCGCCACAGTGGTTCTCGCCCAAATGGACGACGACGATGCTTTTGAGGTGTCTTCCATTTTGGTTACAAATTATTCTTCAAGAGCCCTCCAAATGCGAAAGCCAAATAGCCCGAGAAAACTTTTCTGATGTGGAAGATCAGATTAAACTGCGACCACAGAGCATACTCAGAATACCCGAGCTCTGATACCACTTGTTGTGGAACTCAGAGTCATATTCCACCAAATATAGAAATAGCGAGAGAAATATTGTACTAGAAAATCACACTAGATTTAATTCCCAGGAAAGATTGGAGGCGTCACAACGGTCGCGCTTAAAACCCAATCTCCTCGACAGAATTAACTAGACGAATTTAATAGCACAATATAACACTACAACTATAACTAACAATGGCTACTTGAAGAATAGCACAAAATAAAAAATACCAAATTTAACGAGGTTCGGCTAATTTAGCCTACGTCCTCGGACCCCACCAAAATATTTCACTAAAAGACTAAAGTGAAACTATTACAAACTATAGAGGAAGAAAGTAGAAATTGCTAAAAGACTTAGGCAATTTGGGATGTTTTCAAATGTAAATAGGTGGTCTCCTTTTATAGTGTAAAGAGACCACTCTTTACAACCATTTTCCAATGTGGGATATTGTTCAACTTTGAAATGAGCCATTCTTCAACACTTATATTTATTTCTTTCCTTGTGCAGATTTTTAGTAAATTCCAGCAAACTATCATATCTTTGGCCTCACGTTTAAGGGAAGTACACATCACCGATTTCCAATCTTATTCTCTCATTAATTTTGTCTATCTAATCTTTGTCATATTATAAGATGATATATGCTTCTATAATCTTATAATATCTTTCCTTATCTCTACCACACTTCAAAAGGGAAGTATACATCTCTATAATATTATCACTTTCATATATAATCCTGCTTTATTAATGGTTCACTATTTTGGTATGTTTGCATCTCCATATCCCTGCTGCATCAATTAAGATCCACTAATTAAGGACAGGAGCCTATTGACTTTGTATTATGGAAGTAGCCGTTTTCTATTTCCTTATTTTCATTCACTTTTGCTCCTCATATAAATATATGCTCTTCTGTTCTTTATAATTACGAATTCCACAAGCATTTGATAGCAAATTATTAATATCAAACTATTCTTGTTCATAGGTACCTTCTCCGACAAGTTCCAGTGAGGAAAGAGTGGTACCAGTTACTGTTTGGAATTCGGAGTGACAAACACGAGTGATCAAGAAGTGTTTTTGAGTCTAGTCTCTCATAATTCCCAGTTGGAGTCGTAGTTGCGGATTAACCTTTTGGTTCCACCCTTTTGTTCCTAGGGTATAGTAGAGCGAAGCTCACTTCTTCATAATCGAGTGTGTTTTGTCTTATTAGTATTTGTGGTGTCTGAAATCTTTCAGCACTTATCTTTTTCATTGTGTTTTGTATAAAATTTTCATTTGGATCTTATTCTGGAACTTTTAAGTTCCAAGCGTTATTTCAATATAAGTATTTTTCAGTTTTACCCTTTGGTATTTATCGTTTTCGTTGTGTATTTAGACACAAATTTTAATAACCTAATTCACCCCTCTTGGGCATATCTTGAGTTACACTTCTAGTCACATGATGCTGAACTTAAGTGTGGACGGATTCTTAATTAATTGTTTACGTGTTATTCCAAAAGATGCATGAGTAACTTCCTTTTAAGGTGGTTAGGCGCAAGAGCATTACATATTATCATGAAGATTTATTAGATCGATCATTTTCACAGGCGCAGTTATTTGGAGTTTACTGGTAATGGGTTAAACATCAATTATAGGAATCAGGATAAATAAAAGGAAGGTATTTAGCAGAGAAAGACTAAAAGGATCTATCTCTTAGCTAGCACAAAGATGCATAACTACCAGTCACAGACACATACACGCGGTAAATAGCTGCTTCTAATTGAAATTCATATGTACAGCCAGACAGGCAGACAGACAGTCTCCAAAGTGTAGAAGATGGTGCTTCGACTGGCAACAGAGTTGTATTGTCTGTCATTTATTTATGGTTTGATTTGATGATGAGGTAAAAAGTAAACGTAAAACACATCAGCAATCATCATCATCATGTAAACTTTGTTGTGAATAATAATGCTGAGAATGAGTGCTGCTATGATCATAGTCATATATATCATGAACAAATGGAAACTTAACGTACATGAGTTCGAGTCAGCAATGTCCACCCGACCAGATCATCTTCTGGTATTTATTACACCTAAAATTATTCAATATTATTTGAGGTAATAATTAATGAATTCTTTGAATCTTTTGTAGCATTTCTTATATATATACACACCGACCAAGAATATTATGTATATATATCAATCCATGTTTTCACAAGTTTGTACATATGTAGACAGTTAGTCCGACTGCTATACAAGTAGATCGCTTAATTAATCTTATATAGCATCAGCAGCAGCAACCCCATGGACAATGACTTCTGCTTCCACAAGACATACGTTCTTCACCAATAAACCAGCTGTTGACTGATTGAAATAGGCATGCGATACAAATCTTGGCAAACCACGTGTTGTGTTTGATGCGCTGAACCAATAATTAGCTGCAAGTACTTTCTCTAAGTCTCAACAAATATTGCTTAATATTAGCATTGCAGTGGATAATATTATTTAATATATATATATATATACACACACATATATATTTTACCTTTCCAAAACCAGTGGTTGCGATTGAGTTGGTCGAGTATGCGTAATGTAAATTCTGCATATATCTTAGTTGCAGGAGCAAGCTTTTCTGGTTCCGCTAAAGTTAGATATAAAGATATATGGCTACCAGTACCGCTACCTTTTCCCTTTGGATACACCTGCATCTTCCTGCATCACCACCAATTCAAAACCAAAGTATTTTTTTAATTTTTTGTTTACCTGACTACTGATAACAAATCATGATCAAGAAGAGAGAAATGCGTATTGTTTTTACATACCATTTGTGATCGGCAGCATTGAATGGTATGGAGTCTACACATTCCTGATTTAAACTGTTAAAATTATCGATTCTCCATGTGTTTTTATAGGTGATTGCATCTTTTATCATGGATAAACACTCTCCTTTTCCCGTGTGTTTTTCTTGACATACATAAACCTCTGCCCCAAATACACATGTGTCGTTCACCAGATACCCATTGTCAGCATCCTTAAAGGTTGTGTGAGGAATGAACTTGTCGAACCCCCATTCTTGCTTCATTCCATGAAACCGTCTCCCCTTTTCTGCTGTGTCTGAAGGAAATTACAAGAAAATTAAGAAGATCATATATTTATTGTTGACTTGAGATCATTGATTAGTGTGCATGTGCACGCTATGGAATTGATCAGCTAAGTATGGGAAATTAAGTAAGTTAGGTACGGTACGTACCTTGAAGAGTTAAGTAAGTGTCGTTGTTCTGGTCGAGGAGATAAAGTCGGAAGAGGGCTCGGATTTCCCAACCTGGAGGAAGTGGTGAGTTACTACTAGCACCTGGGACTAACACTAAGTAGAGGGAGATATGATCAGTAATGCCCTTGTCTTTGTTTCCGTCTGGGTGAACAACCAGCTTCCTGCCGCAACACAACGCATAACATTAATATTGGATTGATCAGTGTGCATGGACTCTGTCTCTCTCAGGAAAACAAGAAAAGATTGAAATGATGATGATCATGCATGTTTAAGGATGGAGATAGGAGATTACCATTTGTAGCCTCCAGCTTGGAAATCAGTGGAAGTGTACCTCTCTATTTTGTTTTTGGTGAGTTGTGAAAATAACTCAATTTTAAGTGAATAGTGATTTGGGGGTGTATCTGAAATTGACCTGAAAACCCCTGTATATTGCAAAAGGAAGGAAAAGAAAAGGGGGTAAATGTAATTATGTTAATGTAAATAAAGAAGAGAGAGTGAATAATAGTAATAATTGCAAATAAAGGTTAAAGGCAGTGCGAGAGTTATTACCATCTTGGTGAGGGGATGAAAGATCTGTTGCCATGGGGGATGAAAGATCTGTTGCCATGGGGGATGAAAGATCTGGCTATAGATAGATGTTGTTAATGAAAATGAGTGCAAATCATGTAACGATAGGAGGTAGGTAGTGGGTGAAGGTTTGAGGTTTAATTTGTGGTTTTAAAGGGTGGAAAAAAGAGGCACATTTTAAGTTGTGCTTTGCTTCAGGTTGTGGACTTTGTGGTTGTAAACAAGCAAAGCATCCATTTGGTGTTTCTTTCATAAATTACATATATATATTCCCACGGGTTCTTCATCGATGGCAAAGCATGCCTTGCGTGGTCCTCTCATGACGATTCCGGCTCTATTCTTTAGGCATCAGCAATTTCTATTGATTCCCATGATATAATCTTCAAGCTGAAATTGAAGCCCTCCTTGAAGCTTTCAAAGATGCAGACTCCAAGCAACTTAGCCGTGTTATTTTTTAACTGAATTCTCTTAGCGCCATTAAGATGATTTTGGGTCCAAATCTTAGCGTCATTCTGGTCCTGTGCAGCCTTGTGCTCTCAAGCAAAACTCTTTCTCTCTCGCTGCCCGCTGTGGAACATCAAATTTATCCGACAGCAGACTAGCGTGGTGACTCAATTTCTTGCCTTTTGGGCTTACCATTCAAACTGGAAGGGGCATATTCCAAGTTACATTGTTAGTAATCATTATCTTATTTTACCTTACCTTACCTTAATTATTATTAATTATTAACTATTATAAAAGTGCGGACAATAGGGGGATGATTTACATTTCTTCACTTTTTTGTGTCACTTTGTATCTACTTTTTTATTGAATATTATTTAATAATTATGTAAAAATGGTTGATATATATTAATAGTGAGTAAATTTATGTATTCCACCGTTTATAATGAGCTACATAAGATTTTTAAATGGATAAATAATTTATATCACATGTCATAAATTTCGATGTGCCTTCCACATTAATTCTATAAATAAAAAACTATGAAAAATTTGAATTTGAGGAGAAAAGGACGCGGCTATTGGTTATATATACACTATGCATGATTTACCTTTTCAAACATTAATTTTTCTTTCAATTGACTTCTAATTTTAATTTAAAAATTTAGTGAAAATAAGAACATAAAATAATAAATATTAAAAGATATTTCTAACATTACAATAATTCACACCAAACACCAAATTGAAAAGGAGAAAATAATCTATTATGAGGAAGAAATTTTACTCTATATAACCTTTTGAACAAATAAACAAATGAATTATTTGTTATAGAATTTATTTATTTTTCTATTTGACAACAAAGTATCATGAACTTAATATTGTTATTTATTTTTAACAAAATTTGTCTTTTCTTTATCCTTTGGCATTATAATAGGAATAAGTTAATTGACAAGCAGATGTGAGAAAAACCTAAAGAAACTATACATAATATCAAAGAGTTATCTTTAAATGAGTTTGGGTTGGTGTCGGATTATTTTTTCTTATATTAGCCTATACGATCTTTGAAGGTTCACGTAATGTGATTAACCACATCTTTAAATTAGATTATACTACATTTTAAACTTTTTAACAATTACAAAAGTCATATTTTAGTAAAATAGACATGCTCCCAATTTCGGTATTGTCAAATATAGTAATATCCATAAACATATATTACTTAGTAATTTCATGTTACTAAATGTATAAAACAACTTAATCCACATGAATTGTTTTTGAAATTATAAACAAATATATATAAATATATGTATATATATATACATATATATCAAATTGAAAGCACTCAACGCCACATTTTATGTATGTAGAAAAATGTGTAACTACGAGAAAAAGGAAAAGAAAAAAATCAAAATAATATGATACTTTATAATCTTATATATATACGTTATAGTTTTTACTATTTTGCACTTTTTAATATTTTTATTAAAATTATATCAATCTCATGCAAAAGAAATGACATACATAACCATACATTGCAGTTACTAATTTTCAATATTCCACCACAAGGTTTCCTAAATAAGCAATTTTTAAATGCCTATTTATGGGGAGTAAAATCTCAATTGAGCTCGAAATGAAGAGAATGTCCAGCCAATAATTTCGAATTTTATTTAACTTGAATCTCATAACATGTTTACTACAAATTTCAGGACATTTATAACTCAAAACACATATTTATGTCCAATTATTTTGTCATGCATGACTGAATGTCAACTATTAAATATTTACAAAGTTAGATTAAATGGTGATGTCGCGGTCATTATAATTTATTTTATTCTTTTTTATAATAAAGGAAAACATAACATTTTCTATTATTCATATAAATGGTATTCAGTAATCTCATACTAACTCATTTACAAGAATTGTTTAGACATAAATGTACCAAATAATTTGTTTTTTTAATATTTTTTTTGAAATTAAAGACCTACAAAGAAGTTTTTTCACAAATTGAAAGCGCTACTAGTGTATGTGAATCTAAGAAATATACATATAAGAGAAATAAATAAAAGAAAAATCCAAAGTTCATAAAAACTATAGGATTGTGGCATAATCCAATTGATAAATTAAGATTTTAATATTAAATTGAATTTCATAAGATGATAAAAAAAGTTGAAATAGAAAAATGAAAGCTAACAAGGGGGTTACAATAATTTACTACTGAGACTGCAAATTTATGATGCGTTTGGATCGACTTCACAATTAATAAGTCCATTTGTAAGATAAACTTTTCAAATTTGACATTTCAAATAAGTGCTTTTAGAAATGTAAAATGTTTAGCAAAATTATAGTAAAGTAACTTTTTATAGAAGTGTTAGAAAAAATAGTCCAAAAGTCGCTAATATGCACTTATTCAAAATGAATTTTTGGAGATGTGATTTATTCGGAAATTTTATTTGAATTTTATTGCCAAACAAGTAACATTTTTACAAATGGACTTTCATCTCCAAGAGTCCATTTGAAAAAAGCTTCCAACAAATTCTTAATAACAATAGATGATTAAGAAAAAAATCAATGAAAACGTGATAAAAATAGGTACGCAGTTCGTCGTTATAAGACAAAAAAGGAACTCTTAAACTAATCAATAATTTCTTCTTCTTTTTCGCTTTAATCTTTCTAACACATGATATGACAGACAATTTAGCTACCAAGACGTCTAAGCAAAATGTTATAATGTAATATAATGCATTTTGCTGGTGTAGCTCCAAATGTTTTGTAATTGTTTTAGACTATTTTCTGTTGTTGTGTTCTGTTTGGACCTTGTACTTTTTCCTAGTGGTTAATTTAACTTTTACTTATCCAAAAAAAAATTAATCAATTCACCTCAAGCTACAGTTGTTCCTCTTATAACTTAAAATTGGTATAATAATAATAATAATAATTAACTAATCTTCTCTAAAGGAACATGATGCGAATATGGTGAGCCCAATTTGTTGGATCTTCTATTGCAAATGATGTTGTAATCTCTTATTACACCTCACATAAGAATGACATGTGTATAAAATATTTATTTAAATATAAATTTAATATGGATTATATAGACTTATCGAATAGACATGATATATAACATGCAACGCTATTTTGCAATAAAAGATCTCGTATGCAATTTGTTGGGCTTCTGGTCCTTCATTATTTCTCCACCACATCTTTCTATTTCTTAATAGAGGGTCATATAGTTTATTCCATTTGAAAACGGACCGAAAATAATTATTTTAGGATGTTGGTAGTTGGTTCTTTGAAGAGAGAGTATGTAGATAATTTCAAGTTAAATTCCTTTGAACATCCAAAGAAAAAAAGGGTGACCACCATATCATACAATAATAATCGAGTATAAAACCTTACAATAGATTAATTCTAGAAAATTTCCAACATAAAACAGTATATTACAAGTTAATTTTTATTTCATAATTTTGTTTGATTCATTGATTTTTTAATTAGTTCAATACTCAAAACCATTTATTATTGATTTCTAGTGACTTTTTACAATGTATAACTTCTTATTTACAAGTTCAAGAAAAGTGGTTTGAAACGTTAATACGTTTTCGATGCGTTATGGTTTACTTTATTTTGCTTAGCTAATCACTATTTTAACATGGTGAATTAAATTTCTCTTTTTTTCTAGTTTTAGCACAGATGAGTTAAATTTTGAACATTCTGGTATTATTAGTTGTTCTTCAATTGAGATATTAGATTCACATTATTAATTGTAATTTTTAAAAAAGAGAAAATTTGGGCTGGCTCGAGCTTAGCTCAAAGCTCGTATTAATTTTTAAGTCAAGCCTGAGCTTTGAGCCAAAAAACTCTTACAATTTCAGGTCTTGATGATAAAAACTCACATAATAATCAAGTTAAGCGTGAGCTTGACGAGACACAACTCGCTCAACTTGATTGACATGCCTACTTGCTAGTTGTGCAAATCAAATTCGATATTTGATATGTCATGGATCTAATAAAATATTAGATCCCAATCTAAGCTTGAAATTTTTTTTTGACACGACAATTTAAGCTTGACTGGGTGTCACGTACAAAGTGATTTTTTACTATCCGATCCCTTAGCTAGTGCACGTTCATTAAATAATATTAATATGTTGTGGTTGTAGGTTGGCATTGTTGTTATCAATAAATGAACCAATGCATCACCGACGGTGATATACGGGTAATTCTGCGTGGAGTCGAATATAATAATTTAAGTTTGTATTCTGTATTCAATAGTTTGAATATATATTTTGTGTCTATTTATTTCATACAATTGTGTGGTGAGAGCACACACAATACACTTTATTGTGTGTGACAGAGATAGACATTAGAACAATTGGATTCGGTCTAATATAAATTTTTCCGTGATATATATTTTAGATGAAATAAAATTCCTTAAAATGGCGACGGGTGGTGGTGTTCCATTTATTGCTTCAGTTGGAGTCATGATTTTGCATTTTTGTGTATACCAATTGGTGTCTATACATTCTTGTCTAGCATAGAATTTTCCGGTTGGAGTAAATCATGATTTGGTACTTCATTGTAATGTACCATCATCATTGTCGAATCATATATACTATTGTACATCATATACCTGTTGGATAAAATAGGTTTCACAAAGTGTGGTCCCACCACTTTTGTGTACAAAATTCGAACACCGTAAGTATCCGGGATACTAAAGATTATTGGATAATCCTAATCTACGTTTCGAGTAGATGAATTTAGCATTTCGAATTTATCAAATTGAATTTGTAACTAATGAAAAATTAAGTGCTAAAGTGAGGGGTTTAAACTTGTGTATCCTACCTTGGATAAAAATCACAATTTAATTGGGTTTATAAGTACTTGACTCAAGATAAAGGGTTGGCCCTTTGGGTCATCCACTTTGGGCCTTTGTGTGAAAATGGGAGGAGCTATGCAGTTGGGATTTGGCACAATTTCTTAGAGCATCCACAATGGTGGAACCCCAAAAGGGGATCTTGGAGTGTTACATCAGCGCTCCAAGAACCTCCCCTTCCAAGCACCTTTCTTCCCATCAAAAGCAACTTTCTGCACTTGCCACATCATCATAAAACTCCTTCCAAGAACCTCTCTTCTCATCAAAAGAATCTCTCTGAAAATACCCAACTTATGCTTACTTTTTAATAATCAATTATATAATTAAATAAAAACCTTTATTTTTGCCATGTCACAGGTTCCTTTGGGGTTCTTGCAGAGGAACCCCGACTTCCTTCATTTTTGCCATGTCACCAAGCACCCCACCCCTCATTGGAAGGAGAGGTGCATGCTTCCCCAAGCACCCTCCAAGCACGCCCCAATGGGGGTGCTCTTAGCTCTTCACTCGAGTGGACCGAACCGGGTCTGAGCTCGGGGTTGGGCTTCACTATTAATCTTTTTGGACAAAGTTTAATTGGTTCAATCTAATATCTCGAATTGGTATGCTGATGGTATGATCAACACTGTGTCAAAGAATGAATTTTGTAGTTTCTCATCAAAGCAGCATTGAAATTTTTAAAAACTATAATACCATATCCCAAAGCTGATTTTTGATACCGGTTTGATTTAGTCCTTTGTATTTCGTTTCGAGGGACTAGCGAATTTGAGAGTAAGATGCATATATTTATGTTGTTTTAGGTTGTTTCAAATGTTTTCAACTTTTTGTGTCTTTTGCAACAGAGTTTGTTAGGAAAAGAAATTGGCATTCTTCGTCATTTTATTTTTCACAATACTGTTGTGGCCTTTCATGAATACATTTTTTTATTATGGCCATTTATTTTGAGGTTGGTGATAATTATATTCAGGGGTGATTACATTCACACTCCTCATGTAACGGGCAATTAGGACGAGCTCTTTGAGGTTTTTCAAATTATCAAAGGCACCCCTTGTCATATTATGACAATTCGAAAAATAGGGGGAAACTGTCATTTGCTTACTTTTTATTGTCCGGGTAGTTATGACAATTTCTCAAATTATGGGGTCCTTTTGTAATTAAGATTTCACACAATGTAATATACCATTAAATTTAACTCTCAGTAACCAATTCATTTCTCCTCTCTTTCATAATCACAAACCGATCCAAACTTTCTGCTTTGATTGTCCTTATAGTTGGCATAATAGTATTTGTAAGATTTGAGATATAAAAGGGGTGTAACTGAAACAATTGCACTTCTTAAGATTTTAAAATAAAGAGGTATGAATATAAAAATTAGACAAATAGGCAAAATGTATGAGAACATTGCTTTTAAAACATAGTTGTTGGATGGAAAAAATTAGTTAGCAGAGTAAATTGTTTTTGCGTTTATCAAAGGGAAATGGTGGGAGAATTACAATTGTGGTTTCTCAACTTTACCATTAAAACATTTTTGGTTTATGAAATTTTCCCTGTAATTTGACGAAAATGGAAGTAGATTGTGCAAATTGATGTTTTCAGCCCGAAAGTTGACAAATATCTTCCAGTTTGTCTCTCTATCTCTTAGCTAGCAGATGGACTATAAAAGAAAACACGTATGAACAAAAATGTAATAACGGACTGAAATCAAAAATCTCAGAACTTGTGCTCCACAAATTAAGATGCATAACTACAGTAAATAGCTGCTTCTAATTGAAATTCGTATGTACATACAGACAGACAGACAGTCTCCAAAGTGTAGAAGATGGTGCGTGCTTCGACTGGCAACAGAGTTGTATTTGTCTGTCATTTATTTATGGTTTGATTTGATGATGAGGTAAAAAGTAAACGTAACACACATCAGCAATCATCATCATCATGTAAACTTTGTTGTGAATAATAATGCTGAGAATGAGTGCTGCTATGATCATAGTCATATATATGACTGTCTACATATTCATATGAAGACAGTCAGTCCGACTGCTATACAAAGTAGATCGCTTAATTAATCTCATATAGCATCAGCAGCAGCAACCCCATGGACAATGACTTCTGCTTCCACAAGACATACGTTCTTCACCAATAAACCAACCGTTGACAGATTGAAATAGGCATGCGACACAAATCTTGGCCAACCACATGTTGTGTTTGATGCACTGAACCAATAATTAGCTGCACACCCCACATATATATACATCAAGCCAGAAGTACTTTCTATAAGTCTCAACAAATATTGTTTAATATTAGCATTGCAGTGGACAATATTATTTACTTATATATATTATATATACACACACACACATATATATTTTACCTTTCCCAAAGTAGTGGTTGCGATTGAGTTGGTCGAGTATGCGTAATGTAAATTCTGCATATATCTTAGTTGCAGGAGCAAGCTTTTCTGGTTCCGCTAAAGTTAGATATAAAGATATATGGCTACCAGTACCGCTACCTTTTCCCTTTGGATACACCTGCATCTTCCTGCACCACCACCAATTCAAAACCAAAGTGTTTTTTTAATTTATTGTTTACCTGACTACTGATAACAAATCATGATCAAGAAGAGAGAAATGCATATTGTTTTTACGTACCATTTGTGATCGGCAGCATTGAATGGTATGGAGTCTACACATTCCTGATTTAAACTGTTAAAATTCTCGATTCTCCATGTGTTTTTATAGGTGATTGCATCTTTTATCATGGATAAACACTCTCCTTTTCCCGTGTGTTTTTCTTGACATACATAAACCTCTGCCCCAAATACACATGTGTCGTTCACCAGATACCCATTGTCAGCATCCTTAAAGGTTGTGTGAGGAATGAACTTGTCGAACCCCCATTCTTGCTTCATTCCATGAAACCGTCTCCCCTTTTCTGCTGTGTCTGAAGGAAATTACAAGAAAATTAAGAAGATCATATATTTATTGTTGACTTGAGATCATTGATTAGTGTGCATGTGCACGCTATGGAATTGATCAGCTAAGTATGGGAAATTAAGTAAGTTAGGTACGGTACGTACCTTGAAGAGTTAAGTAAGTGTCGTTGTTCTGGTCGAGGAGATAAAGTCGGAAGAGGGCTCGGATTTCCCAACCTGGAGGAAGTGGTGAGTTACTACTAGCACCTGGGACTAACACTAAGTAGAGGGAGATATGATCAGTAATGCCCTTGTCTTTGTTTCCGTCTGGGTGAACAACCAGCTTCCTGCCGCAACACAACGCATAACATTAATATTGGATTGATCAGTGTGCATGGACTCTGTCTCTCTCAGGAAAACAAGAAAAGATTGAAATGATGATGATCATGCATGTTTAAGGATGGAGATAGGAGATTACCATTTGTAGCCTCCAGCTTGGAAATCAGTGGAAGTGTACCTCTCTATTTTGTTTTTGGTGAGTTGTGAAAATAACTCAATTTTAAGTGAATAGTGATTTGGGGGTGTATCTGAAATTGACCTGAAAACCCCTGTATATTGCAAAAGGAAGGAAAAGAAAAGGGGGGTAAATGTAAATGTAAATGTAATTATGTAAATGTAAATAAAGAAGAGAGAGAGAATGAATAATAATAATTACAAATAAAGGTTAAAAGCAGTGCGAGAGTTATTACCATTTTGGTGAGGGGATGAAAGATTTGTTGCCATGGGGGATGAAAGATCTGGCTATAGATAGATAGGTGTTAATGAGAATGAGTGCAAATCATGTAACGATAGGAGGTAGGTAGTGGGTAAAGGTTTGAGGTTTGTGGTTTTAAAGGGTGGAAAAAAGAGGCCATTTTAAGTTGTGCTTTGCTTCATTGTGGACTTTGTGGTTGTAAACAAGCAAAGCATCCATTTGGTATTTCCCATAAACTACATATTCCCAATCAATCAATTCACCTCAAGCTACAATTGTTCCTCTTATAACTTAAAATTGTTTCATTCTCCTATTACACTTCACATATGAATGACACGTGTATAAAATATTTACTTGAATATAGATTTAATATGGATTATATAGACTTGTCGAGCAGACATGATATACAATACAAAATGCAACGCCATTTTGCAATAGAAGATCTCGTGTGCAATAGACTTGTTTAGCATAGATGATGTTAACTTTTGAACATTCTCGTATAATTAGTTGTTTTTCAATTGAGATATTAGATCCACATTATTAATTGTAATTTTTAAAAAGAGAAAATTTGGGCTGGCTCTAGCTTAGTTTTCAAGTCGGTCCTAAGCCAAAAAAGCTCTTGTAGTTTCAGATCTTGATAACAAAAACTCACTCATTAATCAAGTCAAGCTCACGCTTGACCAAACACGGCTTGCTCAATTTGTTTGAGAATTGACATACCTACTTGCTGGCTGTGCAAATCAAATTCGAGAATTCATAAGCCATAGGCAAAGGCAAGTATAGATATTTATGGGAAGCATATATTATATCTATGCATAATAAATATTAGATCCCAATCTAAGCTTGACTGGATGTCACGTACAAAGTGATTTTTTATGATCCAATCCCTTAGCTAGCTAGTAATAGCATGCACGTTCATTAATTCATATGTTGTGGTTGTAGGTTGGCATTGTTGTTATCAATAAATGAACCAATGCATCACCGACGGTGTGTGATTGATATATAGGGTAATTCTATGTGAGATTGAGTATAATAATTTGAATGTGTATTATATGTTCAATAGTCCGAATGTGTACTTCATATTTATTATTTCATACAATTGTGTGTGGGAATCGCACATAAATACACTTTATTTTTGTGAGAGAGATAGACATTACGACAATTAGACTTGATCTAATATAGATTTTTTCGTGATTTATATTGTCGATGAAATGAAATTCCTTAAAATGGCCGCGGGCGGTGGTGGTACATGATTTATTGTTTCAATTGGACTCATGATTTTGCATTGTTGTGTACGTCCATTTTGGTGTCTGTCTAACATAGAATTTTCCTAAATCATGATTTGGTACTTGATTATAATATACCATCATCATTGTGGAATCATATATACCATTGTACATCATATACCGACATCAAATAAGGCAAAATTACTTGATACATATCTTAGTGCAATAGTTGCGCCTATGGACTGGATTATGATAGTCTCTGTTTGAAAATTAAAATAAAAAGCACAAAAATCTCAAAAAATCTTTAGAGAATCAATAATAATAATAAGACCAAATAAAAAATAGAAAATATGAAATCTGTATTTCCTAAAATTGGAGAGAGTGTGGGGGACCGGACCGGCTATAACAGGTAATCCCGCGTTCACCGACGATTTTCCTTTCCTAGGCTTCTCCTACCATTCCGGGTCACCAACTGGCTGGGTAATATATCCTACTGTCCACGTTCTTTCTACCAATTCTATCTGGGCCGGTCCATCTAGAATGAATCTAACCCATATTCCATCTAGGGGGGGGGGGGGCAATTCCTTTTCTCTATATATTTGCTATTTCACCAATCCATCAAACTCGCCTGCCTTTCCCCCATACACATTGCAATTGCACACTTCTTCTTCTTCTTCTTCTTCGTCTCTCTATCTAGCTGTAGCTGCGTGCTTTGTTGGAGTGAAGGTCAGCTCCCATTCTCTCTTCTTCGTCTCTCTATCTAGCTGTAGCTGCGTGCTTTGTTGGAGTGAAGGTCAGCTCCCATTCTCTCTCTCTCTCTCTCTCTCTATATATATATATATATATGTATTTCATATGCATTCAGTGTTGAAGCAGCTCCTTTAAATTCTTCTCTTAAGTTTGTTAGTGAGGATAGCTAGCTCTTTTAGATCTGGAATCCAACTCTTCATTTCTTGTGAAGTTTGTGCTTTTCTTCACTTTGAAGACTTAAGTTCCGCCCAGCGGGCCGGCTCATTCTTGTATGTATGTTTTAGTTCTGGCAGATCTGTAGTCTTTGGAATTTGATTGTTTGTCTCCCAAGCCCCTTTGACTTTATATAACTTTGGCATGCTGTAAGCTGGCTGTGTTGCAACTTTCTGATTGAATACAATAATAAACTTATTCTAAGAAGATGGATTCATTTTACTATTTCAGGTCTCTCTGTATTAGATTTACACTTGAAAATTTGTATGTTAGTACCAACCTAACCTTAGCTACCGTGATGCGCTGTTAATTCCTTTATCTCTGCACTCTGCATTTAATTACTCATTGATTAGCTAAACCAGATCTTTTCAATTGTACGATCTTTACTAGAATACAAAATTAACTACTTTTCGTCTTTATCAGCACCACATAATGTATTGATGCTGGAGGACTGTTTTATGTATTTCTAGTTTTAATGTTTATTTCGTCTACGTTGCAGCCTGAAGAAGGAGATGGAGACTTTCTTGTTCACATCTGAGTCAGTCAATGAGGGACACCCCGACAAGCTCTGTGACCAGGTCTCTGACGCAGTTCTCGATGCCTGCCTTGCTCAGGACCCCGAGAGCAAGGTCGCCTGTGAGACCTGCACCAAGACTAATATGGTCATGGTGTTTGGTGAGATCACCACCAAGGCTAATGTAGACTATGAGAAAATAGTCCGCGACACTTGCCGTGAGATTGGATTTATATCCGATGATGTGGGTTTGGATGCCGACAATTGCAAGGTTCTTGTTAACATTGAGCAGCAGAGCCCTGATATTGCTCAGGGTGTTCATGGTCACCTAACCAAAAAGCCCGAGGAGATTGGTGCTGGTGACCAGGGACACATGTTTGGCTATGCCACTGATGAGACCCCTGAATTGATGCCCCTTAGCCACGTCCTTGCAACGAAACTTGGTGCTAAGCTTACTGAGGTTCGCAAAAACGGTACTTGTCCATGGTTGAGGCCCGACGGTAAAACCCAAGTTACAGTTGAGTACTACAATGACAATGGTGCCATGGTTCCTGTTCGTGTTCACACTGTTCTGATCTCAACCCAGCACGATGAGACTGTTACAAATGATGAAATTGCTGCTGATCTAAAGGAGCACGTGATCAAGCCTGTCATTCCAGAGAAGTACCTTGACGAGAAGACTATTTTCCACCTCAACCCTTCTGGCCGCTTTGTCATTGGTGGCCCACATGGTGATGCTGGTCTTACTGGCCGCAAGATCATCATTGACACTTATGGAGGTTGGGGGGCTCATGGAGGTGGTGCTTTCTCAGGGAAGGACCCGACCAAGGTAGACAGAAGTGGTGCCTACATTGTTAGGCAAGCTGCAAAGAGCATTGTCGCCGCAGGACTAGCTAGGAGATGCATTGTGCAGGTCTCATATGCCATTGGTGTGCCTGAGCCTTTGTCAGTGTTTGTAGACTCATATGGAACTGGAAAGATCCCTGACAAGGAAATTCTGAAGCTTGTGAAGGAGAACTTTGATTTCAGGCCTGGTATGATTTCCATCAACCTGGATCTAAAGAGGGGTTCTGGTAACAGGTTCTTGAAGACAGCTGCTTATGGGCATTTTGGCAGAGATGATGCAGATTTCACCTGGGAAGTGGTCAAGCCTCTCAAATGGGAGAAGGGTCAAGCTTAATCAATAAAAGCCTTTTGGAATTACTATCCATCTTTAAACATTAAGCCAATTTGGCATGTGTTTTTTTATTTGGCTTATTTAGTATGTGTTACCCCTTTTGCATGAAGGACTATATTTTTCTTTGTTTTTGGTTGAATGCAGTATAGAAATTAAACAGACTAATCAGTTGTTACTCTGTTTACACTTTGGTGTGATGAGATATTTTGTTTTTTGATGGTTGAAAAGGAGATGAATTTTAATGTTATAGTAGCTGTGGCATTGTGAAACACATGTTAAGATTTTTTGAGGTTTTGAACTGGTAAATGATGGACTCCATAAAAGATGGTCTAATAATTTTAGGCTTTAGGCGTCAACTCACCATATATGATGTGCATATAAGTGAATAAGAAAAAGTGAAAATGTTTTTTTCTTTTGGTTTCATTAAATTACAAATGAAACTTGTGTTAACCATTAAAATCCGAGATTCAAAACTAGCATGTGATTAAGAAGGAACCCTTCTTAACGGAAGAAGTTGATTAAATTTTCATCTTATTTTATAGTCCACAAACACGAGTTGTAATGTGTAGTTAATCTTATATTTCCTGAATGCAGATTAGGTAGAGCACAATCAGAAACCAGAAAACTAGTGGCAATAGACCTCTCAGAATCAGCTAATGATATAATTCCGATAGATTACTCTTGAGACATATTCATTTGCTACATACTAAAAGACAGGCGCAATTTAAGTTGCATGTTTTATTAAACATTACATCCATCATCATATATCCACATGCTGTGCCCCCTTACACTTGGTATATGCATTTGCCAACAGCTGCAAGGAATTAATTCCAACAACAAAATCAGCAAACAAATTGTATTCGTGCATCTGATGGTGCAGCGCAAGTGAAAAAGGAGATGATTGCGTCATGGACTTACATGGATCTTGAGCAACAACTAGACCACTTCCTTCAAAAAAACAGCTGGATGGTTTTTTCCCGTTGAGGCTGTAGTACATATTCATGACAACAGATGCATCAGAAACCTTGTTAGGAGGGAGATAACACATCCCCCCAGCTTGTATCGCTTTGCAATCAACTCTCGGTTGAGTGCAGCAGTAACCTATGATTTGATCCAGCCTTTCTTGGGACGTCGACGGCTTCACTACGCACCATGTGGTACTAGTTCCTCTCACCTATTTAAGAAAGAAGGTTGCAAGGATCATAAACACTCTTAAGATTGTTAATTTTAAGCACCAGAAGTGTGTGTAATGTGATTTGTATTATTACCTGCTGGGGAATTGGGGGTGAAACTCTTATGTTTTTTGAATGCCGAGGACCTGTCTTCTGATCGCTGCTAGTTACATTCGTTGTAGTATGATAGAGCATTAGTTTGGGTCAAGACCTGGGCTGGGTATACAGAGAGAATGTAGCAGAAATTCCTTTACCTTTCTATATAGTGATCATAATTTGCCTTGTAACTTCCAAGTGGGGGACTAACAACAGGCTTTTTCACTGCCCCAAACAGCTGTTTAACCTACAAATTTTGTCGATGATTATTTCATCAGTTTTTCTTGTTAAGTAAAGTTGAGTAAGAAACAACAGAAGATATTTTCTGAAGTGATTTCCTGTACTCGTGACATGCATCAGCAGCAAGAGATTCATCAGGTGGATTGTTTGCTCTTAATAAGTGTTTAGATTAATAGCTATATGTATACCTACCTGGTTTCCTTCAGCACCAAATATCATCATCCCTTGTCCTGCAATGTTAACATATAATGTTAATCAAGAACAAGACCCACCCTGATCTATATAAGGCTTTAGAATCACAGCAGGTTCATATGGAATACTAGTGAAAACACACACACACACACACCTGGAGGGCCCGTTGTAGTGCAGAGGAGACACAAGAAACAAACAAGACAGAACATGCCCACTCTTCTATGCTCACCCATTCTTCAAACTAAATATGCAGGCATGGAATGACAAAGTAATGAAGTTTAAGAGTTGATGGACACTGCTTTATATATAGATAGATAGAGAGAGAGATAGAAGAGAGATATCAACAACTCACGAACCAAGATTAATTTGTTTGTAGGGGTTAACTGCCCCCACCATTCATTGATAGCAACAACATATAGAAGAATATGAGGAGGGTTTGACGTATTACAACATCAGACCTTGCTGTCTACCTGGATGAGGAAATAAGAGCCTTTGAATACAGCAGGCAGCTCTCTGTGTACCTACCAAATTCTTTTACTTTCCTATGTTTGGAAACCCTTTAGACAATAATTTCATGTTCTACTGCATCCCAGTTGCTAGTACATTTAGTAGAAAATGTTACTTCCACGAAAGTTGTTTAACCGTTGATGTTGATATGCGAGCTTTGGAGTTTCTTGATTGAGACGTATCTTTTCAAATTAGACCGACTTTTTAAATTTGCTTTTATGGAACATGCTGCACACTTGAGAGCTTTGACAAAATGTAAAATGTCATATAATCCGAGTATTTCTTTTCCTTTACGCTAAGAGAGAGAGAGAGAGAGAGAGAGAGAGAGAGAGAGAGAGTCTCACAAATGTCAATCCCCACACAATATAACTCGCTTATTTTTCTTATATCAAAGTTGTGGCAGAATGAAATATATATATGTCTTTCTTTATTCCGATTGGTCCTCTAAATAAACTGGCAAGACATTCACCTTTACAACTTAAAATAAGATTATACATACACCCAGTCAGGAGTAAAAACTAATTTAGATTTCTACTGAGATCCATACTCCAATAACTCCCACCTGAAGGGACGGAACGAACAAAGAACCTCAGGTGAACTCTTGAAGAGCAAAGCAGTGCATACACATACAGCTGCTATTGCTACCATTGAAAGCATTGCTGGCCTGTATATTCTCACTGATGCTTTAAAGCTTCCATAACTCAGTTTTTGCTCACACTCCCTGCAATTCATCTTCTTCTCACTTTCCAGGGCTCCAAATTTTCTTGCATTTCTCATTTTCTGCTGCTTCATCGTGCTACTTTCTAATGCTGTACCAGCAGGAATGTCAACAACAACATTTCCATTTCCTGATTTTTTGTTGAGTTTCCTCTGAACTAAATGGATGTAAGAGTAATGACCACGTAAGCATGCATACTCATGTGGTGTTAATCCACTACTGTCTCGAGCATTCTTCCATGCAAAAACTCCCACCTGAAAAAAACAAGAAAAAGGGCAATCATCGGGATGCTAGAACACTTTAAGATTTAAGGGGTCGAGTGTTCTAAAACATATAAAAATATATCAATAAACAAGACAGGTGTGCGTTAAGAAAAAAGAGCATACAGATCCCGGATCTTCAGTTAATGCATCCAATACATTCTCAGAGCCATCTAGAGTGGCTGCTATATGAAGAGGAGTCAATCCACCAGGTCCCATCGCATCCGGCCTAAACAAATACTTGCCCTCCTCAAGCTGTGCATGTTTGGCTTCTGTTTTGCCCAAAACTCCACTTGGATGGTATTTCAATAGAAATTCCACCATGCCCCTGCAATTTCTCCTAACAGCTCCGTGAAGAAGGCCAATTTCCAGCAGTGCTGCAAGTCTATTAGAATTCTGTTGTCCCAAATCCACGGTATCATCAAACAGAATACTTAAAAGCTTTTTTACCACAGCACACCAGTCATGTTCAACAGAGAACTCAATAAGCCACCTGAAGCGGTTGAAAGGGAATAGATCCACGTCACCACCTGTTTCACCTAACCTAAACTTCATGCGACTTCTATGGAGAAGCCAACCCATTTCGTGAATGAAGTCCAGAGCTTGATTTCTTACTCCTACTTCATTAGTATCTCCATTTTCAATTATGCTTTCCAGAGTACAAATCTCAGAGCAGACATCTTTCTCTGCAACAATGAATGGAAGGAAGCTGCTGCTAAGACCATGGTCTTCGACCTAATAAACAAGGACAACAATCACAGAATTTGAGCGAGACTGACTCAACCAACTTTACTCCCAACAGAGCAAACAACAAGATATTATCTGACAGGGAAATGACATTACCTCAATAAACCCCCTTCCAACAATATCTGGTATAATGCAAGAGAAGCCAAGGGACTGAATCTCATCATGCTCGATAAATGTATCTGCCCCTCCCATCATATCAGCACAATTTTCTTGAACTAGATACTTCCCTTCTAGTGCGCATAGTAACCTGAGAGATATGTAATTAAGTAAAATCATAAAAGAACATATTCAAACAACCATATCGCTAACCAAGAGACTTATGCATGTTAAAGGAAAAAAAAACACCTTGAAGTAGGACGACACAAATTGTAGCCTTTGACTACAAACTGAACACCCTCTGACACAGAAACAGCAATTGGCTTGACACTCGATATTCCGTAACTTCGATAGTTTTTCACAGGTAACGGCGTGTCAAGAACAACCTGGCCTGAAGCATTACAAATATACTCAGCCTCACCATCCAAAGAGTAATCCATCACTGAAGAATTGAAAAACTGGAAGAGAAGTTTTGTATAACATAAAATTGAAGTATACCATTATACATAAATGTGACACGATGTCGTACTCGAGTATATATCCATCCTGTTCTCCAAAATGAATCAGCAGATGAACCGAGAAGCCTCATCAAACTGGAAGTTAAATTGCGGTAAAGCTGCAAACAACAATAATTTAACAATTGGATGTTGAATATATGAACAGTTTGGACCATTACCAAAGTTAGGTCATTTAAAGAAACTACACTCATACTGATCTCAGGATTGGAAGCCAACCCCCAAACCATATTATAAGCATCATCTGATTAAAAATTGAGCATGATACCAAGATTTCTAGTTTATGAGCTGAACCAAACTTACCTCCTCCCAAGTGGATTTATCCATACGTAAATATATTGTCAGTATAATGCAACCAGGTCGGATGTAGCTTTCTATGTCAGTTGGACTACTGGATAGCCAATCAAGAATCTGAAATCAAGTCGGACAAAATCAAACCTTCAACCTGAAAATGCACAAAAATAAAGGCAATCGGAAAATGTTTTATCTCAAAGGCTGGAAATATACCTGTTTTCGCAGGCCAAGCGGGAAATCACTTGGATCTTTCCCAAAAAGTTTAAAAACAATCCGATCTGTGCGACTCTGCAAAATTATTAAAGAATTTGTTAAATGCTCTACTGGACAAGGCAGTTCAGATCTGGCTACCTGGTGCCGCAAATAAGACTACTCGGCCGAGATTTAATTATAAGAGGCTACATACAAAAAATGAGCAATTTTGAATAACAGTTATCACATAATGCAACCAATTAACAGTGTATGTGTTCAAGTTGTATTACCATTGGACGAGCAGAAGATAATAGAGTCATAGATATGGTGCTGAAACCTATATCTGGCTACCTGGTGCCGCAAATAAGACTACTCGGCCGAGATTTAATTATAAGAGGCTACATACAAAAAATGAGCAATTTTGAATAACAGTTATCACATAATGACAACCAATTAACAGTGTATGTGTTCAAGTTGTATTACCATTGGACGAGCAGAAGATAATAGAGTCATAGATATGGTGCTGAAACCTATCATAGTCCTAAATGCACACAGTTCAATCAAAATAACAGAGCCCTTAGTCAGATATACTCAATATACGCCGACATCACACTTTCAATTTCAGACTTCACTCCTAAAAACAGGTGAACCAGTGAACTGCATGAAAAATGAGTTTAGACCAGTACCTCTCCGCTGGATGTAGACGGTGACTGGCTCGATGTGGAACCGGAATTCGCACTATTCTGAGGTGGGCTAGACAGTTGAGAATCTTTATATAACCATAATGGGCCGACAGGGGATGTATTTCCAATATTTTCAGGGGCAACAGTATCCGACAGATCCTCCACACAGTCATGAGAACCATCATACACATAATTTAAGTCAATGTTATTTAGTTTTGTCCTTCCTACTGTAGTATCTGAAGCATTTTCTCTGACTGAGTTGCTTGCTTTAGTTGGAAACAGTGAAGCAGATTGTGAAGTAGATGCATTGTGTGTAACTCCACCAAGAGCATTGTCTGTTAGCATCCCCCTTGGTGTCAAATCAGTTGCAGGCATACTCATACCTGCCCCAGTAGGGTCCTGCAGACAAAATGCAATCAGAATAAGACGAAATAAAAACATTGGCATATATAGGACTTTGTGGTTTATAGTAGCACCTTTATAGCAGTCACCATAGATGTCCCCAGATCCTGCAAGTCCTGAGATACAGGCAATAATCCAGGAGTGTTTCTCTCATTCGTTGTTCCAGCAAGATTCCCAAGATTTTTTAGGAGATGAGACAACAGATCCTGATCCTTTGTTTGGTCAGAGCTGTTGGCTGCAATTGATAAGTAGTAAAAGCTAGGGAGTAAATAACCCAACTCATGATAACATAGACATGAGAAAAGGAGGAGCAATGAAGGAGAAAACTTTTGGGGGAAGTGCAGAAGAGAGAAATATCTAGTAAACAAATATCACTATTTTTTATAATACCCAGCTTCTGTATCATCAGTAACTCGTAGAGATATCCACAAACGAGCATTACCAGCGTTTTAAGTATAGTTTCTAACATGCAAATGGATAATCCAAAGCGTCGTGATTTTGTACCCTTTGTACTATCGTTGCCGAACTCAGCTTTTTAAAATCAAGGCTGAAGTAATTGAGTGTGGTCCTTGGAACTAGATTTTGTTTGACCTGATTCAACTAAACAAGAGTATTGCCAAAGTGCAACTCCTTTAAAGGGTACATATCTTGCAATCGAATTAAAATGTATAGTTTCCAATGCCAATAGGAACATGGGCTCATAAATTAAAGGAAGCGGATGAATATCAACTATCAGCTTTTGCTCGTTGTGTAGCCGCTAACAACATTGTGCATTTTCAATGATGTCATGGTAATAGCTAACCAACTAACATTGGAACTAAATTCTTAAAATAAACGATATTGAACTTGCAACTTAAAAAGTATCTCCCACACAAGGACGCCCTACAGGTAAGAGGAAAGTACTTCAAAAGATTCACTCAGATGCCTACTTACAGTGTATATTGGAGAGTATCCTTAGCAGACTGATCAGTAAGTAATTACTACCCCGCTCATCATTCAGGGTGGCAGTACTCACTACATTCTCAGGATGTGTTTTCCTTCGCCTTTTATTGTGGCCTGCTAGACGCCTGCGACAACTCCGTTTGCCTTCATCAAACTCTTGAAGAACATGAAACCTGCATACAAACAGAAAAAATTAATTTATCTAGGAAATTACAATATTTTACTAGCCAATGGTCTTGATATTATTACCATTTTACACCAGAATACCAACTAATATCAGAAACCACAGCCAATTGAAAGTATACAAACCAGGTGAAATTATGAGGTCATGATCCAAATTAGTAAAAGTAGAAGGGAATACAATTGAAGGTGGTTAAAAGCAAAGGAAATTTAGTGGTAGCAAGTTCTAAGGAATACAATTTTTTCTTTTTTTGTTGGGGGGGGGGGGGGGGGGGGGGGGGATAAGAATTGTAGATGAAAGGAGCAACCTGCTGCACTGCTGACAAAACCTCTGCATAACATTTCCCACTAAAGCTCTGTTAGCCTTGGAATGCACCTCACACACTTTATGTCGTCGGTGATAATCTTTGGCATTGCTCAAATCTGCTTTGCAATCCTCTACTTGACACACCGAGCGACTAGATTGTGCAGTGGTAACCTTGGTCTTCTTCCCACTCTTGCCATCACATTCATCTAGCTCCTCTTCCGTGATAGGATACACTTGTCCACCTAACTTCAGATTAAGTGATCCAGGACCCTCTTCAACCTCAAAACCCCGCCGCCTCCGTTTCTCCAAATCCCTCTTCTCCCTATCAGAACTTCTTTCGAACATCACTACTTCATCTGAGAAACCCCCAATTTTCGGTGGTGGTGGTGGTGGTGTATTTGATCCAACTGGTAAGAACTGCCTACTCCTACAATCTGATGGCATGGAATTTAGCGGGGCAGCCATAAACAAATCACCATCCCATCTCCACTCATTCAAATCCCATTCCACACTACTCTTTTTCCCCACCTCCGACACCACTGGCACTGGCCCATAGAAATTATGTAACTTAGTCTCCATTTCCCAAAAATCTAAAAATTCCCCCAAACCCAAATTGAAAAGGAAATAATAAAGGATTCTATAACCTAAGTTCACAATCACAACAAACAGAGAGAGACAAAGATTGTTATTTTATGTTACAACAAACCCAGTCCAGTAAAAAGTACAAATCTTTTTCACATCACCTTTGGATCAGCCTCACTACATACAACCCAAGGAATCCAACAAAAGCACACCCACCCATCCATGAACCCAAACAAGAGCAACCCACATCCAAAATCAGCTCTAATTTTTATAATTAGTTCCCTTTGTAATACAACATATATATATATATATATATATATATATATATTCTGTCCTTCCTTATGGATAGATAAGTATAATTTCAGCTTAACTGTACTTGAAGAAGATAAGAAGATGTGACTTGGCGGTAGAAGCGGAGGTGAGATTTGATCTGAAGACGTGTTAGCCGTGGCCCAAAGATCGCCGGCGATTTAGAGCTCAGCTCCGCAGACATAACATAGTACATATATATATATATAAAGAGAGAGAGAGAGAGAGAGAGAGAGAGAGAGGTAGAGAGAGGGAGGAGACTGGAGAGAGAAAATCGCGGCTTTCGCTTTTGTATTAACTGAAATAGTTAAGAGGAAAACGAGGGGCTTGAATTTACTGTTGCTTGTACAATTTCCCCTTCTTTTTTTTTGGATCCTCACTATTAACTGAACTGAACATAGTACAGTTCACCTTTGGGTGAAAAAAGAATAATATTCTAAGAACACACATAGTACATTTATTAACTTATGACCTTTAACTTCAAGAATCTAAAGACACAGTCCATTACTCTCATTTTATTCAGTAATGTGGAGAGTTACAGTCCATAGTTGATTTTATTAAGGAATCTTATCTAAATGCAAACGCGATACGACAACAATTGAAGCCCACATTTCCAACTTTGCAACTACAGTCTCAACATTTATTTTGATTTACCCCATTTTGAATTAGCCTGGTCAACCCGAAACCAAAATGAAATGGATCATAGACTAGGACTCAATGGAGTCAAGTTGCCTACATTACTACGTACCTCGTCAGATATGATCAAGTTTAAACATAGTTCAATCTATAAGGTTGAACTTATATTAATTAGGTTCAAATGGAGATAACTCTACAAGGTGAAAGTGATAGATAAATACCAGATGAATCGAGAGACTTTTTTATTTTTATTTTTGGCATGGAATCGATAGACTTTAAGGTGTGGTCTTTCACAAATGAACAGGGTAGGGGTATTTATATTGCTGGAAAGTCGCTATTCATGATGTGGCATTTGGGTCATTCAGATGATGCCACATTTCTTATGATCCATGATGCTTATTGATCAGGTCATTAGGTCAGGTCGTGTGGATGACCCTACCCGACTTATAAAAACAGGCAAATCCTTTGGTATTTTAATGATTGTATTGATATTTAGAAATAAATTCGACCGACATCTATATAATTGAATTTATTTTCATCAATCTCTTAAGCTCACAATTGAAGTAAATATGAAGCCATGGACTTAGATACACATTCAAATTCTCGCTACTAAAATTCATTCGACTAATCTCAAATCAATATTGAGATATACAATAAAGAATTGCTTACATAATAACTTGATCCTCTTATTT
This sequence comes from Buddleja alternifolia, assembly GCA_019426215.1. Lineage (NCBI taxonomy): Eukaryota > Viridiplantae > Streptophyta > Magnoliopsida > Lamiales > Scrophulariaceae > Buddleja > Buddleja alternifolia. Next base: position 37,203,600 of record CM033403.1, read on the forward strand.
ATGTAGCTATGATGATCGTATTAAATATATGCAATAAATCATTGCGTATATATTTTGAACGTATCAGTGTTGTTTTAAACAAATTTCGTTAAGACTAAAATAGGTTTATAACAAGTTTCGTTAAAACTAAAATATGTATTGTATTTCTTGTTTATGGATGAGAATGATAAACCAATTATATGAGTATATTTCACTATTATGTTTTTTAAATGGTTTCAATTTGTAACGTACTAGAAAAGGTCTATTAGTTATTTGAGGTCTTTTATGCTGTATTGTATTATTAACCAAGTTGTGATGGAGCTTAATTAATAAATAAACATGTGTAGTGTTTTCTACAAAGTTCTGGGTTATATTTTATATATTGAACATGAAGATGGTGACTGATCAAATTAAAGAGGCTTAGTGAGTTTTCCTTTCTTTTTTCTCATAATTAAAACTTCTCCTTCCTCGCTTATCTCGCTTTTTCCTTGAATTTTATGTTTAAATTTGCTCTTGTCCCAACTGATCAATTTCTTTTTGAATTAATGTAATTTCATGGACTACTTAGTTTTACAATGCTTGTACGTACCATATTGGCCAACCATATAGTACAAAAATTAATTAACTTCAACATGCATGAATTTTTAATAATTCCTAGCTAATATTGTACCAACATATACATATACACAGTATCCCTCTTTCACTTTCTTGAAGGCTCCTCGTCTACTAATTAGTTGATGAAAAGTTATTGTTGTACTTGCTAACTTTCTCATTTCCTTTTCTTTTCAGCTTACCTTTTGAAAGTCATGATGCATCATTTGAGAATTGATGAGAGTAGTTAGGCGAAAATTGGATTGACCTCTCCCTCGAACTATAGTTATTCGGCATCTACATCCCCTCACGTTTGGTATTTTTGCAAAGACCTCCCCTTCTTTAACTTTTTCATTAACTTTACAAGTAAAAGACTATATTACACTTCATATTTGAGTTAAAAATATCTAACTAAATGAAAGATTATCAAAATATCATTAAATAAAATAAAACCAAACAAAACAATTCATCCAAAATGAAGATTTTTTTAGAAATAACTCTAAATTCACTAGCTTTAAATTAATTTAAAAAAAGCTTTTTTAGTTTTGTGAATAATTTATCACGTACAAATATTTACTGTGTTATTTTGTTTGTTACATTACTTTTTTCTTTTTATGATAGTCTCCGATCAATTTGTTTAGTATATTTTTCTCATATGTATTTGATATAATTTCATATTTAAATTGAGGATTTTGGATGATACTTTGAGTTTTTATTTTCTTTTAACAAGTCCAATTCATGATCGAGTGTGTCTGTGAATATATATATATGTTTTACATGCTACTTTTCTACTATATTAGTTCTCATTAAGTTGTCCTTTATTTATACTCTAATAATGAATTAATTTATTATTATGATGTTTCAATTTAAGAAAAAAAATAGTCAAGGGTTATTTGATCAATTTATTGGCTTATCATTTTTAAAGATACATTTCTAGAATTTTTTTATTTTGGATGATTTTTTATTTTTTTTGTATTTATTACAATGCCATTAAGAATTGTTCAACAAATTTTTAACTATAATTCAACATGTTTAGCTTATAATGAATGGGCATTTTAGTCTTAAACTTGTAAATTTGATGAAAAAGTTAAAGGAAGGGAGGTATATGCCAATATATCAAAAGTGAGGGGTGTGGATGTCAAATGTCCATAATTCGGGGGAGGTGGATACAATTTTCCCGAGTAGTTAGGTGTTTAATACTCATCAAAATGATACAAACTAATTTAAAGTGAAAAAATTTAGGTAAATAATGCCTAAACTAAAATATATATATATATTCATATGTACATATGAGCACTATATACGCTAAAACATAAAAATAAATATGATAATATCAATGCCGTTACTAATTATAATATGATTAAATGATAGTACGTTGTAATTATTTTTATTTTGGCATATATGTTGATTTGCGATAGCTTAATAGTGACAAAAGAGTTGTCTTTAAATTGGCGGTATTAGCATTAATGAGTAAATTTGTGAATGATCTCAAAACCAAAAGTTTATGTGCACTTGAATATATATGCTTGACGAAGTAAATAAATAAATATGATATATAGTGAGTTATAATAATAATTTTTGAAAAATGTAGCAAGGATGGGTAGTAGATAATTAATCGAAAACAAGTACGTACTGTGAGTAAGAAGGAAGGAGATGATGAGTGGGGGTCCCCAAAGAAACAAAAAGTTGGGTGGTCATGTGGATGGTATGGACGATAAAAAGCTTGTTTAGGAAGATGGACCAATTCTATGCATGTTCCCTCTCCCCACTTATCCCATCATATCTACATGTATGTATGTATGTATATCTATAATAATAATAATATTATAATATAATAACAACAATAACAACAAATATTATAAAAGTGTGAATTTTAGGAGATAATTGACATTTCTTAACTTTTTTGTAGAGACTAAAATATTTTTATGTGAATATTATACTAGGAAAAAGAGTGAGATTCATCAAGTGAATAAATTAATAATAATAAATTAAAATTTCACTTAATCTAGACCTTATTAAAGAAGAATTAATGTGTTCAATGTAAATACCACTCTAATAAATGAGTTATTTTGTTCATTGATTCATATGTAATATCTTTATTTTTATAGGATATTTTATTTAGTATTTTTGTGAAAATGATAAATGTATTTTTTACATGATAAACTTCTAGAACTGAGAAATAGTATGTGATGAGTGATGACCAGTAAAGGTTGTGGATGCCTTGTTGCACCACGTACAATTGATATCTTATTTAGTTTTTACATTGTTATTGAAATAGTATGTTTCTATTTTATTGGTATATTTTTTGTTAGACTTTTAGAAGTGAGAAATAAATTTTTGTGATGACCATGTCTTAAATGTCACAAATAACATATGATCGTTTATATTCCTAAATAATTATCTGCTTTGAAGTAATGAAAAATTGAAATGAAATGAAAATTTTGAATTCATTGAAGTTATAAAATGTAATGTTGTGCTATTTATTGGTCTATTCAAGCAACAAACTTAGAGATTGTAAAAATATAGTAAAAATATGGGGTAATGGCATTTTCCCATCCAAACTATTCGGGTTTTTGCACTTTTGTAAACAAACTTTTTTCTTTTACACTTTTTTATCCGAACTATATTTATTTTTACAAAAATTTATATTTTAGCATTTTCCGGCAAAATAGCGGGAGTATTCCTCCTGGGTTCCATCATATATATCACATGTGATCTTTTTAAGGATAAATATTAAATTTTATCAATTGAAACAACAATTTGTTGTGGTTTCGCTATTTTGAATTCTACTATTCAAAGTATCATTTCAACTTAAAAGGATAAAAATATTGAACCGTAAAATCCATTAAATATCATTTTTACCCTTAAAAGGGTCATATGCGATGTATGTAATGAAATTCCGGCGAATATTCCACCGAGAAATGCTAAATGTATAAAATTTTATAAAAATCCGTGTAGTTCCTATAAGAAAGTGTAAAAAATAAACAAGTTTAGATAAAATAATGCAAAACCCGTTTAGTTAGGATAAAAAAGTGTAAAAGAAAAAAGTTTGTTTACAAAAGTGCAAAAACCCGAATAGTTTGGATGGGAAAATGTCATTACCCCGGCAGAATATTCCATCGGAGTTTCAGTACATACGGCGGAGTTAGATAAAAAGTGTAAAAAAACACAAAGTTTAGATAAGAAAGTTCAAACAAAAATAGTTTTGATAAGAAAGTGTAAAAATGAAAGTTGGTTTAAACTCTACTCCGACGGAATATTCTGCTGGAATATGCTAGCAGATACGAAAGTGTAAAACCCGTAGAGTTGAGATAAAAAAGTGTAATGAAAAATAGTTTAGATACAAAATTATAAAAACACGCAAAGTTCGAGTGAGTTATTGTTTTTACCCCTCTAAGATATTATCTTAGAAACATCTTTGAATCTCTACCATTAGATCGAATTGACCCCCACCATGTGATGAGAATATGGAGTAATACAAATAGAGGAGTCTTGTAATTATTCAAGTTTATTACCGTTCTACTGTTTACACATCATATGATTTTACGTGCAAATTAAGCACGAACATTTTACTAGTATACATATATATTTGAGAGAAAATGACTCCTATGGTCCTTCTGCTTTTTAGTTAGTCACACTTTGGTCCTTCATTAAATAAAAATGGCACATTAGTCCCTCTTCTAGATAAAATATGTCACTATGGTCCTTCCCTATCTTTTCTTTATTTCAAACTAACCTCATATTTTCAACCCTTTTCAAATTAGCCTATAGATACTTTTATAACCAAAAGAATCCCTATTTTCTGAAAATTTAGCAAAAGGAGTTTTCCAATCGATTAGGCCCAACATGCTTCCGAAATAAAATTAGCTTTACCTAAATTTATATCTTCTTTTGACCGCCTTATCGCCGGGTATTCCAAGTCCTCGGTTTTACGGACTATTCCAACCACACAACCGCAGATGATGGTTTGCAGTCCTTGGCTCGTACAACGATACACAGCACAGCCCACTTCGTTTTCTGTCCGTGGGCGTAAAAGGTGTAACTATACATAAATCTAATTGAAATTTTGGACAACTAGTTGGACAAAGCCTTTGCTTTTATTGATGAAATATAAATTAAAAATACATAATACTATTCTACTCTGCTATTGGGGGAGAAAACATTTAACCTCTCATGAGAGGACTACTATTGGGGAAATCACCATACACTCGTTTAAGAAAAACTTAAAGAAGAAAAGATTACAATTTTTCTATGAATAATTATTTTATAAAAGAGTTGGAGAAATTTTCTAATGATCTCTATTTGCTTCGCCCTTCCTTCTTTATAGGCCTTGTTTCGGATTTCAAATCCGGACTTCAAAGCCTTCCTCTACTTTTTCTTGACATTATTGCCTGTTGTCAAGATTCCTATATTAATGCGCGTGGGTCCCTGTGTTTACCACTTTGTCGACCACGCTCTTTCCTTTTACAACTGTTTGTCTTTACAACTATCCACTTTTAATCAATCACATGATTGATTATGTAGTTATGCGTCTGACTTCTCAGACCCCTTTATCTTTTACATCTTTTTACCAGGGTTTGTGAAAACCCTTGGGGTAAACCTTCTTTTTACCCTTATCCTTGTCGATTCGAGTTTGGCCTTGGTAACCCGTATTCTTGTACCGAATAAAGGTCTCTCTTGGAACTCACAACTTGAACATTCCCGGTTGTGCCATAGATCAACATACATCATGTTGCAGGCTTTCTTCCTGGTTACCTCAATTGCTGGTAACTTGTTTTCCCAGATTAGCGTCCTCTTTTGTTCAAAGAGCTTCTCTGGGAATTCAGTACTTTTTCCTGTCATGGAGTTTAACAGGAATGATCCATTCGCCGAATTGGTGAATATCTTGAATGGATATTTGACTTTGTCCATCTCTGTAAGACAGACCCACATTCCCCATGCTCTTCTGGTGGAAATATCATCTTCGTTGATAGCACTGACCAACGGAGCTTCACCTGTTGCAGCCTTTACTCTGTTGTAGGCTACCATATCTGGTCTCTGTAACTTAATAAAATGAAAAGCTGGATGAGACCCTTTTCCTGCAATTTCTGGTGCTGCCGAAATAAACTTCAGCTCCAAAATATCACCCCTTTTGAGGTGTTGGTTATTTTGCCATGAATCATACACGGCACTAGTAATCCAATCCAGAAGTTTAGATATCTCCGAAAAACCTGGTGACATAGTATGTATTGAAGCTTTTGCCCCAAAATCATACCATTCTCGGACTTCTTCGGGTTTTGAGCCTTCCAGCATCCAAATCCTAAGATATTTCTGTTAGGATTATGCCCTCAGATGTCATAGAGGATCGAATGTATAGGGCATATATCTTGTATTGAACTTAAACTCTTCTTAAATAAAAGGCATTATTGAGTTTTCACTTAATTCTTATCTGCATCTATAAGTTGCGTAAAATGTTGTGTCCATGTTTTCAGTGCGATCCCTCTACTTGCTATGGGATAGGAAGATTGGCACTAGAGAGATCGATCTTGATTACTAAAATAAATTCGCAAGTAATATAAAATCTTTAATGGACAAATAAAGACTTCGAATACTTGTACAATCTTAGCTCCAACATGGGAGTGCCTGTCTGGTATCATGGGATGATAGGAGATTAAGATTGTAGACACGTCAGTGGAACTGATATGTTCGAACACGACTCGTATCGGTTCTGTCACATGGGTTTTTACTCTGTGACTGTCAATGACGGAACTGATTATGCGTAAGAGGTATATGTGAACCTTTGACCTGAAGTATCAGGCTGAAGATGCACTTGTGACTTCAAGTCTTTTACTAGAGTAGTTAGACCCAATTCACCCTTTGGTGGGGTCAACCTCGAAATACGGATTTGATGGGCAAGTGGTAATCTTAGCAGATATCTAATATGAGATTTGTTCTCTCAGATCAAAGTCTTTGGCCAAAGCAAACGAGACGATTGTGTTTGGCACTAAATCGATCTCAATGATCTCATATTTATTATGATTTATACATATGGTCAAGTCCAGTGAGTTTGACATAACCATGACTCTCACTTGACCAGGGAACGTGAACAAAGGGTTTATACATATACGGTATTTACGATTGGAAGGTTTCGGAATGATCCTATCATTCGTTTTCGTTTGGGTTACAAAGTGGGCCACGTGACTGGCTAGGTGTTACCCACTTCCTTTGATTTCCTCTCATTGCCAAACGAAACAAACCTAAAGAGTCGCGGTAAAGGATTGACAAAGAAAAATGAAGAAAAAAGAATTTCTATTATTTCTTCTGGGAGTTCTAATTTATTGGATAAATTAAATAATTAATTATTCATTAGATGAACTAATTAATTATAATAATAAGATTAATTATTAATTAATTTCCTTGAGAAATATATTAATGAATTAATTTATCTAATTAATTTGGTTATTTAGTTAATTAATTTATTTATTGGACACAATAAATTATTAATTGAAATAAGAAATTAATTAAACAAAATAAATCTCGGGGCTAAATAAGGAGTCCAATTGGACGCCTACTAGGCCTCAATGTGGCGTCTTTGAGAGGCCACATATTAGGGCTCTTTTGTTTTGACTTGTTCAATAAGTTATGAGATATATAAGGACTCTTTGACTTAGAACAAGAAGAATAATACACAAATCTCATAACTCTCAAAAGAAAGAAAAATATTCCTCCCCTCCTCTATACCTAGCCGTCGACCACAGAGAAAGAAGAAAGGGGATTTTTCGTTTGTTGATCCGTGCGTGACGATTTAGAGACGACGTATTTTTGTTGTTCGGATCAAGTTCAAGTTTGAAGAATCAAACCAAAGGATTGAAGATTTGGAAGCTTCAATATTTCGAGTTTGGAGAAGAATAAGTTTTTCTTCATCATCATTTTCATATTAACGAGTAAGTTTTATTTGTTATACGCTTTTAGATTCAATTATGCGAATTAGAGTACCAATTGGGTTTTCGTTTTTAAATTTTTGAAATCCCTTCCGCTGCATTTATGCTTTTTCGAAAGAAACCCAACAATTTTCCTGATATTTCTACCAAGGACTTATTAGGATTTATTCCTTGTCTTGAGATTAATTTACCCCAAGAACACTGATAACCCTGCCAATGTAAATTAATTGGGTTAGTATTAACCTTAGACGTGCTTGTAGCCTGTGGCCTAAGGTTAATCTCTCCCTCTTTAACCCCAGAGGTGGTAGATTGACTTGAAGCAATAGAAGTGCGAACTCTTGATTGTTCAATTGTTTTTTTTTCTCAGAATCTGAAAATGAACTTGTGCTAGTGGTATTTGAATCCACCGCTTCGGGTATAGAGCCCCATTCTCTAGACGCAGGTGTAGAGTCCTGCGCTCTCAATTCTCGAGTCATCACTGAAGATGATGCCTTTTGAATTGGTCCTTGTAATGTATTCTATAACATAGTCATGGCATACGTAGCTCCCTTGATTGTTTCCTGGACTGTGTCCAGATCAACTCGTTGAACTTGTCCGGCTACTTCAGCATTTGCTGAGAGCTTTCCAAATTGCACATTAAGCTCCTCAAGGTTTTCCCTGAGATGCCTATATCTCTTGATAATGGAATTAGCCTCAGACACTTCCATCTCTTGTCAGGAAATCTGCAAGAACATTTTCATGGGATTTCACAATAATAATGTCAAAACAATAATATTGACATTCAGCTTGCCATCTGAGAATACGTGGCTTTTCTGTTTTTGATTCAAGTTAATTTTTTAAAAAGGCTTTGACATTCGTATTATCAACTTTTAAAGTAAATTCTTTTGCTAATAGAAATAGTGGTCATTTTTTAAATGTCTTCCAAACAGAAAAGAATTCTTTCTCGTTAATATGCCAAACACTGGCTTGTTGTTCACTGAACAATCCTCCTGCATATCTACAAGGTTTTTCCCCTGTAGTTGTTCTTTTTATGAGCACTGCTGCCCATCTATAATCACTGGCGTCTATGTAGACTACCAAATCATCATTGTCTTGCGATATTGCGAGTTTAGGCAAGTTATTGCAAACTTGTTTCAACTCACGAATCCTCTGAGTGTGAATTTTTTCCCACCTCCATTTCGAGCTTTCCGTTTCTTTTAAGAGAGGTCAGAAATCTTTCCTATATCTTTCCAGATCTTTAATGAAGATACCTGCAAAGTTAACAACTCCCAAAAAGCTTTGAAGCTGTTTTTTATCTTTTAAAACATCAGGAAAATTGCTTATTTCTTTCACAATATGTTCCTTAGTTCAATACCTGTTTCGTCAATAAAAATTCAATCTTATTAACTCCGATTATTGCTTTCTTTTCTGAAAGCACCAATGCTTCATTAAAACATGCATTAGAAAATATTTCAAGATGTTTAATATGTTCTTTCATATTTCTAGATGCAATTAGTACGTCATCAATGTAAACGAACATAAACTCGAAATAATCTTTAAATAGATTATCCATCTTTCTTTGATATATCTGGGGTGCGTTAGCTAATCCCATTGGAAGAACATTCCAGATATATTGACCTTGTGTAGTAGAAAATGCCGTATATTTTTTGGACTCTTTTTCCATCTTAATATGATAGAAACCAAATTTACAATCAAATTTTGAAAACACTTTAGCATCTTTAATGCACTCAATTAAGTGTTCTCTGCTTGAGATATAGTAACCATCAAATTCTAGTATCTTATTGATACCTTGATAATTGATTACTAATCTTGCCTTTCCTCTTTTTAAAAAGCAGAGACTCCAGGTTCTATGAGTTTAAGATCAATATGCTCTTTTATAATTATTTGCATATCCTTCTTATTCTCCATATTCATCTGGATTAGCTCATATCGAACATACTCATACTTGTATTGTTTTTTACTTTCAGAGTAACTTTGATCTTGTTTTTATCCCACTAAGCCAAAGGATTCTCGTTAAAGTTCCTTTGAATTAGTCATTTAACATTTTCAAGAGAAAGTAAACTTTCTTCGTCAATGTTATCCATGGACTTGTTCTGTAATTCATTCTTAAGAAGCTATATTTTTCTTTAGAATTTTCATAACAGTATTTGTCCTCACTTTTAATTAGACCATGTAGTCTAAAAGACTAAAGAGCTTTTCCAAATCTCCGTTTATCCTTCATTTTAGGATGGGTTAATTTGAAATCAGGATTAAAATCACCACGTTTGCTGCGAAAATGAATAGGCATAATCCTATTAAAAGCTTTTGCACGCCACGAAACTTGTATCTCACTACCACAATTAGTAGTGAAAATCAACAAATTTTTGTTATTATCTTGCACATGTTTTGCAAAGGTCTGGATAAAATTGTTACCCAGCAAAATATATGCTCCGGTATCATGAAAATATATAGGTGACATTTTTACCTTGAACCAAGGTGTACCAAATGCTCCTCCAATCATGATATGTGCTTCTCTTATTCCCTTATTAAGAATGAGGATTTTCTGAGAGAAATCTCTTCCTGCAATGATAGGTAAAGATTCCATAGCATTGATAGGGAAAATACAAGGTTTTGATGTACAAATCCCTGATCCAGAATCAATATAAGCTGCAAAATATTCCGACTTATATTGTTCATATAACATACCAACCGATATGTATATAGAAAAAGGGTTAGTCATTTATTCAACTTGAATAATATGTCCATCCAAGCTAAATTCCATGCATTTTCCTTTTCTTCCCCAAGGTTTGTGTTCCTCAAGAAAGCTTAATCCGAAGGTAACAATCTCTTGGTCACGACCTGCTACCTCTGTAACAAATACTTCATATCTTGCTAATTCTAGCATACATTCGTATTTGCCAGTAGTAGATTGTTGCAAGTGATATAAATCACCACAAGGAAAGTAATTTTCTTTCTTTGTAATATCAAATATAACATGCACTTCTTTCCACCCTTCTGGGCATTTAATTTTTACATTATCTACCCGAATAGCCTGAGGAGTTGAATCTTCCATTAATTTTTTTCCTTTCAAACTCCTAATCCTCTTTTCTGAAAAGGACATCCAGCTGTTAAAATCTGTTCTAGAACTCATCGAGCGATCTAGAACTGGATGATTACGGATTAAGATATCAACACCACCAATCCTTGGTATTTGAATAGGATCGGGTGCCATTACCTTAGCGTATTCCTCGAAAATTCTTGGAATTTCAATATATTTTTTCCTAATAAACAAATCAGAATGATGAGTATTGGAAAGTGCATATGCAATTCTATATGTAATAGAATATGGTCTATTCCCGTCTTTCATAAGCTCATTTCTTTTGAAATCTTGATGAAGGGTTAATACTCGGCTGAAATCTTGGTCAGCTAGGTTATATGAAATTCTTGGATGAATATCAAACATGAGTTTGCCTGCATATAAATTACCTACCATTGTACCAAGACAACTATCTCTTAAGTTGTTAATTTTTTTATCCATTATGGACAAATGTAATGGCGAATTAACACCTTCTTTGAAAGTAGCTTTAATTACTACTTCAATGGTTCCTATATGGATCCATTTCATAGTAAGTGTTTCTTCCTCTTTGAGCTTACTTAATTCTTCTAGAATCTCTTCTTTTGGATTAAGTTGCATATCCATCACGTTACCAGTTAATTCCATAGGAATTGCAAATTCCCCATAACTTACTTTATGCCGCCTTTGATTTAATCCTATTTGATTTAGGATTCGGCTAACTCCATTGACTCTCAAACTATCGTATTTTCCAATGTTAGAATCTTGCCTCATGATCTTTTCCATGGTTTTATCTGTTATAGATGCCCTAGAAAAGAATCCAGATAGGCTATCCGTTGTTTGGATCCTATCTCCTTTGTTGAAGTTATTCTGCTTCGGTTGTAGTTCCATCAGAATCACTTTCAATTTCTTCCTCATAGACACTTTCATTTGAGGGTATACTTTCGAATTGGTAAACTAGTACCAAATCTCCATAAAAAACTGCGTACAGTATGTCTGCAGTGGCTTCAAATTGCTTTAATTCACCACCTTTTTTAGGACAATCTGGTGAAATGTGGCCGCGAGCTCCACATGTCCAGCAGTTACAATCTTTGAAACTTTCATTTGTCTGGGTGTGTGCATCTGAAAGTTCGTCTTATGGGATTTTTTCCGTTGGATTTTCGAGATCCTTGGGAAGACACCCTTGTCGGTCCAGATCTCTGGCCAGATTTATAAGATCGGACTTTTGATTTAGACCACCAAGACTTTCGCCTGAAAGAAGATCGCTTTTTGTTACTAATGTTATCAGAGCGAACAAATTGCTTTCTCTTCTTTCTTTACTCAATTGATTCTTCAATAATTGTTGGAAAATCATTATTATCACGGCAAAAAGGAGTTTTCTTAATTTTTCCTCTTAGCCTTTTAATGTTCTTTTGAACAGCAGCTTGTTGACACCAGTCTTTTAGTTTATCTTTTAAGAAAGACATTCGTCTAGCGATTGTATCAATCTGCCCTTCAGGTACCTTGTAGGATTTGATTAACATTTCCCTCCAAGGACTGCAAATTTTTGCAAAGAACATGGGTGCAACAATTTCTGCACTGACCTCTGCATGGAAGAAGTATTTTCGAAACCAATAGATGTATTCATCTATGGCACAGATATTTCTTAATTCAAGACCATAGAGTGTTTGTGTATACACTGGTTTTTTCTGCATTGTTTTCACCGAAGTATCCATCTCTGATAAAATTTAATTTGGTTATCCTTCCGAATCTATCAGCAATTGTTCTTTTAGATTCTCCAGTTAAAACCTCTTGCTTAGATACTTCTGGGGTGCGTTCCCAACCCACCTTTACAGATCCTTCTAAACTTAACTCCATTAATCTTATGAAGTTTTCTTTATCTAGTTCCAGTATAGTAGTGACTATTTTCATAGAGGCTACCCATTCATCGATTAATTTTTCGATGTTTCTGAAATCTATTATATCCAAATTTAGGATAGTACCATATGGGTTCAAGGATTGTGACATCGTCCTTGCCCAAGGTGTATATTCTGGTACCCTAATTGGATTTCTTGTGGGATTTGCTCTAAACGTTATCCCTCTAAGTGTGGGTTCTGCGTTTGTATGCAAATCACCACTTTCTCGCATCTGTTCATCTTGTAGAGGATCATTAGATACAGAACTTTCTCCTGGCAGTGTAAGAGCCATAGGATTTGTTTCATTGGTTTTGACATTAACCAAATCTACAAATGCTAGTTGACAAAAGGATTCAGCTATCTCTTGAAGATCAGATGGATCCACTCTTGATATATCCATATTATCAAATACTTTTAAGGATATCAATAAGTAGTTCTTCCTGAGTCTTGGGCTTCGGAATTACCTTTGCCTTACCCTTCTGATGTAGAAGAGGTACTCGTCCAAGTGCATCACCGATTCATTCCTTTTTTGGTTTGGACGTTCCGGTAATACCTTGTTTTTCTTTCAGATCTGTGACTATTGTTCTTAGATCTGTTATAGATCTATTTTGAACTGGAAGAATATTGAAGATTTCCTCAACTTTCTGGTTCAACTTTTCGATTTCATAGGTAGATGTTCTAGCCTATGTTCGTAATCTTGAACTGTCTTTTGGATTTCTCTAAAATCTTTAGAAATCTTAGATGTATCCGGTTCAATCTCTTTCCAATTCATAATGTCGTATTAAGGAGAGATTTACCTGTATTTGGTTTTCCGGGCCATTTGCCTTGGATTTCTGCGAGTTGGACATTACTCTCCAGATTGGCAATATGCTTATCTTGCAGAGCTAACTTCCTTTGATAGTATCTTATCTCTGCCTGAAGATCTCTCACTGGGTTTTTGTACCTAGCGAAACCCTTTTGGCACTCCGAGGAGTCCTTTTTTACTTGTCGGGTGAGTTTATCCATCCGATTAAACCATTGTCTTTCTAGAATCTGAAAATACTCCTTGTTTTCTTTAAATCTCGAACTGTCGTTCGGTTCCATACTTGTTTAACTCTCCTCCGTTAGGGATAAACAATTCTTATGTAACTAATTTAAATATTTCATTAATAAACTTAGGCTCCGATACCATTTTTCAAGTAGGATCCTTCTTTTGCTTAAATTAGGGTATTTCATGATTATTTCTCTTTTATGAAACTATATTTGATAGTAATTAAAAGTTTGAGGACTTGTTTGAAATAATATTTTTCATTAAAATCTTAAAAGGACTAAAATGACACGGAAATAAGGACATGAGGGACTTAAGTGAAACAAATATTAACTGAGGGACTTAAGTGAAACAAACTGAAAAGATAAGGGACTATAAATGCTATTATCTCTATATTTGATTTATATTTGGGGTGTTAAATGTAAAAATTCATCTATGTTTGAACAAATAATTAATGATCGCGTAGGAGCAGCGGAAATAAGGGGTTCATGTTGATGTACTAGTAGTACTAAAACAAAACCAACCAAGGATATGTACATTCATATATATATAAATATATATATATGCGGTCAAATATATACATATATATATATATATAGTGATGTGCACCAAAAATGTTTAAGGGCATTACAGTAATAAAACATGACCCCGGCTCAGGCGGGGCCACCACCCGTGGGTTAAAATTCGCAGGTAACATACTAGTCAAGCCCAAAAGAGCTGACGACCCGTTAAGAATACATGGGCTAGGTTATATTATTAATCCAGATCGGTTACTGACAAAGCTAAGCCCACGGCCCATAGCCCACTGCCAACTCCATATAAATACCTTAGAGGAGCTGGGAAATGCTCATCTATCTCATCTCTCCAGAAAAATCTATTGACAAGTATTGAGAGTAAAATTACAAAAGAATTACGAATTGACTTGATTTCACATACATTGAGTATGTAAGCAACTCGCGACATCCGAGTGCAGTTTATACATTAACCAACCCCCAACTTAGTTTGTCGTGCGTTGGATCGGTTCCACCACCCCACGTGGTCAACACGTGACATTCAACGTCTAACGATTTTTACCATCATTATATATATTATTACAATTGTATATAATATTAGATAAGGATCTATATTCCACATAGACGCATGGATAATTCTATGGTACACTGGGAGTGATACTTCAAGGTGTACCATTGTGTGGGGTCCACACACAACTGTGTGTGGGGTCCACACACAGTACACCTCAGTGTGTGAAAGAGATAGACACAAAGAACGCTACTCCCAATCCACCATAGAAAAATCCATAGACGCATACTAATAAATCATTGCAATTCACAATGTTAAGGAAAGAAATTACTAAGAAACGGAACGAAGGCACATGGAGAGGTGCCTCCACAAAAATGTTGACTAGCATATATATATATATAGAGAGTCAGGTATCTTTGACATCTCCTGAATTATAGTAATATATGTACATTGAATCTCTTATATTAATATTGCTTATAAGTTTTTCATGTTTTATTTCAAATGTCACTTTGCATATACGAATTATTAAAACCTTTTTCTTTTTCCACAAGATGGATCACTATTACAAATTTTAATTGCACTGAATTATGTGAATATTGATGATTTATACAGCTACAAATTTATGACACGTGCTTGGCTTGGATGTCCACGATCATATATGTCTAATTTGTGGTGAGGATTTTTTTTTATTTTTTTTTGATAATTAAAAAGTATGCATTAGTTAAACAGGAAAATATTACAAAATGATTGGTATTTCGTGAATCTGATGAGTAGTACTAGTGATGAATGAGGAAGTTGATCTTAATCAATTTGTACATGCACGCACGCACATCTAGAAAATATATATGGTTCCATTCCATGATGAAGAAGAATTCATGTGATTTCTCCCTCCTCCGGTTTGTAACCCAATTATATATATATATATATATATATATATTCACACTTGAGAAACTCAATCATGCACATACCCAATCTGATCTTTGCATGGAATCACTTGTTAGAAATGTGCCCTAAAATTCAATTAATTAAGTATTTATTATGAATAAATAAATTATATATATTATAAGTTATGAGCATTTATAAAATGTCTTATAAGGTAGACATAGTCCATAATTACATATGAGAATCCAAATGGAAGTGATGTTTCATGAAAGACTTGGATTACGTATATCATGTGTTATTATAAATGGGTTGTAGTCGGTGATAAGAATGAGCGTCTTATCTGCTAAAGACTATAATATGCTATATTCGATGATTTGTCTTAATCATGGGAATAAGAATTCCATAAATAGTATATTCGTGTAAATCAATGAGATTGAAACACTGAACCGGACCAATCAAATTATTTATTTTGACTACTATCGAAAATAAATAATTTTGAACAATAACTCTTAATCCTATGATTCTCGTGGACTAATGCATCTAGTGCACATTGCTTTGATGTATTTAGAAGTGAGGTCTTCGGTGGCCAATATACTTTATACATTGGGTAATGACATAAAAATATGATTGGAAAGGACATTCATATGGAATCTATAATCTCCATGAGAGATAAGATATATCCCCTATAATGGATTTGCAATGTTCAACTTTTCTAAAACTTTGGCCAAAGTGTTTCAAGTGAAATGTCACTGAAATTATATGAAAAATAGTTTTTCATTTGGAAAGTTGATAAGAAGCAAATAGAGCATTATAGGATAAGATGTGAGAAATGAAATAATTGTAGTCTTAATTTTATTTCTTCGCAGATATTTAATAGAGGAGTTAATGAAATATTTCTTTACGAAAGAATGGGAACTCAAGAATAAATTGAAATTAATTTTAGAGTGCAATAATATATATTTAGTGGAATTAAATATTATTAAGTAGTATTAAATATTATCATGTGATGATAATTTGATTTAATCTACTTGGAGCTAAAATTAATTTTCCCTAAGATCCCTTCGCAAACCTCAAATTGAAACTCTATGAATAAATACTAAAGAATCCATTAGATGAATAAGTTTGAACTTAGATGAAAAAATTAATGTGGGAAATATGTTTGGAGAAATATATTTAATTAAATAAATGATTTAATTAAAAGGAAAAAGAAATTTTTTTAAAAAAATTGACGTGTGAACAGTAACAGCGCGTACTGTTCACGCGCCACAGCTAAATCTGTGCCAGACGGCTGGCACCAGCTTCAATGATTGGGTTTATCTTTTCACCCCTACTTGATTTTTTAAAAATCTAATTTCATCTTTTTTTCACCCTATATAAAGGGGTGCCATTTACAAGTTCAAACACACCACACAAAAACGAAAGCAAGTAGTTCTTGTATATTTTTACGAGAGCAAGCTAGCTTTTAAGAAAATAAAATTCCTCTTACGGAGTTTTATTTTAGTAGTATTTTTGGAGCCCACACTCCCGAATTTGTTGAGGCATTGCGAAGAAGGCTTTGCGGTGAACGAGTTCTTCTTCTACCGGCAAGTTCCAATCTTCGGTGTAAGGTTTGTTTTCTTCATTTTCAATTATTATTGTTTTATAGTTATTCAATTATTGATTTTAATTAAAGTGTTTAATTATGTAGTCTTTTAATTGTTAGCTATAGATAGGCAATAATAATTATTAATTAAAGTGTTTAATTAATTTCTTTAAGCCATAGTATGTATGCTTTATTTTTTGATGTCATGCATGTACGCATAAGAGCTAAGTCTATTTTAATTCCGCTGCGTACCAATTTGGGTTCGATTTTGAATCGATTTCCCAACATCACCATCTCAGTATCACCGATGTAAGATGCGAAGGTAAACAATTTGTTTGCTATCGGGATCATAATGTATCATTTTGCATATGATGGAACTTATTAATAAATGAATAATTGCTTTATCAAAATAATAACAATGAATAATTGCGTGTACTTATTTCTAAAATAATCAAGTCGGTTCTTGAAAACCAGTCGATCGATCTCTTAATTATTTTATGCGTTACAATATTAATATTTAATGATAATTGATCATTTTTCCAATCACTCAATTTACTGTATATGCTCGTCCCTTCCCATATGAGAGAGCTGACAAAAAATTGTAAGCATAATCCAATTAATCTCATTGTGAATTATATTTGGGTTCAACTAGACCGGGCCTGAAATAAAAAAATTTTGTAGTAAACAAAATATATAAATATAAATACCAAAAGCACCAGAATAAAGGATATATATATAGAGAGAGAAAATTATAAAGTCGCTATGGATATATTACTTTCTTAACCTTTTAGCATTTATTGTTTGTTTATAAATTGTAAAAGCTAATTAAACTGGACTTTACACGCAATGCTTTTCAACCACCTTTTTCTCTTTATATATATAGTATACGCTTTCTCACCGGAAAATATATATGCAAATATATACGGGCGGTTTGCTTAATTTAAAGGACAACTAGCTGATCACCACCAACATACATAAATGTCTATGATTTTAGATTTATAATTAGTGACAATATAAATGGGGATGCATTTAGATTATTTACCGTCCGCACTGCGTAAAAAGGTAGTGTGATAAATCTCCTTCCCATAATTAAACTTACAACTCATCATCTGCCTCTCGACTTGCTCCAATCCAGATCATATATATACCTTCTGATCACTCACACCTTCCTTCCTTCCTTCCTTCCTTCTATATGCATCAATCAATCATCATAGAGCAAGTCATGGTATCTATTTACATCATAAAATAATTTGGGCTATCTAATTACAAAGCCAAAATAGCCAAAATTGTAGGTATTCGAAAAGAAGGGGCTGAGTTAATAAAACCCAAGAATCGAATCTGAAAAATAAAATAAAAATAGCCAATCATCTGCAAAGACGCACTAATTTGAAAAGATTTGAAAGAGCAGTTGAGGACAGTTGAAGACGGTTCCCGAAGATAAGGAACGTGAGTTGAAGACGGTTCCCGAAGACAAGATATATAGGAGCCGCGTAGAAAGGAAGAGAAGAGGAGAAGATCATCAGAAGAAAAACTTCTACATTTTATTTCTCTTAGAATTAGCCCTAGTCTTAGGAATAGTTCATAGCGTAATGTAGGAGTAGATTGTAGCATAATTTAGGAGTAGCCGTAATGTAATTTAGTATTAGACTCGATGAAATTTGCCTCCAAGGCATGTATCTGCATTTGCTTTGTAATCTTCACATCGAAGAATCTATGGAGATATATATATTTAAGCTTTTAAATGTTAATTAATTGCTTGAATTTCAGTATATCTTTTTGGGTTGTTGAGATATGTTTATATTTTGCATTCGAACACAATAATCAGCGTTTAATTAAAGGCTGAAATCACCAAATAGCGTATCGAACGTTGCTTGTATTCTTCAAATCGAAGACTCTCATGGAGGTATAAATTATCCTTTGTTCAGATTTAAGTATTTGATAGGTTAATTTTATCTTGACTTGAGTTGTTCGATTCATTTGTCTTCAAATTCGAAATCAATAATAAAGAGTTAATTGAAAGACGTAGAACCACCATTAGCCCATTTAGGCAAGGGTTGATAGATAATTCTAAGTTGAGAATTATCGCGAGGCAGGGATCGTCCATTCGAAATCCCTCCTTATTCTAATTTGTTTTTATTTTCGAAACAAATAAATGGCGACCATAGTGGGAGCTTAGTCGAACGCTCTTTTTATTATGGGAAACAATGGCTTCTCGAAGATACCGATAAATCAAGGAAGTCTTACGTTCCCTAATAATATCCGAGTACCATATACAAGGGGGTAAGTTGTGCCCGATGCCCATATGGGAGGAAGTATTGGGGGAAATTCTTTGATCCCCAAATCAGGTCGAAATGATTATTGAGAGAATGTACGGGCCTGGTTTTCGAAGAAACAATAGGTAAATGCCAGAAAAATTGAAGACTCATCTGAAAGAGTTATGAACAAATTTGTACAAATCAAAATGGATCAATCTTAATATTTCGAATTATATTTTTTAATTGGTATTTATGTGTAGTTTCAAACATTCGGTAAAGTACTTTGAAATTCATGATTATTTGATACAAATCTTGGGCATCTCGCAATCCAAGATATATGCTCGAGGGCTCGAGGAACGAAATGGAACAGGTTGTGAAGGGCAAAAATTCGGGGATTTGCCATTAATCGAATCTTAATCGAAGGGGTAAACTCGAGAAAATGAAAGAAATAATTTTTCTGCGCTTTTCTCAGTAATCTCTGTTTACTCGAAAGGCGAATCAAAGAGGATGGCTGAGAGATGCTCGAATTGAAGGTTCGAATGACAAAAAGTATACAAAATTCTCTCTGTTTTCATTTCCATGGACAGAAGAAACTACTCTGCTACCACCACAAATGCCTTTTCCTCCTCCTCAAAGAAACCTTACGAGGACGTCGTGTTGTCCGGCGGCGGAAATAAGAATTTCGGAGGAATGCTGACGTGGCGGTGCCTTATGAGGAGTTAGTTAGTGGTGCTGCGATGAAAATCGAGACACGAGTTCGAGCGGATGACAGAAAAGTATTAGGTTCTCTGAATTCTTCAGGGAAGACCAAAATGTTTTCCATATCCAACCTCTCGAAAGTGCCACATCACCATTTAAATCTAAATAATAGTAAAGATCCAAGGCGCTCGAGGTTACCAAGTTTTGCTTCTAATATATATATATATGAGTATATATATTACTTTTAGTAAAAATATTACTATAATAACATAAAGTAGGTAGGTAGGTAGGTAGGCTATGGCACAATATATATATATATATATATATTACTTTTAGTGAAAATATTATTATAATAACATAAAGTAGGTAGGCATATCAGATTTTGTTTTTTTTTCCTTTCGAGCATAATGATTTGGACTTTGCTCTAATTCCCTTTTTTTCGAGCAAATGGATGAGAGAAATGCTCGAATTGAAGGTTTGAAAAGGGGCCCAATTTCGATTTCGAGGGTGGTCACCATTTCGACCTCAAGAGATTCTGATTCAGTTAAATATACCTCGAGAGTTGCAGCTTCATTCGAAGGACCTGCTAAAAATAAGAAGGAAACCATCTTTCGAAACGGGCAAAGATTTCTTACAAATAAATTAAGAATGGCTCTAAGTACATCTTTCGAAAATATCTAAGAACTAATAAAATAACAGCGCAACAACTCGAGCGCCCTGGCTAGAGCGAACTGATCAAGCCGAAAAGCTCGAGCTAGCTGTTCGAGCATAAATGCTCGAGCAGATTTGTACATATATTATTATTTATACATATAAATATTAATATGATGGCATAAAGGGGGTGGGCCATATCAATTTTTTTTTCTTTTGAGCCGTATTGTTGGACTTTGCTGTGTACATATTTTCTATATATATATATAGATCAGCTCGAGCAAGTTGCTCGAACATTTGGGAAATCTAACATATAAAACCCAACTAATCAATATATGCTGAGGGGAATATTGTGATCCACAAAATCATCCAACTTCATTATATATATATATATATATAGATATAGAACCTCTTCTACTACTTATTTCACACTCAGCAACAAATAAATCAACTCAGCTATGCTACAAAATCAACTCGATATAAAAGAGGGGAGAGAGAGAAGTTGTCTTTAACCAGAAGACGTGTCTTTTAATACACATGAACTCGAAACGTTCATGTATATTAGGGGGGCATTTGTTTACACCATAAAATAATTTGGGCTATCGAATTACAAAGCCAAAATAGCCCAAATTGTAGGTATTCGAAAAGAAGGGACTGAGTTAATAAAATCCAAGAATCGAATCTGAAAAATAAAATAAAAATAGCCAATCATCTGCAAAGACGCACTAATTTGAAAAGATTTGAAAGAGCAGTTGAGGACAGTTGAAGACGGTTCCCGAAGATAAGGAACGTGAGTTGAAGACAGTTCCCGAAGACAAGATATATAGGAGCCGCGGAGAAAGGAAGAGAAGAGGAGAAGATCATCAGAAGAAAAACTTCTACATTTTATTTCTCTTAGAATTAGCCCTAGCCTTAGGAGTAGTTCATAGCGTAATGTAGGAGTAGATCGTAGCATAATTTAGGAGTAGCTGTAATGTAATTTAGTATTAGACTCGATGAAATTTGCCTCCAAGGCATGTATCTGGATTTGCTTGTAATCTTCACGATCGAAGAATCCATGGAGATATATATATTTAAGCTTTTAAATGTTAATTAATTGCTTGAATTTCAGTATATCTTTTTAGGTTGTTGAGATATGTTTATATTTTGCATTCGAACACAATAATCAGCGTTTAATTAAAGGCTGAAATCACCAAATAGCGTATCAAACGCTGCTTGTATTCTTCAAATCGAAGACTCTCATGGAGGTATAAATTATCCTTTGTTCAGATTTAAGTATTTGATAGGTTAATTTTATCTTGACTTGAGTTGTTCGATTCATTTGTCTTCAAATTCGAAATCAATAATAAAGAGTTAATTGAAAGACGTAGAACAACCATTAACCCATTTAGGCAGGGGTTGATAGATAATTCTAAGTTGAGAATTATCGCGAGGCAGGGACCGTCCACTCGAAATCCCTCCTTATTCTAATTTGTTTTTATTTTCGAAACAGTATCGGGTCGACATACTTTCTTATATTTCATTCTCTTGTAAATTCTTTCCATCTCCACTAAATCCTCTGCCCTTGAGCATGCATATATCACTGACTTGGAAAACACAAGTATTCTCTGCTATCTCATCAAATGCATAATCCTTGTGTTTTGCATCCCCTGCATCTGAAAATGCCTCTATTACAATATTGTATGTAGATGTCGTCCACGGGAAAGATTGTCTTTGCATATTTACTCCCATCACCGATGATATCTTATCGTGCATTCTTTTCTTTCCATAAGCACCTATCAGAAAGTTAAAAAGTGCGTGCTTCTGGCTCGATTCCAAAATCACAGAGTTTTACGTACCATCTTTCCATCATTTCAATCTGCCCCTCATTGCCAAACATGCTAAGAATAGTAGTATTCAAAGTCCATACATCAGGTATGCTCATCTCACTGTCAAGCATGCCGGAAAGAATCTTCTCTCCTCTTCAAACTTGCCAGCCTTTCCATTGCAGAGAGAGATATGGGAAGGATAGGGGGTTTTGCTGCTTTAATTAATGAGAATTTGTTAAATGAATTCAGAGAGGAATCAAAAGTAGAATTGAATTGGATAAAATGTCGAGAAAGCTTGAAATATGAGCTGCTGCTTATCTGATCAATGACTCTTGGGATATTAAATAGGCATACATGCACAAGGCCCCCATAAGGCTCAACCAAATACATTTCTTCAATATCAAATCCTTTACATTCATTATCACTATCACTATCATCACACAAGCTCATGCCCATCAACAATAATAACAACTCTATTGTACAAACACTATGTATAATCGCCTCTCATTAAGCATTCAAATTTCATTTATATGCACAAACACATTTCCACCTTCAACATCCATGACCGGAATCAACCACCAGTTCAAACAATAATAAGAATAATAACTATGACTTCTCCTTTACCTGCTGCCCCCGTCCCTTCATACACAATTAGGCAATACCCACCCGATTTTATGATGTCAATTCAAGTAAAAAGAAAAGTTTACTATCTTTTTGCTAACTACTACTTCCTAATAATCACTTGCTTCTCCTCTCTGGCCTCAATTTTGGATTCTCACTCCTCTCCATGTCACTTCTCTCCCTCCCAGGATTATTCGTTTTCCTTCGACGACCCTGAAGTTCAAGAATGTCAACAAAATAGTTGGTATCTCACGGTAACATGAACAAAAATATCTAATACTAGTTGAAAGAGAATTTTGTTCAGAAGTAGACCTCTCTTGGTATTGGATATTCTTCAGATTCCAGCATACGCACCACCTGACTCATTTTAGGCCTTTGTTCAGTGTTTGGATCCACACATCTCAATGCAGTTAAAAGAACTCGTTTAAGGGCAGATGTAGATGGCCTTGTCTCTATATTCGGGTCAACCACTTCCATAGAACGTCTAGATCCAACCATTATCTTAAGCCAATCAACCAGGTTTTTCTGCATCACCAATCATATCAATTTTTATCTTATTATTGTTATTACTACATAAGACTGTAAACACTGGAATTGCACAACAAAATTGTCAAGAAATCAAAGGTAATTCGGCTGGTGATGCACATGAAAGGTGTCATATAATACAGTACTCAATCCATAGCCCACTATGTTTACAAACACAAACACATATCAGTCAAAGCGACATTTACAAGTTAAAGTGATCGAGTACCTCAGGGACAGGCAGACTGTCATCAACTGGATCTCTGCCAGTTATAGCTTCCAAAAGCACAACCCCAAAGCTATAAACATCACTTTTTTCATTTAGGAAGCCACTGCTTGCATACTCTGGAGCTACATATCTGTATGTATATATATAGGCAAGAAAAAGTGCCAGATATTGAGTAAAAAATAATATCTGAGAGTACAAATTTCAATATTTCTAACATGTTACTAACAAACCCATCTACGATTGGGATAAAGGTACACGCCCTATTTCAAATACTCACCCGAAGGTTCCCATAACTCTGGTGATTATATGACTCTTTCCAGCACCGAGCAACTTGGCAAGCCCAAAATCAGATATTTTAGCATTGAAGTCATCATCAATCAGTATATTGCTTGACTTAATGTCTCGATGAACAACTTTAGGCTCAATTGCCTCATGCAGATAGGCTAGACTGCAAGTTATAAGTCAATATGCAGTAAATATATAGTAAGAAAATCCAAATTTGGCAACGTAGAGAAGAATGTGGACTTACGCCTTAGCAGTGCCAAGCAGAATCTTCATACGTCCCTCCCAAGTAAGGTGCCCGTGATGTGACATAGCTCCGTGGAGCCATTGCTCTAGGTTACCATTGTTGACGTACTCGTACACTAGCAACCTGAATTGGTTTATTAAAATACACAGAGAATTTATATAAGTTATGAACCTATATACTGAAGCTAAGACAGCTCCAAGATTCAAGTGGCATTGTCATACATGATTTAGAAGAAAACTGATGTTTTGAGGTAAGTGGAACATAAATTGTGAATAGATCATGTTCCATTTTTCAATATTAGTTAAGTTGACATTGACCTGAATATGAAATGTATTTGGATGATCACAAAGGAATGATACCTATGGGTGCCTTCAATACAATAACCCAAAAGTCGAACTAAGTTTTTATGTCGGACATGACCAATAGCCTCTACTTCCACCATGAATTCCTTCTCTGCTTGTCCTCTGCATATAAAATGATTACATGGGCCATTAATGCATGCATGCAAAAGAGGACTTAAAATTTTCTAAATTAATTTGTTGAAATCCATGCAATAACTTACAAGTTATTTAGGATCCTTTTGACAGCAACAAGCGTGCCATTAATCAGTTGGCCCTGATAAACAACTCCATATCCACCCTCACCAACAACATTTTCCTTTGAAAACTTGTTGGTTGCAATTTCTAGCTCCCTTAGAGTAAACCAATGGCCCCAACCTAGGTGAGACAGCTCAGGCAGCCCCGCTAGAGGGGAAGTGACGGTGATAGAATGTGATGAAGGCTGCCTTAATGCCAAAGAAGCGTTATTTTCCACAGATTCAAGTCTAGCATCATCTACTTTCTCTAGATAATTAAATGAATCAGATTCAGTGCTTCTACCATCACCATTCTGTTCTTCCTTGTCATTCCTGAAATGGACCAAAAGTTTATCCGAATCCTTTTCACTGTACTTTTGTGGGACAGTCAATAAATGGTTGGCTGAATTCTGGTCTACTTTGATATCTTTGGATACAATTGGAATCCGAGTAATGGGTAGTCTATGCTTTTTCTTGGAATTCTTGCGAGCAATACAGCACGTGAGTAGAAAAAGAACAATGACTGTAAAGATGCCCAGAAAGATGGTCACTAGAACCCATACCTTGAGATGAAAGATGTGAACTTTCTTTGACAAATCAAAATTATAATCAGACCCCATTTTTACCAATCTACTCAAAATACCTGCCACTTAAATAAAAGGTAAAAACAGAATCAATACATACATATATATATATATATATATATATATGCTTCTGGCAATCTCTCATCTCATCACAGAATACTAATAATAGCTTGTGCATAATTCCTTTTCTGTTTCTTTGTGACTGCTTATCATCAGCAACCAAATTCTACGCGTGGTGTGTGGTATAACTAGCCTAAAGATTGCGAAATTTGAGAAAGAATACATAATATTAGAACAAGAATAAAGAACAAGTTTTTTCCATTTTCCTTTTGCAAGTAAAGCATTGAGCAAACATATACAATTAGAGAACAGAGATGAGGCGTGAGTGGTAGGTGGCATTGCTCTTTCCATACATACATAAATATATATATATATATATAAGTAATATTCAATGAAGAAAACATTTAAAATGAACAGAGAAAGATGTGAAAGATTCAAACTTCACCTGTGTTTGATGATGGGAATGAGGATGGATATAAATAAATATCCAAAAGTTGTTTGAGAAAAGTAGTGTAGATTCAGAGAGTGCAGAAAGAAACTGAAAATCCCAGATCTCTCTGATATGATATGAGTAGTCCTCCAGCTGAGGTGAGAATGAAGTATTAATCCTCCAAATCAATGGGCATTGCTATCACCGTCATCCTATCCTATAGGCAGCAGATTAATGAGATTTGGTAATCTTGTATATTGTCAATCAAAGAAATGGTGTGAACTGAAATGTTGTAAGTAAATATGAGATGGGGTGGGGGGCTTTGCCTTAAAAGTAGAAGAGATATATTGAAGTTGAAGGGATAGAGAGAGGAAGAAGCAAAGCACATGGAATGGAATTATTATGTGATGCAATTTCAGGGGGAATGATTAAGAAGAAGCAGATGAAGAAGGCAGCATGGATTTATCAGTGGTAGGTAATAACAAAAGTAAGAAAGAAGCATGAAATGAAATGAAATGAAATAATTACTATTGCTTCTTTTTTCTTAACAAGATGTGTTGTATTCTCTATTCTTCTAGTTTCTAGTTTTTAGGGGGGTGAGTTTTTGAAGTTGACTGTGACTCTTCATCTACTGATCTACATCTCAACTCTCCAGGTGGACTGCCATATAATACTACTACTACTGCTGCTAATAATAATGGTGATAGTAACTTGTTGTACTAAGATATTAATTACCTTTGTGTTTTTACTGGTGGATGGATTTTCATTTCTTAATCCTTTTCTACAAAGAAATATATATCCTCGTGAAACATGAACAAGATTCTGAATGAAAAAGGTTAGAGTATGCAATTGTATTATGTTTGTGTTTATTAATGATGAAAAGCAAGGAGCATATATGAATAACTAATGCAAAGATTAAAAGGGGAAAGAAGAGACTGGAAACAAAACTTACTCTATTGTTTGATATATATATATATATATATATATAATCTATCTAACCCAACTTCTGTATAAATGTGTGAATAACTCATCTGTTTGTTCCATTATGAAAAGATTTCCATACTCTTGTTTAAATTTGAAATCCTATTGGTAGTTGGAAGCTATTTAATTAATTCATAAAAGAAAAACAAACTATTAATAGTAGGACATGATGTAATATAATATAAAGAATCAATTTCTATCTAGCTTGGCAATACTACCCCAACAATATAGTTTCCAAAGCCAAAAAATTTTACCCCACTAAATATGTGGGTGTTAATTCAATTCCATAGTAATCTCTTCTTCCACGGCCGAATAGCTTGTCGGTTGCATTATCATTCGTTATTCTTAATTAAATATTGGAATTTGAGTCTTCTAATTTACTTCATCTCCACGTTTATAATATGAGTTGCTAGATTATGATTATAAATTAATTATAATTCTCTATTTTCAAAATTGAAGTCCTTACATAGCCAACAACCTTTTTTGTTAATTAGTAGAATTAAAGTGAAAGAAAACTCAATCAAACATTAACTCTTTGGTGGAAGGAGTCTCTGTCTCAAGTTTTCTACTATCGGCCACTTAAATAAAAGGATTAAGGATTTTTGATCAATAGAAATTTGACTATGCTTCCCACATAAAGAACTATGGAGATTGGACATTATATTTTCAACATGATTAAAAATATTAATTGGTGAAAGAAATAAATCGCCATGTGTGGATCTCACGAAAGAAAAAGAATAATATTATTTATAAAATAGGAAAGATACGCAATTTATAATCATATACATATTCTTAGAAATATTATTTTACATTCAAATAGATTAAAACATTTTATGTGCTTAAACATATTATAATAATTAATATATAAATAATTAAATAATTTTTTTTAATAGTATGGAGAAATTAGCGCAAGGGAAATAAACTTTTAAGTTTCTAAATTATCTAAAAGTACTTAGGCATAAAATTTAATTAATGTATGAGAAATATAATAAAATAAGATGCCTATAGAGTTCGTATAATTTTTTTAACAATATACTATATGAGTTCGAGGATATAAATTGAGAGAAAAAAATTAAATTGAAAGTGAACTCATCAAAGGCAACACTCACGTCATCCCAATTTTAAAGGTCTGTTTTGACCAACTTATAAGCTTAAATGAGATTTGAAAAAATTAAAAAATATATAGTACATGTTTCATAGTGGTTATTGTTATTAGTTATATTAATATTGTCTAAAATTGGAGAAAATATTCTTGAAAAAACTTACTTATATACAAAAGGATGTAACCGAAAAAGGAAAGAGTTCTTAAGATTATTATTTTTTGAATATGAGATGTTGGAGATAAGTTGATATATAAATTGTTAATAACAAAAGTTTCCTTACTTGAGATAGTTAACCCAATTTTGAAGGTCCATTTTGATCAAATTATAAGTTCTAAATGAGTTTTGAAAATATAAAACTTTTAGCATTTGATATATTGTAGTTAATCATTATTATGGTGATACTTTAACTGAGTAATTTAGAAAGAAAAAGAGGTTCTTTATTTGTTGAGCAAAGAAGAAAAAAGTTCATCTTTAGGAAAATAAAATCTATTATGGCATGTCTCAAGATGAAAGAAGAAATAATAGTTATGGGAGACATTCAATATTGTACTTGATGCTACAGATACATGCCTATATTATGAAAATATTGATGAGTTATTTTTACTAAATATAATTATTTTTATATATGAATGCATATAAGGATGCTAAAGTTAAAACTGTACATGACTGCACAAATAATGGATTATCATGTTATATCTAGAAGTTCACATGTTCTTGAAATTATATATATATATATTGATACGGGCCAAATGTCCAGGGGTATATCGATAATTTAACACGTCTCCGACTCGGGTCGGGGCGTCTACCGTGGCCAAAGCCTTATCTGATAGAGTGAAAACTTCAAAAAACTTATTCCCCCCCCTTCTCATAGTTTTGACTTGACTTTAGCCTACCGGTGCCCGGCCCATAATATGAGCACCTTTGGGCGGAGTTTTCTCAATCCCAGCTAACTACTAGAAGAAAGAGATAGAAGCCAAGAAGATATCGACATAGAAACTTTCCTTTATATAAGTTAATATAAAGAAAATAAGGATCAAAGAAACTACTAGGCGGGGGTTGGTGGATTTAAAAACTGCACTCGACTATGGCGAACTGCCTACGTACGCAGATAGTTAGGATCAAGTCTATTCGTAGTTCGACGATGAGGTTACTCTCTCTTGCCAGTGTATTTTTTACTGGAGGAGTAGGTAATCTTCTATGATAGTCAGCTGTTTTCTCTCTATGAATGTCACATGTTCAACCCCGTGGGGTGGAGGAACCGTTCCAATTCACGACAGACTAGGTTGAAGGTTGGTTTTTGTATAGGCTGCACTCGGTTACTTTGAGCTACCTACGTACCCAAGCGATGTGAGATCAAGTCAATTCGTAGTTTGTTATTGGGGTTACTCTCTATTACCAGTGTGTTTTTACTGGGGGAGTAGATAATGAGCCTCTCCCAGCTCTTTTGTGGTATTTATAGGGAGTTGGTTATGGGCTATGGGCTCTTAGGCCCTATCTTGCTACCAGCCCAATAGGCGTAATTTAATTATTATTATTATTAGGCTAGAAGAATAGCCTTTGCATGCTTAATGGGTTAACCAGCCCCTTTTGGACTTGGCTAATACTTTACCTGCAGGCTTTGACCTGCGGTAGACACCCAACCCAAGTCGGAGACGTGTTAAATTACCGATATACCCCTAGACATTTTTAGCCTGTATCATATGCCCCCCGCTCCCGGGTTCGAAAGACACTCGAGAGCAGAGGTGATCCCGCTTAGGCAGGATCGATTAATTTTACTATATGATGGGTAGTGGGTCATAAAGGCCCCTCACCTACTTCTTACTTAAGTGAGGGATGGAGGTGGGTCTAGCCCTCACATCTCATTCATTCAATCTCCTCTTCTCAAGAATTTCTCTTTCTAGGAGCTTCATTTCCTCAATCATGGGCAAGACTCAAGGTGATCAAGGTAATGACAACATTTGTAATTTTGTTTTCTCCTTTTTGTCTAAGGCGTCGCGATCATAGCTTGGGAGTTAGCTTATTTTTCCGACCTTAACTTAGATGGTTGAGTGTGAAACCTCCCCGCTCTTGAGAATCCATTCGTTCGGGGTATTGCGCGATTCTCCCGAGGGACGGCCGTTGGCGAGGCCTGACCTGCACCTGTGGGTGTAGCGTCATATGGATTTTTGAGAATGTCCCCGACACCAGTGATGGTGAGACCGACGCTGGGGGTGGTGCAGACATGTGAGGCTGTGGTCGCCCTCTTAGCTAGTAGACCCTTTCATGCTCTCACCCCTCGAAGTTTAGTTATCTTTCTTTCCTGAACTATTTTTATGTTATTTGCCGCAAGACTTGTTCTTGTTTGCCCATGTGGGTATATGTTGCTTTGTAGCCTCTTGAGGTATATTGGATATTTTCCATCTTTTGACATGTTTGTCTTTTGATATTAGCTATCTTTGCTATAGTACCTTGCTACTTCATGAGCGTTAGATTTGGTAATCTTATAATTTTTATGTTTTTTTCTCCACAATGAGTTTTTTCTTCTCCATGCTTTGTGAAAAACTAATCGTTAGAATGATTTGTGAAAAGCTAGCCGTTAGCTTCTAATATCCCACATGCCCCCTACTCCTTAATATGAAAATCAAATTCAAGAGTAAGAAACCCTAGTGAGGATTTATGATGGGAGCTATAGGCTTGACTAGCTCGTGATGTTCTATGTTCAAGAATTACACCCCGACCTTTGTTAAGATGGCAGGGGGTGAGTTCTTTTCTTAGTTTTAATTGAGAGGTGATAGCTCACCTTTTGCCTTAACCGGCGTAATGCAATGAGCGTGGTACTCGTTCCTTATTGGCGAAGGCTTATTTACCTTTCTGATGTTTATTTTATGTATAATCTCGTTCCAGAATCTTAATGGGAGTGGGGAGACCTACCATAGGTCCTCAGCCTCTCTCGATATTGCTGGAGGGATTATGGGGTGACCCTTCCTCGAGCGAGCTTTTACAGCTCGGGGAATTCTCACGGTGTCACCCGTTTTGACCTCAAATGGGGTCGCGAGTAATTTTGCCACGTTTCGTGAGTGAATTTGGCTAAGTATTGGGGGTGTGATAGGCACTCAAGTATATGTTTGGCGCGTGGTCATCATTGTTAAACGTTAGCAACAAGCATCTAGGTTGTA
This sequence comes from Buddleja alternifolia, assembly GCA_019426215.1. Lineage (NCBI taxonomy): Eukaryota > Viridiplantae > Streptophyta > Magnoliopsida > Lamiales > Scrophulariaceae > Buddleja > Buddleja alternifolia. The sequence continues at coordinate 37,234,749 of CM033403.1, forward strand.
TATCTAAGTGCTAAAATAAACTAAGTAATAGCCTCTATCGGATGAGATATCTCCAAGGGTCATTTGTTCTAGGTGTGCTATAATCACCTAGAGGTAATAGTCTACCCTTTAATCAAGTTCGCATGCTTTCATGCCAAGGTAACATGCATCATAAAAAACGAAAAGGAGGGTGCTCGCCAGCACTTTAATAAAAATATTCAATCATCAGATCCGAAATAAACTAAGGGGATGCCCGTGGGCATCTCAAGCATATAACGTTCGTGGGTCCATTTAGGCACCTCAAACTTAAAGTAAATAAAATTTCAACACTTGGTTCGTGACCAACATGATATTGTCTTTTAATTGAATTAGGGGATAGAGTAGAGTTTTACCTTTCAATACCTCTCGGGGCTTATCCATTAATTGGACCCTAGGAGTCACATACCATTACGTCTAGCTCGATTGTCGAGGCACTGGGCTGCTCAGTGGGAGTCCTTGGGCTGCTTGGACCCTGGCCCCCGAGCGAGTCTCTTGGAGCGAGACTATGTTGATGGCGGCTAGCTTCCCTTTGTCAGTGAAATCTTGTTGTCATACTTCCTTTTCGGCTTTTTTAGTGCGCTTACGTAGCATTCCCGGGCAGTTTTGATGTCTCTGATGGCTTCTCCAATTCCCACGGCAGTAGGGAACTTGATCTTCAAGTGGTCGGTTGAAACCACTGCTTGGAACAGGTTTAAGCTCGGCCTCCCCAAGATAACATTGTAGGCGGAGGGGGCTTTGACCACCAAAAATTTGACCATCTTTGTGGATCGCACAGGGTAGGTGCCCAATGAGACGGGGAGCGATACTTCTCCCAGTGCCTCCACTGTCTCTTCGGTGAACCCAGTAAGTGGGGTGTTAACGGGATGAAGTTGAGCGTTGTCAATCCCTAGTTGGGTAAAAGCGTGGTAGAAGATTATATCTGCCTAACTTCCGCTGTCCACTAGCACTTTCTTCCCCCAGAAATTCGAGATGGTTGCTGATATCACCAAAGCATCATTCACTGATGGGATGCATTCTCCCAAGTCTCGTTGCCCGAACTCGATGGTGTGAAAATTAGGCTCTATCTGATTAACTTGCCCACCGGGTGTGTAACTCAATGCATGCAGCCCTGTTGCTGCCCTCAATGAGGCCTTCCTCGCATTCGCTGAATCTCTCCCAGCCGAGCCACCCAAGATCACCCCTATGATTCCATTCACTGGGGGTTTTCCATTTCAGAATCTGTCGCCAAGGGACCATTTTTGCCTTCATCTCTGCCCCTCGGTCTCTGGGGTGTCTGTACGGTTACTTCGGATGGGGCAACTATCTCTTGAAGGTAATCTCTCTTGATCAACTTCTCTATCTCAACTTGCAAGTGGTGGCACTCCTCGGTCGTGTGGCCTTTGTCCCTATAAAATCTGCAATACTTGTTGGACCTGAGGCGGCTGAGGCTATCCCTCATCTTCTTAGGCCAGGAGACTATTCCTTGCTGCTCGGCGATAGCTAGTACTCACTCTCTTAAAAGTGTAAGAAGAGTATATTTCTCAAAACCCGAAGGAGGTATAGGCTTTCTCTGCTTTGTCTCTAGCGATTTGTCATCGTCTCTGGCCTTTCTCTTATTGCCACCGCCCTTACTCTTGAGTGGGCCAACAGTCTCTTCAATTCTTATATACTTCTCAGCTCTTGCCAACAATTCTTCCATAGTTGATGGGGGCTTTCCAGTGATTGACTCCTTGAACCTACCATTGTGCAGATTTCTCTGTATAATTCCAGACAATAGCTCATGATTCAAGTGCGGCACTTCTGATACCGCGTTAGAGAAACGTTGCACATACTCTCTCAAGGACCCCCTCCTTCTGAACCACCGTGAACAGAAAAGATGTTGTCTTGGGATACTTCTTGTTCATGGAGAAATGATTAAGGAAGCGCCCAGCTAGCTGCTCAAAGCCCGTGATGGTTCCGACTGGCAGTCGGTTGAACCAGCTCAGGGCCCTTCCTGAGAGGGTGGTCTAAAAGATCTTACAGTAAGCTGCGTCGCTGATGTTGTACATATCAGCCTTTGCGTTGAACTTGTCAATGTGTTCCTGGGGGTCTCCCGCTCCTTCATACTCGCTCAGGTAGGGTATCTTCAACCCGGGCGCTAATGATTCTGCCGGAATTACCATGCAGAACGAACTTCTTCTCGGAGGAGCCACGGCCAGTGGCACCAACTGTATATCCTCATATCGCTCGATGTTCTCCGAGCTCATTACGTGGCGAATAGCGTGCCTGTGACGACCATCCTGCCTCGGCAAAGCCTTCTTAGGGGTCAGAGAGGCTTGTCCCCGGCGAGGAGACTAAAGAGATGTTATATTTCTATCTCTTTCTCTAGGTGGCCTCTCATGCGATGAGACCACGCTGTTCTTCTCTCTCTCCCTGGCTGCCCCATTGACGGGAGAATTGGATCGTCTCGAGCCAATCCCACGGGGGGTCAGGGATTCATGACCACGGAGGGGAGATTGGCCAGGCGCTCCTCGGTGGGGGCGACTCTTCTCGCGAGGCTCCGGACCCTGGCGACCAGATGGAGGGGCCAGATCTTGCGGCCCCTTCTCCTGAGGTTGGGGAGCCTCATGACGGTTTCTTGCTTGGAGGTCTTGCCTTCTACTGACTGATGCTCGTGACAGATGTTTTTGGGCGTATTGCTATACCGCCCTTGCAGTCGCGCGAACAGAAGCATCCTCGACCAGAGCCAGCAAAACCTCTTGGGTGATTTCGAATACGCTGGAAGCAGGAGGTGGGATCACCGCTGGTGTTGCAGGTGGCAATTCTTGCTCATTCACCTGGGGATGAGCAATAGTAGTCTCGCCGTTGGCTGGCGCGTTAGGAGGATTTTCTCCGCCCACTTGAGTGTTAGGCTGGTCCTCAGATGTTTGGTTCAGGAACTTCATTGGCCATAGCTGGCTGACCATTGTTCGTCATCCTATCTCCAGTAGTAAGTGCTTGCGACCTAGTTTGCATGCTCAGTGGCTGGAACGCATTTCCCACAGATGGCGCCAATCTGATGATGGTAAAAACCGTCGTCATATATATATATATATATATTGAATTATTAGAGAGAGTGATAAAGGAAAGAAATTGATCTACTTGTGTGGAGTACACAAATGAAAAACCGATTAGTGATCATATGTATGAATATGTAAAAAAAAAAAATATTATTAAAAGAAATTGAGATGATTTTTAAACATATAAACGAAATGTTATCAGAAATATATATAAAAATTAATTAATTATTTTTTTGAACAATTATTAATAAATAATAATTAAATTTATTTGTCAATAAACTAAATACATCGATGTATGTTCTTGATATTGTAATCATAAATTTTATAATTCTTTGCATCAATTTCGCTCCTCATTATACGCCCACGTGCAACGCATGTGATAATTTCTAGTGTGTGTATATATATATATATATATATATATAATTTAGTTAATTAAAGAAGATTAATTGAGATATACATGCAGGGCGGTTGGGAAGTCAAAATAAATAAATAAATGGCCTTTGATTAATTTATTATCGGTGTTTGAAGGAAGCTGGAAAAGGTGTGATGTGATGATGAGTTCCTGCCTTCCTTCCTTGGAAGCCCAAAAATGAAGAGGAAATGGTCTTGGTAACCCACCCACCCAAGGGCAAAATAGGCCATTAATTAAATTAAAAAAATAAGAAACTATATATTATGAATTGGTACTCACAAGTTAGGTATTGGGTAATTCTATAGGTCTAAATTCAAAGTTGCCTTCCTACGCATTTTATTGAGTATAAGTATACCCCTATTAATGAAAGGACGATGATGATATCAATATGAGATGCAAATATGTATATATAAAGCGACATTCTTTTGTATTAAAATCACAAAGTCAGACGCCATTATATTACCATCCTACTAAATGAGGAGTTGATGATTAATCTTCCCATGCAGTGATGCAGATGTAATGCGACTCAGTAATCTTAATTAATTATTCGTCAAACATTAAATGACCACATGAACTAAATCGCCACATATATATATTATAAAAAAAATTCTCTCTCCTCGTGAGAGTTCTATCTTGCTCTTCATGAGCGTCTAGGGTTAGGGTTTTTTCATTATTCTTTTTCAAGTAGGAGACTGCTGTGAGCGATAAATGAGAGTTCTTGTGAAATTCTTTGCTTAGTCTAGGCATGCACGAGCGTTTGGATGTCCAAGATTGTTGATTTAGTGTGGATCTCGGTTTTGCTAGTGAGAGTTTTTCTTGCTCGGTCTAGATTTGCTGCTGCGCTTTGTGTTTTAGAGTCTTCTTCATTGGATTGCACCTGTTCTTTCCCATTTTTCATTTAGCGTCTTCCTTACCTGTTTCTTTTTTTGCGTTCTGTTATCGATTTGTTTCCTTTTTCGTTCTTTCTAGGGTTCTAAGTTTTGGTGGTTTATTTCTTCTGTTGCAGTGTTATCCCATCGGATTTAAGGAATCGTGTTCGGAGTCATCTTCCGGAAGGATAGTGTTAAGTTTTTGCTTTGTGGTTACCTGGTTTCGGCTTGAATGGACAAAGAGATAGAATGAATGGCTGAGCGGCTATCCCTTTCGGATTTGGAGGCTAGGAAGTTCAAGTTACCGGACGGGGTTTGGGGGGAGAATAAAAGGGAGTATGATCTTTGTTTGGTGGGCAGGTTTTTACCTTCACGTCATTACAATTTTGCGGCGGTAAAAGATACATTTATGAACGCTTTCAACCCCACTAAAGGTATCGAAGTAGAAAGGCTGGAGAATGGAAGGTTCTTATTCGTGTTTAAGCATATTGTTGACAGGGATAGGGATCTCTCAAGGGGTCCTTGGAATTTTCGTAATGATATTATCGTCTTGAAAACTCTCTCTGAACGGAGGATCCAAATACCACGGAGCTAGATTGGACTGATATGTATGTTTATGTTTATGGGCTGCCAATAGGGAAAAGGACGAGAATATGACCGAATTTAGTGGAAATCGAATAGGTTCGTTCAAAGATGTTGATTTGGAAGAGTATGGTCAAAATAGAGGTGCACCTATGCGCATTCGAGTCAGCATGAATGTTATTAAGCCTCTACATAGATTCATGATGCTTCAATCTTCAGATGGCCAGGAGGTTAGGGTAATGTTTGCTTATGCGAAACTGGCTATTTCTGTTACCTATGTGGCAAACTTGCTCACACGAGCGACTTTTGTGACTCTTGTGATCTCCGTTATGAAGAGGGCTTTGTGGACCCGGGAAATGATACCCCTTTCAATTCGGACCTTCGCACACCACCCCATAGATTCCCTCCTCCGGCTAGTCGTTTCGCTATGACATGAGGAACTAGTTGGCGGTCTTTGACTCCGAGCGAGCGTGGTAAAGGACAGTGGCAACTGAGACGTGTGGGGTCTCCATCCCACCTCTCGGATTCCTTGTCTTTTTCAAACTCATTAGCTCGGTTCTATTCACCCCAAATGGATCTCTTGTTTAACACTGATTGCTTTCATAATGATGCTAGACAATGGGAGGAGTCGGGTGAGACAGATTCAAGATTGTCAAGGAACCCGCTTTTTGACAATATAGGGGTGATTAGCAAAACGGTCCCGGCAACGTTTCCCTCTTCTCCTTTAATTAATCCTTCTCCGAAAACGCCTGCTGCCACAAACAACTCACCCTACAACCCCACTAGTACTCAAAATCCAAACCTATCTTTACCTAGTATTCAAATCCGAACATCCCTAAATGACGTCCAAACCACATCTTTCATTCCAATACCCCAAAATCTTTCCCCTCCAAATATGTCCAGCCCTATCCTGATCAATATACCTCTCCAATTTTTCAGTACCCCCTTCTTCGAAAAACTAAGATAATGAAACCGCGAAGGGGCTGAGGACGTGGGATTTTACTGCCCCAAGAACTCAAAACAAAATTCATAGAAATGAAGAAGTCCAGGTTGAACAGAAGGAAGTAGCAAATAAGAAACAGGTAACAGATAATCAAATGCTGGTTCCATTCATCATGAATTTCCTAGTTTGGAACTGTCAAAGCTTAGGGGGAGCCGAGGCAGTTCGTTAGCTAGTGGACTTTGTCCGCCTTTATAATCCCTCTTTATTTTTTTGTCTGAGACCAAATGTAAATCTAGAAAGTTTGAAGATCTGAAGTTTTGGTTAAATATGTTTGGAGTAAACGTGGATTCTATTGGTATCAGTGGTGGGCTTGGATTGATATGGGATAAGAAGTTGGATGTGCAGTTACAATCTTTATCTAAGAATCACATAGATGTGCAAGTTTACCCATATGATGGTTCTAATCATTGGTGATTCACAGGATTCTACGGAGAACCTGAAGTGGTATGGCGAAAGAATTCAAGGGAACTAATCTCTTGGCTTAAATCTGAATGGCACACCCCTTGAATCATGGCGGGGGACTTTAATGAAATGCTAAACCAGGAGGAGAAGGAGAGGGTCAGACCGCAACCGATTTGGCAAGTTGATATATGTTATTTTTACACTAGTTTTCTCCCGTTTATCAACTTAGTTTTGATTGTTTCCTTGATAATTTGATCACATATGATGCTTTGATCCTTATCTTCTCATATTTTATAGAATAACATAACATTTGGAGGAAAAGAACAAGGATTGAAGGTAAATCATGCATAAAGATACAAATTGTCTGCGCAGTGATAGAGTTTATTGAATAGAGTTCTCTACCAATGTCCAAATTACACACTTGATTTACCAATGGAAATATAAGAGGCAAAGGTACATTTCTTATGTTGAAGACAAAGATCATATATGTAAGGAAGGAGGTGAAAACGTCATCGGAAGAGACGTCTTATGATGGAGTTTTCTCATTCAGTGACTTGTGAGACGATTTTGTCATCTTTAACATTTTATTTAGGCCTAAGTGTCTTCTTGAGAGTTGTAGATATTTTTTTTTAGGATTCTACAGCATCTTGAATCAGTGTATTCCGACATCGGTAGAGAAAGTTATGCGAAGTTTACCAAAACTGGCTGGAGCAGCAGGGGACGAACGCCGCGGCGTTCACATGCAGTAGCCAACGCCGAGGCGTTCAACAAGCGAACGCCGCGGCGTTCGCGGCAGCGGGTTGGCCTATAAATACCCCTTTTAGCCATTTTTTACCCTAACTCACCATAGATAGCAGCAGCCACGCCAAAAGAGAGGGAGAGGGAGCTTGGGAGCGTGATTTTGAAGGTCAAAACGTCTACTTGAAGGCCCGGATTCGTGAGAAGACGGAGAATTCAACAAAGAATCCACATCTCTACAAGAATTAGGGAGTTTTTACATATTTATTTCTTGAATTTGTTCAAACCTCTTATGACTTGTATGATTTATATTTGCACTTTTGACATGAATATGAGCTAAACTTGTTTGATTGAGGCCATGGATAGGCCATTTATGTTATTTTGATTGTTGGTTTGTTGGTTTTTATTGGATTAATTTTGGTTTTAGCTATGTATTCAATATTTGATCTCAATGCTACATTTGCTTGATCACCAAGTGTTTGATAAAATGCCTAGGTTAGAGATCGAGAGATAATAACCTAGGGAAGATATAAACATTGAATACCCTATAGTTAAACCGACTAGAGATAGACTCAGTTTCTTTAGGTGGCTTTCCATTCACTTGGGGAATTCCTAGACCTTAAATGCATCTTTGTTAAGACGGGTTTTCATATAGAGATATATAGGAAATCGTTAACTAAGGTAGGGTTGCTATGCCAAGAGATTGGGTAGTACGTATGTTAGGGAATTTCGCCTTGGCTAAATCCATCTAATAATCCAATAGAACCTTAATCACAATCGAAATACATAAATGGTTGAACCATGTGCCTTAATCGCTTCTCTTCTATCGTTTCTTCCACTTATTTGGTTATATCTCATTTTAGTGCTTAACTTAGTTAAATTAGTTTAAATCAAACCTTTTATCGACCGATCTAACTTAGAATTGGGTAATACAGTAGTCTTGGTACTTAGATTATAGTTGTCCCTGCGGATACGATAACCCCAGACTTGAACATCCACTTTACTACTTACACGATCTAGTTCTCTTGCTAGGATTTTGTCGTGTCACAAATGAGAGATTTCCATCTTGCTTTGGAAAAAGCCGAGCTAACTGACTTCAGCTATGTGGGAGAGAAATTAACGTGGAGCAATCGCAATGAAGAGCCTCATACGGTTAGAATGCGGGTAGACAGGGCGTGTGCGAACTTTTTGTGGGTGAATAGGTTTCCTAGGAACCAAGTTCCCCATCTTGAGATGGCGGCATCAGATCACAATCCACTTTTTATACAACTTGACCCGCCCGAGCAACCGGTTCAGAGGAAAAATAAAAGAATGTTTCGGTTTGAATCACTATGGATGCATTCCTGTGAATGTGAACATGTTATCAAAGATTCGTGGGATCCGATTGGAGGGGACGACCCTAACATACATGCATGGAATAACAGAAAAAAGTGCAGGGTTGGTTTGCTCTATTGGAGTCGTATGTCTTTCGATACTATCTCGAGGCGGATTGGAGCCTTGGAAAAGAGACTTATCGAACTTGGTAGAGGGCGGATAACTCTGGATGTTAATCTGGAAATTAAAGACATTCGAAATGAACTGGAAGAGATTAGAGCTCAAGAAGAGAAAGGGTGGCATCAGAGAAGTAAAATGCATTGGATGTGTGTTGGGGATCGGATTACTACTTTCTTCCATGCGTGTGCTTCGGAGAGGAGACGTAGAAATATAGTGACTAAACTTCGCGATGAGTTTGGGATTGTTCGGGATAAGGAAAGTGATATCCAGGGGATAGTGCAACACTATTTTAAGCTTATTTTTTTGCCTATTCAACCTGACCCGGAGCTCATGGAAGAAGTTCTTAACGTTATCCAACCTAAAGTGACTCTGGATATGAATCAACGACTCCGCGAGGATTACAATATAGCCGAAGTCACTACTTCTCTAACTCAGATGCACTCTTTCAAATCTCCGGGCCCTGACGGTATGTCCCCTATATTCTTTCAGCGTTTCTGGCCTATTGTAGGTTATGATACCTATCGGTGCATTTTTAATTTTTTAAATAATAAAATTTTCCTTGCTAAAATCAATTTTACGCATATCGTCCTTATTCCTAAATCTGATAGCCCGGAGAATATGACTCAATTTCACCCTATTAGTTATTACTGTATAAGCTAGCCTCAAAAACCATTGCTAATAGACTAAAATTCTGTCTTTTTACCATTATCTCTGAATCTCAGTCGGCCTTTATCCCGGGCAGACTCATATCTGACAATATTCTTGTAGCGTTTGAGATTACTCACTTTCTGAAGCACAAAACGTGGGGCAAAGAAGGACAGGTGGCTATTAAGCTGGACATGAGCAAGGCCTATGACCAGGTGGAATGGACTTTTCTGGAACAAGTCCTGGTAAGGTTAGGTTTTCATAAGGCATGCATTGACTTAATAATGCGTTGTGTGAATTCAGTCTCCTACTCTTTCCTTTTAAATGGGTCTCAATTTGGTTACGTTATTCCTCAAAGGGGTCTCCGTCAAGGGGACCCACTCTATCCTTACCTTTTTTTTTGTCGCAGAGGTGTTTAGTTCTCTCTTACAGGCAACTGAAAATCAGGGGCGAATCCAAGGAGTGGTAGTGGCTAGACACGTTTCTCGGATATCTCATCTTCTTTTCGTGGATGACACGGACATTTGTACTCCGGCGACATAGGAGGCTATGATGTGTATTCGTGATATTCTTAGAAAATACGAGCTAACTTCAGGATAAACGATTAACTTGGAGAAATCATCAATGGTGTTTAGCAAAAACTCACTGGTGGAAGGAAGAGAGGAGCTGGGACAAATCTTAAGAGTCGAGATAGTGGAGAAGTTTGACAAATATTTAGGGTTACTCGCGGTGGTCGGGCATTTGAAGAAAGCAGTTAAGATAAGGGAGAAGATAAATAAGAGATTTCAAGGGTGGCATGCGCGTTTCTTATCACAAGCAGGGAATGAGGTGTTACTTAAAGCGGTTATTCAGGCAATCCCTACGTATGCTATGAGTGTGTTCAAATTACCTGATGGCTTGCTCAAGGAAATTGAAGCATCAATGGCAAATTTTTGGTGGGATAATCGACAAACTAAGAAAATCCATTAGATTGCATGGGATAAATTATGTAAGAGTAAAGCTGAGGGGGGCTTAGGGTTTGCGAAATGAAAGCCTTTAATCTTGCGATGCTGTCGAAACAAGGGTGACGGATTTTGCAAAACCCGATGTGCCTTTTGAGTCGTCTACTTCGAGCATGGTATTTTTAGGACTCCTCTTTCATCGAAGCTGAACTAGGGGTAGGGGCTTCATTTGCATGTAGGGATGGCAATGGGGTCGGGTCTAACAAGTACCCGCCCCGTATGGGGCAGGTTTGAGTCCAAAAAAATGGGACCGGGTCTGGGTCCGGGTCCGAGTATCAAAATTTAAGACCCGACCGGGTCCGGGTCCGAGTATCAAAATTTAAGACCCGACCGGGTCCGGGACGGGTAATAAGTCTAGGTGATACCCGCCCTAGACCCGGACCCGCCCTTGTTAGTATAATAATATTATTTTTAAATTTTATATATATAATTATTATTAATATTTGTAAATTATATAAACAGCAAGCCCTCATTCTCTTACATCTCACAATTCAAACGCAGCCAAACAGAAGAGTCATTGGGGTGGGGGAAGGGACACGGGTGAGGGGGGCAGAGATCTTGGCCCGATCCAGATCTGTTGCTGAGATGGAGACAGCGGCGGGACTGGAGCAGTGTACAGTGGAGGATGGCTGGCCGACGGTGGCTGGGGTTAAGAGTGACCGGGGGGCAGGCTACGGAGATGGTGATTAGGGTTTGGTGAAGAAGAAGGAAGAAGAAGAAGAAGATGCAGATCTATGTTCATGAATGAAAATATGAAATTAGCGTATGTAGAGGCTTTGAAAATTTTAACTTTCGGCTGAAAAGTTGGTGGGTTTAAAGTGAATCATGGCAACGACCAATGGTAGGTAATCATTATTGGTTTTTCTATAAGTTTTATTTGATGGTGGGTGTTAAAGTGAACTAGTTGCCTTTTTTTGTTCGTTAATTTTTGTTTCAAAAAAACAGAATAAGCTGGGTCCAGGGCGGGGCCGGGTAATGACTAGGTCCGAAGCGGGTCCGTGTCTGAAAATTTTTTAATGGGGCGGGTCCTGAGTCCTGCAATACCCGCCCCATACCCGCCGCGTTGCCATCCCTATTTGCATGGAAAAGTATTATGGAGGCTCGGGATTTGCTTTTTGAGGGACTGTGCTGGAGCATTAGATCAGGGACTCATGCTCGTATTTGGACCTCTAAATGGTTGCCAAGAGAGGATATTCACACTATTATTACACCAGAAAATACCCTTCCCATAGATGCGCGAGTTAATCAACTGATAGACCATGACACGGGGTGGTGGAATGTTCCTCTAATAAATGAGATTTTTTAGCCTGAAGATGTAGAGAATATCCTCTCAACACCTCTCGGTAATCTACAAGCACCGGATCGGATTATATGGAATGGAACAAGGAATGGAAAGTTTGTTATGAATGACACTTATCACCAAGCTTGAAGAATGATCTCTAGACAGCTGTTCGCATCTTCGAGTCGACTGATCGTTGTGAGGAACCATTGAAGCTTTATTTGGAAAGCACGGGTGCCACCAAAAGTAAGGATTTTTGCATGGAAAATGTATAATAATGCCTTACCTACTCTTGCAAATCTTCAACATCGGCGAGTCAAAGTGGAGGAGACCTGTTCAATGTATGGGTTGCATGAGGGGGATATGGAACATATTTTCATTCAATGCTCCTTTCCTCATTTGGTTTGGGGGCTCTCGCTGATCCCGTGGGCTGTGGTTTTGGATTGGAGGAATAATGCACAAGAGTGGATGCCTGGAGTTCATAGTAGGTTAGATAGAGAGGATTTCAGCTTTGTCTTGGTTAACACTTGGTTTATTTGGCACTATCACAATAAGAGTCTAATGGAATTTGTTACGCTGAATTCGGAAGGTCTTATGCTGCTCGGTCTTTTCTTTCTTTCTTTCAGCTCGCGATGAATTTTCAACCACGGAAAAAAAAATTCAGTGCTCAAGTGCACTAGCTAGCGCCTCCAAGTGGACGGATTAAGGTAAATTTTGATAGAGCTACCTTCTTGAATCTGTCTGAAATGGGTTCTGGGATTGTTGGGAGAGATGTGCAAGGGATGTGCTTAGCATGGAGTCGTCGGCGTTTTCTTTATTGCAGTGGAGTGGAACATGCGGAGTTGATGGCAGCTAAGGAAGCGATCGAGTTGGCTATTCGAGAGGGCCAGAGAAATATCATCTTGGAGGGAGATTATGTTTCTGTTATCAACCGACTTTCAAATTTAGAGGAGGACTTATCCTCATCGGGGTCTCTCACTCAACAAATTAAGACTTTGTTTCCATTTTTTTCGTTTATTTCTTTTTCTTCTATTCTTCGTAGTGGTAATTCTGTTGCTCATTTTCTTGCTCGGCCTGCGGAGATGGGTCAAGAGCCTGTTTTTGCCCTTCCTCCTTAGGCCTAGAATGCTCTTTTGTTTGACATTGTGTTTTTGCATTAATTGATCTTTACTGGTTTGCTCGATATATATATATATATATATATATATTAGTTTTAGAGGTGAACAAATTCAAAAAAAAAATCATATACATAATACACAAGTAACGTTAGTTTATATATCTCTTATAAAAAAAATGTTAGTTTATATATGAGCTATATGTGTGTGTTTGTTGTGTTAGTGTATATTCTTCTAGATACAGTTAGATCTTGTGTATAGTCTATTAGATAGAGATTGATCTTTTAGTTAGATTTCGATAGACCCAAATCTGTAAATATAGGGTCTTATTTCGGTCTATATATACGTGTATACTGTATCATTTTGTTAGAGACTAAGCTACACTAATTTCTTCAGAATTAAGGGAAGGGAATTAACCAGAAAAACACAAGGAAGAAGAAGACTAGCAATTGCTGTAATTTCATTGTCTCATCCATACGCCACTACAAACAGTAAATAACAACCAAAAACCCTAGATCCAAGGATCGGGTGACACATGTCCTCAACCATGGACTGACTCATACTAAACTGCTAAGGAAATATATTCAGTAATTTGTTGGGCTAAGACAAAACATATTCATGATTTAATTAAAATTAACCACATAAAGTCATCAAGATGGGCTGGACGTTTGTGTATCCTTTTGGGCCTCTGCATAATTGTTTCTTCTTTTGGTCCACCAGAATCATAAGTCAACCCAATTGTATCAATACCCACCCCATCTGGATCGACCTTGGCCTCAAGGTCAAAAGAAGGAAACTCAGACAAAAAAGAATGGTTGTCTTCCCAACTAGCCTCTTGCTATGTATGTCCTTCCCATTGAACGAGTAGCTCAGTGCGTGGTCCAGTCTTCATGTGAAGAACTCAGCATCCTAAAATCAGTAAGGGCTCCAATGTTGGTGCCGATGACAATGAATGAAGTGGTAGAGGGCAAATCTGGTCATTAGGGGGCGACGCACAAGATTTAAGAAGAGAGACGTGAAAGTCTCGATGGATGCAGGCGGCGGGTGGAAGTTCGAGTTCATAAGCCACAGATCCAATGCGTTTCAGAACACAAAAAGGGCCATAGAAACGTTTAGCCAACTTCTGTAAAGTCCGGCGATACATGGACATTTGACAATATGGTTGCAATTTCAGGTATACCCAATCTCCTTCTTCAAAAGATTTATCCAGACGTTTCCTATTAGCTTGAGTGATCATTCTTTGTTGAGCCTTTTGAAGATTTTGTTTCAAAACTTGCAAGATCTATTTTTTTTTAGCTAGGGTGTCTTTTAAATATCCAATCTTGGTGTGTGCAGGGTCAGGTAAGGGAAGATGCGGTGGTGGCCGGACATATAAAGCTTCGAACGGCGTCATTCCGATGGCCAAATGGAAAGAAGAATTGCACTAGTACTCGGCTAAGGGCAAACATTTGGACCATCGTTGAGGTTCTTCACTAGCGAAACAACACAGGTATGTCTCCAAACATCGATTCAGTACTTTGGTTTGCCCATCAGTTTGCGGGTGGTAAGAACTACTGTAAGACAAAGTCGTACCGTAAAGGTAAAAATTTCACGCCAGAATTAACTCAAAAACAGTTTATCACGATCACTAATAAGTACCTTGGGAATACCGTGCAGGCGTAAAATTTCCAAAACAAATACAGAGGCTAAGGAAGAAGTAGTAACTTGAATGCGTAGGGCGATGAAATGGGTAAACTTGCTCAGACGGTCAACGACAACCCAAACGACTGTTTTTCTAGAAGAATGCGGTAAGCTGGTGATAAAATCCATGGAAATTTCTTCCCAAACTCGGCTCGGAATAGGTAACGGCTGGAGTAGTCCATAGGGTAAGTGAGTGCTATATTTATTTTGTTGGCAAACTGAGCAGTGGTTAATATGTGTTTTCACTGTTTTGAACATTCCGGGCCAGTAGAATGATGATGCTAGTCGGGCGAATGTGGCTTGTATACCCGAATGGCCGCCAACAGGAGATGAGTGGAACTCGCAAATGAGAGCAGGGGTTAAGTCAGAATCGGGAGGAATAAAGAGACGGTCCCAAAAATAGAGTAAGTCACCAAGTTGGAATATTTTTTTTTGCATTCTGGCATCCTCTTGAAATTTGATGAGGAGTTGTTGTCCAACAGGGTGTGTTTTGTAAAATTAAGCCAAGCCATCAAAAATACGAGCAATGGCCACTGAAATAGCCAAGAAGAGAGATTCGGGTGTGTCCGGAACACAGGATAAGGCATCGACGACAACATTTTCGCACCCAGGTTTGTACGGGATAAGGCATCGGCGACAACATTTTCGCACCCAGGTTTGTAAAAAACCTCATAATTGTAGCCCAGAAGTTTTATAAGCCATTTCTGTTGCTCGGGAGTTTGAATCGTGTGAGTCATCAAACTTTTCAAACTCTTGTGATCCGTATAAATTCGGAAGGTCCTACCGATTAAATATTGACGCCATTTCTTTACTGATTTAGTTATTGCATACATCTCCTAAGTATAAGTGGAAGAAAGCCGCAAACGATTACACATTTTTTTACTAAAGAAAGCAATGGGACGATTACATTGAGACAGAACAGCACCAACTGCCACGCCGGAGGCATCTGTGGTCAAATCAAACGGAAGACTGAAATCTGGAAGAAGTAGTATAGGTAGTGAGAGCATAGCTGATTTTAATTGAGTAAAGGCCTATTGGGCTTCTGAAGTCCATGTAAAAGTAGTAGATTTCAACAGGTCGGTAAGAGGCCCTGCAATTGTAGCATAATGTTGTACAAAACGGCGATAAAAGCCCGTTAGGCCTAAGAATCCACAGAGAGTTGTGAGAGATGTCGGTCTGGGCCAGTCTTGAATGACCCATAATTTATTTGGATCGGCTTGGACACCCGAGGCTGATAAAATGTGGCCCAAATAATCAACCGAGCGAACGCCAAAGCAAAAAATTGATGAGTAAGCAACAATTCAAGAACCTGCTGGAGATGAAACAAATGAGTGGACCAAGAAGAACTATAAACCAAAATGTCATCGAAAAAAATAATTGCAAACTGTCGTAAAAATGGTCGGAACAAATTATTCATAGCGGATTGAAAAGTAGACGGGGCGTTCGTAAGGCCAAAATACATCTCAATAAACTCATAATGACCATCAAAAGTACAAAAAACAGTTTTGGAAATGTCGTCTGGGGCCAATCGAATTTGGTGGTACCCGGAACGTAAGTCGATTTTTGAAAAAAAAAATAGCGCCATGTAGTTCATCAATTAATTCATCAACCGTGGGAATAGGAAAATGATCACGAACAGTGATAGCATTTAAAGCCCGATAGTCTACACAAAAACGCCATGAACCATCCTTTTTTTTAACTAATAAGACCGGGAAAGAATACGGACTAGTGCTAGGCCGGATAATCCCATCCTTAATCATATCCAAAATAAGTGTAGCCATAGCCTCATTTTGGCAATGGGGGTAACAATAGGGTCAAATGTTGATCGGGCTAGAATTAGGGAGTAAGTGTATGTGATGATCGTGGGGACGAACTGGGGGTAAAGCTTTATGAGTGGAGAAAATAGTGGCAAATGATTGGAGAAGTACAGCAAGATCAGGAGGGAAATGGGCCAAGGAATCTGTGGCCATTTGGGCTTCAGGGGATTGAGTAGGCCTCATTGTGATAGCATGAAAGGAAGCAATAGAATTGGTGTGGAGTAATCTCTTAAATTGATGGAAGGTGGTTGGGGTAGGGGGTTGAGAAGTGGTACCTGTGACTGCAATCAGGGTATCATTATGATAAAATTGCATGGAAGGGATGGAAAAATCGGATAAAAAGGGGCCCAAGGTTTGAAGCCATTGTACACCTAAGACAATGCCGGCACCATGTATTGGTAATACATACAAGGGAATAGAGAATGTGTGAGACTGAATTGTGATAGGAATCGCTGGACAAAGGCCCGAACAGTGTAATGCTTCGCCATTCCCCACCATAACATCAAAAGCTTTTAAGACGTGAATAGGTAAGTCGAGGTATTGAGCAACCTGGGGTTGAATTATATTATGCGAACTACCCGAATCAATCAAAATAGAAACAGAATGACACCGAATAAGACCGGTCAAATGTAGTGTGCGGGGAGAACATTTTCCTGTTAGCGCATCCAACGAGAGATGAAAGGAGAACGAATCATGAGCCACATCCGGAGCTAAAAAGGAGGTTGGTACGGGTGGAGAAAAATCAGGAAAGGGTGGAATCTCATCAAGAGGATAGGAAGATGTGTCCGGTGGCTCGTCGTCGGCAAGAAGAAGAAGGAACTGTTCAGGTTTACAGCGATGTCTGGGCTGAAAACGATCATCGCAATTGAAACATAACCTTTTCGAGCGGAGTTTTTGCATTTCCGTCGTGGAAAGACGGGGAACAAGAAAGAAGTTTTTGGGTGGGTGGGCAGTAAGAATTTAGGAGGTGGTGTTGGAAGGAGAGGGGGAATTGGTTTGGGCGTAGAGGAACGTGAAGAAGGAAAAGGAATAAAACGGCGATCCATAAATTTGGATTCCATTAATTTAGCAAGGCCGATAACTTGTGAAATCAAAGAGGGGTGAAAAACAACCAGTTCGCGCTGAATTTCAGGCCTTAAGCCAGATATAAAACAATCCAAAATGGCTTCCGGCGACAGCCCAACAACACGGTTGCAAAGTTTTTCAAATTCCAATTGATAATCCGCTATAGTACCCGATTGCTGGAGTTTAAACAAGGCTTGTTGATGATTTTCATAAGATGACGGGCCAAATCATAGCTCTAAGGAACGAGTAAAATCATCCCAAGTGGAAAGCAACTTGTTATTGTGCACCCACTTGAACCACCCGAGCGCGGATATAGCAAGAAACCTGTTGAAGGCGCATCGGAGGGGAAATATTATAGAAATTAAAGAAACGTTCAGCCTAAAAACCCCAATCCATGGGGTCAGAACCATCAAACAGTGGAAGTTGTATTTTCGGCGGTTTCGGAAGAGAGGCCGAGTCATAGGCGGGAGGAAGTGAGGTGAAAGGATGACCAGCGGTATGGGCCGAATGTTGTGGCGGAGGAGATGACGAGGAAGCGGGATGGTGGGGTAGAATGTGAGAAGCGATCTGATTTTGGAGTTCGGTGAAATGAGAAGTGTAGTTTTCATGGCAGACTTCCATGGTGGTGTGGAGGAGATCGAGTTTGGAGGTCAAGGCAGTGATGGATTCATGAAGTTGTTGTAAATCGGAGTTGGTTTGGGAGAAGGTATTCATCGTTGAAAGAGGACGAGAACGAGAGCACCAAATGTTAGAGACTAAGCTACACTAATTTTTTCAAAATTAAGGAAAGAGAATTAACCAGAAAAACACAAGGAAGAAGAAGACTAGCAATTGCTGTAATTTCATTGCCTCATCCATACGCCTCTAGAAACATTAAATAACAACCAAAAATCCTAGATCCAAGGATCGAGTGACACCTGTCCTCAACCATGGACTGACTCATACTAAACTGCTAAGTAAATATATTCAGTAATTTGTTGGGCTAAGACAAAACATATTCATGATTTAATTAAAATTGACTACACAAAGTCATCAAGATGGGCTGGACGTTTGTGTATCCTTGTGGGCCTCTGCATAATTGTTTCTTCTTTTGGTCCACCAGAATCATAAGTTAGCCCAATTGTATCACATTTACATTCATTTAGTAATATACAATATAGATATATTACAGAGTTCAAACATTTTATGTCCTTTGAACTCTATCATGTTGCTTATACAATTATTTATATGTGTCCCCCGACTGCACTGTATGGGCATGCAAATGGGACCAAGTTATAAGCTTTCAAATTGTATTACTTACTCAATTCTTATATACATGAGCATTGATCAAAGAATAATTCTTATATATATATGAGTTAGCAACAGACAGTCTAAATATTTGGATTTGTTTGTGTATGCGCTGTGCTGCACCCGCAAAGATTTGCTTCCCCAAAATAATAATGTCCTTCAACTACTGCTCTTATAGCTATGCATCGTGTCTTTATATTATAACTTAATTTTTGGGAGACTTTTGGAAAGTTACGCAGATGTATGAGCATTAAGCATTTGTTTGGGTCATTTCTTTGGTAATGACAGAGACACACACACATAGATAGTGTCATACACCATTCCTTTTGCGGAATGGATCTTCTATCCCACAATGGTGTCACATCATTGTGGGATTGACAAGTGTCCATTTAAAAAAAAAATTGCTAATAATAATTCAAATTAATTGGACACTTGTCAATCCCACAATGATGTGATACCATTGTGGGATAGAAGATCCACTCCGGTCCTTTTGCGCCTAGTTAGTTAAACACGGGACAGGGGAAATTTGTCATTTAATTTTTTGAAGTAACAGTGAAAAAATTGGCTAGTATATCAATGGAAAATAAATGGATTTGTAGACATATGAGTATAATACAATTACAAATTAATTATTCGAGAGTAAAAATACGATTTAAATAGTCTCAAGCGCCTCACATGTTCTGAGTGAGGTGTCAAGTAACGAAGACTGAAGTCTCAAGCGTCTACATTTCTAAATAAAGTCTGAAGACTTTTCCAAGCGTCTAAACATTAAATAGTCCTCCAGGTTAAATGAAACTTTCAGTTCATGAATGAAGCGTCTATCAAATGACAAACATTCTCCTGAAGCGTCAGATTGAAAGGAGTTTAATGCAAATATTCTCAGTGCATTAAATGCCAACGGGCATTTAATTCAAATGCATTAAATGCTGATAAGAGCATTAAATGTGATAAGCACTTTCAAACGTACGAAGAAGCCACCCTATTGGACTGTCAACAATTCAAAGACTGCAGCACCAACTTTTGTGCAACAGATTTTCAGGAAAAAGGACAAAAGTTGTTCACTCGCGAAAGTGAGAGACACGCGCCCTTGCATGTGTGAAACAGACACTTTTTCCAAGAATGCCTATAAATATAACTTCAACAACAAGCCAAACATAGAACAATTATCAAGCCAAATTGTTGTTGCATTGAAGTCTCATTCCTTAAACTTTTAGAAAAGCTAGAATACTCAAGAAAATATTCTCTTTGCTTTTCATCAAATCCTGAGACAGTCAACCCAATATCTCAAACATTCTTTTTGAAGAAACTACTCTACTACTGAGATATTCCAGTTGTTTGAACTTCATCAAAATCAAACAAACCCTTTTAAAAAAAACCCTATCCAAGCCTCGTGATCTGTGTGAAGTCGAAGTTGGATACTTGCATTATTTCTGAGTGAAAGAAGCAAGGGGATTGAAGTGATTTTGAGCAGAAATCTGTGTGATCAAGGAGCTCAAGTCATCGACATCCATCTCTCTCTAATTTGTAGAAGATTCTGTGTGATTCTTTGAGAATCATTTTAGTGGATTGCCTCCAAGTGTTCGAGGAGAATAAGGACGTAGTTGGGATTACACCACCCAACTAACCTTACAAATATTGTGTCATTTACTTTTCAGTCAATTCTTTTATCTATCATATCATTGCATAAATTGATTAAGTAAAACACAATCAAAAGCTAAGCAACTAAGAAACCTCTTGTGACGCTAAAACTTTGAAGGAGAAGACTCAAAAATTATTCTGCTGTGCTAACACTGATTAAAGAACTGAACGCTTAACCTACTTGGTCAAAGTATTCAAATCTTGAAGTCTAAGTTAACTTCCTAAAAACAGTCTTCATCAGACGCTTCGCCAGAGCACCAATATTTTTAAGTGAACGCTTAAGTCAAGCGTTAGACACTTCAAGCGTCTCCCTTTCTAGCGTCCAAAAATCTTTTAGTACGAAACATTTTGAAGTCGAAAAAGACTTCAGGGTCTATTCAACCCCCCCTTCTAGACCCTTTCGTATGCCACTTGGGACCAACAAGTGGTATCAGAGCGGTTAAAATTGAAATTTTAAAATTTCCAAGCATAACTGCTTGTTTAGATCCTTTTCTTTCAAAATCTAGTTGCGTTTAAAATTTTCGATATGGCATTTGCTAAACTTCCCAAACTGACTGAATCAAATTCTGACACATGGAAAGTCAAAGCATTTACATATCTCTGTTCATGTGATGATGACATGTGTGATATTATTTCAGATGGGCCAATCAAAATATACAAAGTTATCACAAGAGCGCCTGGAGCCACGGAAGAAACTCCCGATGGTTACGTTGAGAAACCAAAACAAGAATGGTCTCCAGATGAGCGTCGAAGAGCTAATTTGGTCGTAACGCTCTATATACAGCTATTGGTGATAATGACAACTTATTTAATAAGATCAAGTCTTGCAAAACTACTAAAGAAATATGGGATAAGTTGGTTACGATTTGTGGTGGTTCAGCTCAAATCAAAGAAAACAAACTTTCCATTGCCAAGGAAAAGTTTAACGGATTTAAGATGCTACCCAATGAAACTTTAGAGCAATTGGATATAAGATTTACAGCTCTAGTTACAGAACTCACATCGTTGGGAATGGATTTACAGAACCGAGAAATGGTGGTTAAAATCTTTAGAAGCTTACCAAGTAAATTCTTGATGAAGACAACCGCTATGAGAGAATCAAATATGCTGGATCTCCTAACTCCAGAAGACGCCTTTTCAGAGCTAAAAGCATTTGAGTTTGAGTTGAATTCTGCCAGTGATATTGTGAGTAGTCCAGTGATTGAATCTGGAGCGCTTATTGCATCAATCAAAGGTAAATCGGGTAATAAAGGAAAGAAATCAGATATCAATGAGGAAGAGGAGTTGGCTTTGCTGAATAGATTCAGGAAGTTCTTGAGATATGAAAATAAAGGAAAAGGTCTTAATAATCAAGGACAAAGTTCATATCAAGCGCCTTTTCCTGTGCAACAACAGTTTCAAGCGCCTCAGTATTCTGTTCCTTCACCCCAAGCGTCTGTTCAATACCAAGCGTCTACTCAAAGTCTCCCAGCTCCAGTGGTCTCAAAACCACACATTGCAAGGTTAACAAATGAACAAAAGATGAAAACTAATCTTTGTTATAATTACAGGAAACCAGGGCACTGCCAGGTAAATTGCCCTTATCCAAACGTATCCAAGCCCTCAAGGCAGGATTACTTGGATAGAAACCAATTCAGGAGCAACCTTCGTCAACAAGGTTTGCTAGCAGAATCAGAACCAGCATCCGCACCTGAAGATTTAGAATCATCAGAAGAAAGTAGTGATGATGATGAGCCATTAGATGACTCAGCGCTAATATGTCTCATGGCCAGAGATGATGAAGCGTCTCCTGAGGTAATCAATGAATTATCAATTCCTCTTTCTTATGATGAATTAATTGACAAAGTCAAAGAATACTACAATGAATGTCAAGAAGCTGCCAAAATATATCAAAATGATCTCGATATTATTTCATCACTCACAAGAGATAAAGTGACGCTCAGAGCAGAGTTGCGAGTTCAACAACAGTGCATTGAGAAGAACCAATTGCTTGAGAGTGAAATTATTCAATTAAAAGGTGATCTTGATATAATAGTCAAGAGAGAAGCTGATTTGATCACTAGACTTGCTAAATCAGAGCAGCTCATCTCATCATTATCAAAAGCTTCTAGACAGTTGGATAATGTGACTGAAGTAACCAGATTATTTGGTGAGAAGACCGGTTTAGAATGCGATAAACTCGATAAACAATCCAATCAATCTAATGTTACGGCAAACAACAAAGGAAAGGGTGTTATCTTTGTTGAAAAAGGTTCAAAAGGTCAAACACAAAATAAACCAAGTGACAATGATAAGAGGCCAAATGAGAAAGTCAAAGGTAATTCAGGCAAGGGTAAGGCTAAGGGAAATGATTCACAAAGACGGGTTTATCCAAACGCTCAAAAGGCTAAAAATAAGACTGACCACTGTGAGTCAAGCGCTAAGCGTCCAGCACCAAAAGTGCAACCCAAGCCAGCGCCAAGGAAATATCAGCGTCAATATCCAAGACAGTCAAGATCATATTATCGATACTATGATGATTATGATTATGACTATTATTATAATCGAGGATATTATTATACACCCAAAAAGCACACACAACACAATGTGAAACCCAAAAAGGCCAATATTCCTACAATGAAGACGAGGCAAATATGGGTTCCTAAAGTTCTAATTCAAACTAACAATGTTACTAATGTTGAAGAACCCAAGCAACAATGGGTACCTAAACAGAAATAGAACTTCCCTTTTTGATTGCAGGTACCTAGAGCTAGAGCCGATACATCTGTATGGTACTTTGATAATGGATTGTCAAGGCATATGACTGGTTCCAAAGATCTTCTGACCAACTATCAAGCTGTCAATGGTCCTCAAGTTGTATTTGGTGACAACTCCAAAGGTAAAACCAAAGGTATAGGTACTGTGCATAGGGGGAACATCATGATAAGTGATGTTTATTTTGTTGAGGGTCTGAAGCACAATTTATTAAGCATAAGTCAATTCTGTGATAAAGGCTTTGAAGTTATATTCTCAAGTGACTATTGCTATATAAACGACGCTAAGACTAAGTCTACTAAATTGAAAGAAAAAAGAACTAACAACGTATATTTAGTAGATTGGGGTTCAACACTTGATAACAACCCAACATGTTTTGTTGCTAAAAGTGAATCTAAAATGGGTTGGTTATGGCATAGAAAAATGAATCACCTCAACTTCAAGACAATCTCTCAACTAATAAGTCAAAATCTTGTAGAGGGATTACCAAATGGACCATTTCATAAGGATCGTCTTTGTGACACTTGTCAAATGGGTAAACAAGTTAAATCATCGTCCAAGAGAAAACCTCATCTATCTACCTCTAGAATACTTGAACTACTTCACATGGATTTGTTTGGACCAGTTCAAACGATCAGTGTAAGCGGTAAAAGGTATACTTTGGTGATAGTAGATGATTTCTCTAGATTTAGTTGGGTGGAATTTCTTTCATCTAAAGATGAAACATGTGACAAGTTAACAACGCTTATTCGGCAACTTCAAATATTGAAAAATCTTAAGATTGCAAGAATAAGAAGCGATCACGGTACTGAGTTTACTAACAAGATTGTGGAGAAGTTTTGTGCAGAAAATGGAATACATCATGAGTATTCAGCTCCCAGAACTCCCCAACAAAATGGTGTTGCTGAGCGCCGGAACCGAACGCTTAAGGAAGCCGCTAGGACTATGTTAGCAGAATCCAAGCTCGCTCCTAGATTTTGGGCCGAAGCGATCAACACTGCTTGTTACACTCAAAACCGCTGCATGATCAACAAACAACATGGGAAAACTCCATATGAACTATGGAAGGGACGTAAGCCAAATGTTTCATATTTTCACGTCTTTGGTTCTAAATGTTTTATCCATAATAATGGATCCCAAAGCCTAAAGACTTTTGATCCTAAAACGGATGAGGGAATCTTTCTAGGCTACGCCAAGAATGGAAAGAATTTTCGCATTCTCAATAAGATCAAATCAAAGGTTGAGGAATCTATTCATGTTATTTTTGATGATGCTAACCAAGAACCGAGTAAGGTTAATTTAGATGATGTAGGAGTTGAAGATCTATGTCATCAAGTGTCTAAGATTACTATTGATGAAGATACTGATGACGATGATGAGATCTCAGTGCCACCTCCTAAGATTACTCGTGAGATTACTCTAGATAATCATGTAAGAAATGTTGATGATCATGAAGAGAATGATCATCAAGAGCACACAAGGAATTGTGAACTTGGAGCGCCTACGCAAGAAGGTAGTCAAGAGTATGTTCCTCAAGCGCCTGTTCAACCTCTTAACCCCTTCCAACCAGACAGATTATGGCTGCGTGATCATCCACCTGAGCAGATTATTGGAGATATTGAAACACCTGTTAGGACTAGAGCCGCTACGTTCAATGAGGCTATGTTCGCAAGCTTTCTATCTCAAATGGAACCTAAGAAAGTGGATGAAGCGCTAAGCAACCCAAGTTGGATTGAAGCTATGCAAGAAGAACTTAATCAGTTCGAACGAAATAAGGTTTGGATGATAGTACCAAGACCAACTCACCAAGGAGTTATTGGAACTAGATGGGTATATAGAAACAAGATGGATGAGAACAGCATTGTTATAAGAAATAAGGCCAGACTCGTAGCTCAAGGATATTGCCAAGAGGAGGGTATTGACTTTGACGAGACATACGCTCCTGTCGCTCGTCTTGAAGCAATTCGCATGTTTCTAGCGTATGCAGCGTTCAACAAGTTCATGGTGTATCAAATGGACGTGAAGAGTGCCTTCCTGAATGGTAAACTCCAAGAAGAAGTGTATGTGGAGCAACCACCAGGATTCATTAACAATCATGGTAAGGGTATGGTTTACAAGCTAGAAAAAACACTTTACGGGCTTAAGCAAGCACTCCGAGCATGGTATGACACTCTCCCTATCTTTCTTATTGGTAAAGGCTTTTCAAAAGGCAGCGTTGATACAACGTTATTTAAAATTACCAATAACGAAGACATTCTCTTAGTCCAAATTTACGTTGATAATATTATATTTGGTTCTACTAACAAGCGTCTGTGTGAGAAATTTTCGAAAATGATGCAAGAACAATTTGAAATGAGCATGATGGGTGAATTAACTTTCTTCTTAGGACTACAAGTTAAACAACTCCCTAATGGCATATTTATTAACCAAGCTAAATATACACGAGATATGATTAAGAAATTTGGTATGGAAAATGCATCATATTCAAAAATTCCAATGAGCCAAACGCTTAAGTTAGATAAAGATGAAAGTGAAAAGAGTTGATATTACTAATTATAGAGGTATCATCGGTTCACTTCTTTATCTTACTGCCAGTAGACCTGATATTATGTTTTCGGTATGCATGTGTGCACGATTTCAAGCTGATCCTAAAGAATCACACTTAATTGCTGCCAAGAAGATCCTTAAATACCTAAAAGGCACACAGAATGTGGGCTTATGGTATCCTAGAGATTCTCCTTTTGAACTAATTGGTTACTCAGATGCAGATTTTGCAGGTTGCAAAATAGATCGTAAAAGCACTAGTGGTACTTGTCAATTTCTAGATGATAGGTTAGTTTCATGGCATAGCAAGAAACAACAATCCATAGCTACCTCCACAGCCGAAGCTGAGTATGTAGCTGCAGGAAGTTGTTGTGCACAAGTATTATGGATGAGGCAACAACTTAGAGACTATGGAATAATCCTAGGTCCAACCCCCATTCATTGTGATAACCAAAGCGCTCGAGCCATGACTCAAAACCCTGTTCTTCATTCCAGAACCAAACACATTGACATTAGATACCATTTTCTTCGTGACCACGTTCAAAAGAAAGATATCTCCATGCACTTCATTGGAACTGACAAACAATTGGCAGATATCTTCACCAAAGCACTCAACGAACAACGTTTTCTCACTTTGAGAAGTGAACTAGGTATAATTGATTTAAACGCTTAATCATCAAGCATCATACTTTATTAGACATATAATTTAGGGGGAATCCACTTGATTTATGTCTAAAATCCTCTTTGAAAAACAAAACAAATGGTACAAGTTATCAAATTTAGGGGGAACCTTAAAATTGTACTTGAACATAACTGTAAGCGTCAATGATCAAAATTTTCAGATGCATGATCATCAACGCTCAGTATTATTTTTGCATAAAATATTGGACGCTCAAACATAAAAAGGACTTTGACTTTAAGCGTCTATATTACAACAGTTATAATGAATACCAACCAATGGTATCAAGTTAAGCGATGAATCAAGTCCAATCAACTCTTAATATAAAAATATTTTCTTTACAAGCCATGCATAAAGTTTACAAACTTCTTTCGAAGTAGTGGGTAGACTCAAAAGTCTATTTTGTACTCTACTCGCACGCTTCTATCACATCAAACTGGCGGATAATCAAAAGTTTCTTTTCAAAATGACGGTTCAGAGATAGCACATGTTTGTGTACGTGTCAGTGTACAAACGGGCGCGTGCATTACACTCTGAAAATGCCAAACGTTTTTAAAATTTTAACTCGGATGCCAAATCTTTATATATGAGAATTACCAAATGTAACTTCTCTCTATTACACAAATCTCGCGTCCGCAGTTAATGAATTTATGGCTGAGATTCATAGCTCGTTACACGTGTCTAAATCCTACCGAGACTAGAGAACACAAGTTTCAAAAATTCTTTACTGTGTCATTTAAAATACAATTTCTGCAGAAAGACAATTCATTTTTACTCAAACATATCTGCAAACTTTATTCTCTTTCTCTCAAAGCAAAAGAAAATCTAAGTTCATCTCTTTCACTAAAAACAAAAATGGCACCAAAGAAATCTTCATCTACTTCTGCTGAACTTACCATCAAGGTGACTGAAGGCCTTGTTGTCGACTGGAAATTTCTCTATGAACAACCTCAGATCAACCTAACGGACATGATGGACATGGTTGTCAAGGCTGGGCTCAAACCATTCTTGACCCAATACTCATATATGTTTCCAACTGAAGTCGATACCTTTTGGAAGACTGCTAAACTTTCAGAGAACAAGAAGTCTATCTCCTGTCTAATTCCTCTATCCAAGAAGGAGCCTCCCAAGGAATTTATCTTGTCTGCTTCCACCATTGCCAAGAACTTCAATCTTCCAAATGAGGGTGAGGCATTGGATTGCGTTACATTAAAACAGATCAAGGAAGCCTGGACAACCATGAGTGCGTACGACGATGTGCCCTACACTCAATACTTCGAAAAGAAAGACCTGGTGTCCAAATACCGGCTGTTGGCTGATTTCTGCAGCAAGATCATAGAATGCCGAGTGGGAACCTTTGATAAGGTGAACCCCGTACAATTTCAGATGATGACTGCTATACTCCTCAACATCAAAATCAACTGAAGTGAGTACATTTTTGGAAGGTTTCGGGACAGTCAAAGCGCCTCGAATAAACCTTATGAACTTATTCTAAGTGACATGTTGTACAAATCACAGTGTGTATACTCGTCTGGACTTCCGTTAAATAAGTCCAAGTTGTTGGGAAAAAGGATTTTGAATAATCTGTTCAATCCTCCAAAAATTGGTGGTGCTGCTAAACCACTTTCTGAGTGTCTGGAAGTACGTCAAGCATCCGATGAGGAAGCTGAACGTCCAATTCCAGAAGAAGCCGTGAAGCGTCCGGCTGCAACAAAGAAGAGGGCTCCCAGAAAGCCCAAGGCTCAATTTGTTCCTTCTCCTCAAAAGGACGATGAGGAAACCAATGAGGATGCTAAGGACAAGTTTTCTCTCAAGAGGAGGAAGCTGGAAGGGATCATCAAACGAATAGACTTTGAAGAACCAGCTGCTGATCCTCCCGCTCCAATGCTTAAGCTCGTTGAAGGAGTCAACGTGAAGAAAATCTTCAAGCGTTCCAGGACTAGCAAGCGTCGAGTTGCTCCTGTTCCTGAAGAGCCTGAGACTGATGAGCCAAGCGCTCAAGTTGCTAATGAGCCAAGCGCTCAAGTTGCTGTTGAGCCAAGCGCTCAAAGTGTTGCTGTTGAGACAAGTTCTCAGGGTAAGTTTATTTCTTCCCACAACATTTCTATCCCTACATCTGTAGAAGATCCTGCTCTTATAGAGGATAGTTCTTGTATTACAGCTATAGTTCCAGCAGCTGCTGAAGCGTCACCAAATGTCCTCCTGGATGTTGATATGACAGAAGTCGTCATTATCGCTAAAGATGTTGCCGCAGAAGTTGCTGCAATTGAAGCTGAGGAACCTGCTACTACAGAGGTTCAGACTTCCATCCCTGTTCAGGCTATAACAGAGGCACACTCAGAAGGTCAGAGTGTTGCTGAAGATGTTCCAGCGCCTAGACACTTCTTCAAACTCGACACGCTGAAGACGATTGATCATTCAATCAACTATTTGTCCCCAGCGCTCGAAGAAGATTTCATTCCTGCAGGATACAATGAAGAACGATACATTGCTGCTGAGAATGACATTGCTCTGCTGATTAATACTGACCGTCAAATCAGGGATACAGTATTTAACGCTGCTTTAACAGAAATTGAGAGGAAGTATTATCTGGCCATTCAACTTGGAAAGACCCCTGGCCAAATACCATCTTCTGTTATTCTTCAACAAGACAGGCAAGAAGGAAGAACACCTAGATGTGACATAGATCTGGCATATTATCTAGATTATGGCCACAGCAAACCAACCGGTTTCGCTTTAAGGGATTACAGCATTCGTGTGTATGAGCCTGACACGCTAAAAGCTAACGTGCTATGATAGCAAGTGCACTAGTCGTGTGTAGTAATAAATGGATTGTAAGTCCGGATTATCGAACCTCAAGGACTTGAATTCTAGTTTAAGATTTGTAATGAAGTGAATAAACAAAGTAAGAATAAATTCAAATAAAATTTGTAAAGAACAAGAACAAAGATGAGCAAGTGATTTAAAACCAATTATAAAGGGAGACTAAGGCACATGCTAGGTTCAAATTGATCAAATATACTTATAAAGGTTCTTGTTGAAGGATTACACTTATATTGTTATGGTGAGAGCTCCGAGGGTAGAGAATAACCGATGTCTCGCGTATAAACTCCTATGCTTAGATCGTGATTTCCCAAATATTCCTATCCGGAAATCTAACCACTAAACATGCATTAACGTACTAGAGTTCACTCGATTAGAATCGAACAACTTCACCCGGGAATCTTTACCTATGTCTAGGGCAATTCCTCATTAGTTGCGGGTCATGATGTGAATTTCTTGCACCCTAAGTTAATTTTCTCCCGAAATATCAACCTAGGCATAAGATTCTAACATATAGTGATCAAGTATATGCAAGATAGGTAAAAACACAAATTCACATCACATAACAATATAAGTATAACCTCAACAATCATCTATTATAAGCATATATCACAATTTGACCTTACATGGCCTTAGTCTTATGAATTTAGTTCATGATAGATATTATGAAAAACAATAATGAATAAATACACATGTTCATAGACATGAATGAAATGAAAAGGCTATAAAAACTCCCTCTAATGTGATAGATGATGGCCTTTTGATTGGAGCTTCAATTCCAAGCTTTCTCCTCTTAGAATGATGAAGAATGGTGATGAATGAAGCTTGAGGACCGATTCCTCCTCCTCCTCTCCTCCAAGAATCTGAAATTGATAGTGAATGATGAAGAGTATGGGTTCCCCCTCCTTTTATAGCCAAAATTCCACTAAAGTATGCATTAAGAATTCCCATTAAAGTTCCCCAATGAGAATTCCACCTAAGGTGATGCTTAAAGTTTGGCTTTTAAGATTCCAACCAGCTAAAAAATGCTAAACTTTCGGCCCTTAAGAATTCCACCAAGCATAACCATGTGAAAACTTCAACAAAACACATGCATGCTGCCATTTTCTTGCTTTCCAGCGCAGTCTTAGTATTTTCCTCATAACATTCTCCACAGATCTCCAAATTGGATGATTCAAGTCCCCATGTTCAGAAAAAATATAGATCTACAACTTTACAGAAGGACATTTTGTCCAATTCCGTCGCTAAGTATACCTAAATTATGTTTCAACATGGAGGTTGTTTCTGATTTGGCGCCCATAAAGTAAATCTACCAAGAAACACACTTATGACAACCCCTCAACACATGTGCTGAATTATGGCCAAAAGTGATTCTTACCCATCATATAATGCTGGAATTTAGGTTGAAAAGGAGTAACATTCGGATTATCCATGCCTAGGAATGACTAGGAGGGCGTTGGGGCGTA
Organism: Buddleja alternifolia; assembly: GCA_019426215.1. NCBI lineage: Eukaryota > Viridiplantae > Streptophyta > Magnoliopsida > Lamiales > Scrophulariaceae > Buddleja > Buddleja alternifolia. The sequence continues at coordinate 37,265,077 of CM033403.1, forward strand.
TCCTGACACATGTACTTCTCTGTTCGGCGCAGCAATCGTATTTCCTTCACAATTATCTCTATAGACATCCGATTTGGATGTTTCAAGTTCCCATTTGAAGCTAAGACATACATCTAAAACTTTGTAGAAGGAAACTTTGTCTAAGTCGGTCTCGAAATGTACGGAATTATCGCTCGAATGTGGTAGGAGATGCATAAACCGCCTAGGTGTTGAAAACATGCTTGAACTTGTTTTGTACATCGTTTTTCTTCCCTTTTCTTCATGTATTCTCATTTATTACCTGTATTCACTTAACACACCTATTAAATGCAAATGTGACATAATTTAAGCAATAAGTGAATCCAAATCATAAGAATTACGGTCTTAAAAACACGTAAAAACACCTCTTATCAGAGCCCCTTCGTCCGAGCTTTCTCAACCCATCAGAGTCCGTCTTGAACAGAGAAGGCTACACACACTTCCCTTAGACTGCTCATAGTGCTGAAAATATATCTTCAATCAATCCACTCGCCTATGGAAGAATAAAGCAATTCATGCCGGTGAGCATCTCGAATCTTTGACAAATTTGATTCAGACTGAAGCCGATGCATTTTTTGACAGTGTCCGGAATGCCAACTACCAACCTGATAGATATCGCTTTGAATCTATCAGAGATATTCATCATGAAGGCATTCGTGCTATGGTCAATGCAGGAACAGACTACTGCATGAATGAAGTTAACTGGGTTGAAGCTTATATGGGCAACAAATATACATTCTCAGAGTTAGTCCAAGCTCCCCATCTTTTTGGCATAGGCATGCATGACAAGAAGCGTCAGTTCGCTAAGTATTGCCTCAAGAAGCGTCAACAGAGAGTTGGACCCGTTCTAAAGCTCCCAATCGTTAGACATCAAATTGAGCAGTGTCTGCGTCAAGAGATTCACAGATTATCCACTTCTCCTCTTCTGTTCAACGCTCAAGCATCTTCCAATGGTACCTCTTCTGTATCGTGCTTAAATTTTGCTCCGAGCCACTGCGAGGAGAATTTCAATCTGATGGTGAAGATTTTGACTCCCGTATCTCTGTTCGATAAAATCTTCACTGCCAATCTTAGATCTTGGAACGGCTCAGTAATCAATTCATTTAAAGGATATCCACTGCTCCCGTCTATCCGCAACGAGGTACTCGGTCATTATGAGTTTGTCCTCTCCCTGCTTGAAAGGAATCAAGAGCTGGCTCAAGCGATATATCCATACTTAGAAGAATACTATGCTGATTGTGTACCTGAGAATCAGCGTCTTACGTCTCTTCCCTCAGACTGCTTGATTGGATTTTCCAGACATTACTGCCCAGATTCAATCTTTTCCATCTGTCAAGCGCCGTCCAAAATCTTTCCGAGTCATGTGCTAGATATCATTGATCCAATGCACATCAGGGCCATTGATAGTCCCCTTCGCACATTCATTTCCGGTACTTGTATATCTCGAACCAGACTCACTGAACTTTTGGAAGCTTCGTCCACCTTTTATGCCTATTTAGCAAACTGGAACTTTCAATTCGATGACTTTCGTCAACATGAGTCAGCGCTTGAGGAAGCACCTGCTAAGTCAGCTGAAGCGTTCACGTCTGCAGTTACAAGTATTCCAGCGTCTGCTGAAGAACTCGTTCAAGCGTCTCAACCAGAGGATATTCCTGACGCTCCTGAACCCATTACCGATGATGTTGCTGATGATCTTTCTCTTGACATTCGAGGTACTGTCTTTGATCTCGCAAATCAAGTTCCCATTGACTCTCTCAAACACTCATCCAGGTTCAAGCGACCGGCTCCTCAAGCGGTTCATCTAGATGAGAGTCAATCTTTTGGTCCTTTGCTCAAATCCGTTTTGGAGAGTATCAGTGCTCATGCTACTCAGAACGAAGAATCTCTTCACTGGATTAAAGACGATTTGGCAAAGATTGAGACTCACGTTATGAGCGCTCAAATCGCTCATATGCGTAGTTCAGCTCAAGCGGTTGTTGGTGAGTGCAAACAAGACTTTCAAGAAATGCATGATGCCACTCAAGCAAACCAACTTGCCATGAAAGAAGAGCTTGAAAAGCGCCTAGAAACCCTTGAGACTTCTCTGAATGATGCTACAAGCGTCAAGCTTCTCGCCTTGCAGGAACGCTTCGACAAGCGTTTAGACGACATCACAGATTCTATGTCTCAGATTGCTCATTAGGTCAGCTTACTCACAGATCATTTCCTTAAGACTGATGATGGCAATAAGGGGGAAGAGAAGAAGAAAGGAGAAAAGAGGAAAACGTCTAGTTCAAGAGAAGAGCCTCCGTCTCCTAAGCGTCAAGTTTTTCCTTCTCCTTCTGCGCTTAGTCTCCTATCTTGGATAACTGCTTCGAAAGTAAGCACCTCTGGAGCGCCTAGTAGTACACTAAAGGAACCTCCAAGAGCTTTATATCAAAATCTACCAATACCTACAAGAGCACTGCTTGAACAGTTTGACATCCCTCTTCAAAGACCATCTATGCCAGAACCTATAGATCTAAGAATCTTAGCTGAAGAGAGGAAGATGACTGACTTTATCCAAGCTTTTCGAATTTGCCTAAGGTATATGGGTATTAACCCAACTGATTGGGACAATCATTTTACTGCTTTCAAGAAGAGACAGAAAGAAGAAAATAAGATTATAATCAACAAAGATCATGAAGCAATGATGACCTTGGAAGACAATCTGACTGAAGCTATCCGAGCTGAAATGCCCAAGCGATACAAAGTTAGACCAAGACGTTAAAGCTTTTGATTTGCATTATCTATATTCTTGTCTCTTATATCTTTATTTGTTCAGTTGTAAAAATGCTTGTAATCACTGATATATATAAATGCATTTTTTTAGCTGAAACATCTTGTTGAAGCGTAACTAACTTTAACTAACGTTATCTAATCAAAGCTAACTTTTATTTTTGGCTGTCTAACTCTTGAACTATAAAAGAGTAAGTATTGCCATCATCAAAAAGAGGGAAATTTTTAGGAATTTCATGTTAGATGTTTTGATGATAACAATTAGGAATCTTGTTAGACCCCAAAGTTATGTATGCTTAATTTCATAGATACTTGTATAAGCATTTGAACATTAGAAATGTATAGGCTTTATTTATCTTTTACTTTTGACACTCTTAGATCAAGAAATCGGTTAGATTAAGCGTTCGATACTTTCTGAGTGAGCTTATCAAGACTGCGAAATCTGAAGACTCCAAGCGTCCAAGAAATTAATAGTGAATGAAGTTTGAAGAAGTTCACTCTAAGCGCCTGACATGTTCTGAGTGAGGTGTCAAGTAACGAAGACTGAAGTCTCAAGCGTCTACATTTCTAAATAAAGTCTGAAGACTTTTCCAAGCGTCTAAACATTAAATAGTCCTCCAGATTAAATGGAACTTTCAGTTCATGAATGAAGCGTCTATCAAATGACAAACATTCTCCTGAAGCGTCAGATCGAAAGGAGTTTAATGCAAATATTCTCAGTGCATTAAATGCCAACGGACATTTAATTCAAATGCATTAAATGCTGATAAGAGCATTAAATGTGATAAGCACTTTCAGACGTATGAAGAAGCCACCCTATTGGACTGTCAACAATTCAAAGACTGCAGCACCAACTTTTGTGCAGCAGATTTTCAGGAAAAAGGACAAAAGTTGTTCACTCGCGAAAGTGAGAGACACGCGCCCTTGCATGTGTGAAACGGACACTTTTCCCAAAAATGCCTATAAATATAACTTCAACAACAAGCCAAATAGAGAGAACAATTATCAAGCCAAATTGTTGTTGCATTGAAGTCTCATTCCTTAAACTTTCAGAAATGCTAGAATACTCAAGAAAATATTCTCTTTGTTTTTCATCAAATCCTGAGACAGTCAACCCAATATCTCAAACATTCTTTTTGAAGAAACTACTCTACTACTGAGATATTCCAGTTGTTTGAACTTCATCAAAATCAAACAAACCCTTTTAGAAAAACCCCTATCCAAGCCTCGCAATCTGTGTGAAGTCGAAGTTGGATACTTGCATTATTTCTGGGTGAAAGAAGCAAGGGGATTGAAGTGATTTTGAGCAGAAATCTGTGTGATCAAGGAGCTCAAGTCATCGACATCCATCTCTCCCTAATTTGTAGAAGATTCTGTGTGATTCTTTGAGAATCATTTTAGTGGATTGCCTCCAAGTGTTCGAGGAGAAGAAGGACGTAGTTGGGATTACACCACCCAACGAACCTTACAAATATTGTGTCATTTACTTTTCAGTCAATTCTTTTATCTATCATATCATTGCATAAATTGATTAAGTAAAACACAATCAAAAGCTAAGCAACTAAGAAACCTCTTGTGACGCTAAAGCTTTCAAGGAGAAGACTCAAAAATTATTCCGCTGTGCTAACACTGATTAAAGAACTGAACGCTTAACCTACTTGGTCAAAGTATTCAAATCTTGAAGTCTAAGTTAACTTCCTAAAAACAGTCTTCATCAGACGCTTCGCCAAAGCACCAATATTTTTAAGTGAACGCTTAAGTCAAGCGTTAGACACTTCAAGCGTCTCCCTTTCAAGCGTCCAAAAATCTTTTAGTACGAAACTTTTTGAAGTCAAAAAAGATTTCAGGGTTTATTCAACCCCCCTTCTAGACCCTTTCATATGCCACTTGGGACCAACAGTAATATATTAATATATATACATAAATCATATTTTAAGGTATATAGCGAATAAAGGAGATGTATAGGGAAGGTTAGAGGAAGCAACCGTCTTAATATTCGATTGAATTGCCGTGTTATCTATTTATTTATTAGTTGTTAGCGACCAATATAATGGTGGACTGGTTGGGAGGCACTCCAAATCATAGTTTAAATCCTTATTATGCCAATATCTAAATAGATTAATTAAAGTAGTTAACTGTCTCTCTAATTATAGAAGTATTAATAATTGACATGAACTACAAATCACAATTGCAAGCTTTAATTTTGTTGCTAATTAATCCGTGGTTAGAGCCAGGGCTCCACATACACCCCCACCCCACCCTGCAGCCTTGTCTTTTGATTAATGATTGAAGTATTGAACAGCTATATTATATGATCTGTACATTATAATTATGAAGTAAATACTCCAAATTGAATTTTTCCAAATTATTAATAATCATATGAACAAGCAAAAGTGTGACCAGTGGTTCACAAGGCAAAGGGGTGTGGTCCACAAGACATTTCGCCATGAGAGCCCACTGGGTTCGAAACCCAAGAAAAGGGGATGGAGAGAAGGGGATGGGGGGTTTACTCGGGCTTTTTGTATATGCCACCCTTGAGGTATTTAGCATTGGCAAACAACCCCCTGAGGTATTAAATTCTGGTAAAGAACCCCTTCAGTTAGTTTGACTGTTAGTCAACTGTTAAGTTGATGGGCAAAGTTGTAATTACAAAATCCAAAAAAAAGAAAAAGGAAAAATAAAATGCAAAACATCACGCAGGATTTGAGAAGACAGATAAACGAGGAAGAAGATGGACCACCAGAGAAATGGAGAAAATTTCACCTAAACGATGAGTAAGCTTCCTTGATTAGCTATGGCTTTTATGCATTGTTCGGCAGATAGGTAAATCGTAGCTTTCAGAGCAAATGGATTTTTGTATGATGAATGCAGATATAATTGATAAAATTTATGTAAGTTTTTTTTTTTTTTTTAACTTAGTTATTAGTATATCTATAGAGTTAATATAAGCCCAGCCCATTTGTATAGTTAGGGCTACCATATTTATCTATATATACATGTGTTATGTTCTCTTGTAAACATCAATCACAATATAATTCTATCATGGTATCAGACGGGAAAATCGTTCCTGTGATTATGTCTACCGCCCTCACGGCACCTATAGCCACCAGTGAGGCCATTCCCACCTCCGGCATCTCCACCGCCGCCGCCGATGTTCCGGCCACCTCCTCTCTTTCTCTATCCTCTCTTCTACAGCCCCTGATTGATAACTCTCTTTCCTCACCACCCTCTTCACCACTTCTATCCAATCCCACTGCCGCCGCTCATCTTGAGGCGGCGATAGCGGCGGATCCCTCCATTTCCGCTGCCCTCCAACTCCTTATCCGCCTCACCACCACTCCATCTTCAAATCTATCTCAACCCCTTACCGTCGCACCCTCTTTTCTCACCGGCGCCGCCGCATCTACAACTCCCACGGACGGTCATCTCCCCCTTCTCGCCGTCGATACCCCCACAGCAGCCGTCGGGCTTCCTCCAGTAGCTGCTACTACTGTTTCTACTCCCACAGCAGCCGCCGGTCTTCCTCCAGCAGCCGCCGCTGCTGTTTTTCCTCCCGTAGCCGCCGCCGGTCTTCCTCCCGCAGCTGCCGGCAGCCTTCATCCCGCTGCTAGTTTTCTTGCATCTCAAAATCCCGTCGCTGCTGGTTTTAATCCAGCAGCTGCCGCTGCTCTTCATCACGACGCCGCCGCCGCTGTTCCAAATCCCACAGCCGCCGTCGCCGAATTCTCATCCACGGTCGCCTCTGCTCCTCATCTTGGAGGCGGAAATGAAATGGCAGAAATTGCCACTCCCTATTTAAATCACAACCCTACTTTTCATAATAACCCTCAACTTACCCCTCTCTCTCAAAACAATCCACGTATTTTTCCTTCCCTCCAAAACCACCCCCATATTCCTTCTTATTTTCATAACAGCCCCCACACAACCTTACTTCCCCCAAATCAGTCTGCCCCCCCTCTCGTATCTCACTCTGTATTTCCATCTCACGTGATACCATCTCCTCCTACCCCTCCGTCCACCCTCCCTAATCTTATGAATACAAAATTAAACGACAACACTTATCTTTTATGGAAATCACAATTTCGAAAAATTCTTGGGAGTTACGATCTTTTGGGATATATTGATGGTACTCTTCCGTGCCCTCCTTCCCTTGTTACTCACTCTACTGGTCACCTTGTTCAAAACCCCACGTACTCTTCTTGGTGTCGCACTGATCAATGCATCCAAACTTGGATGTATGCCACATTTTCACATGATATTCTTCAGGAAGTCCAGACCTTACCCTCTTCTCGTGATGTGTGGCTTGCTCTCAAAAGACGTTTTGTACAGCAATCTGTTGCAAAACAATTGCAATATAACCGTGAATTTTCCACTATTCAAAAAGGTGATCTATCATGGGATGCGTATTTACGCAAAATCAAAACTCTTGCGGAAAATCTTGCGGCCGTAAATCATCCTGTTACTCAGCTTGATCTCGTCATTCAGGCTTTAAATGGTCTTCCCTCAGAGTATGAATCATTTGTTACCAGTATTTCCCTAACACGCACACTTATTTCCTTTGATGATATTCGCGCCCATCTTCTCCAAGTTGAACGTCTTAGTCAACTCCCGTCATCTTCTCCTACATCTCCAGCCTTTGTTGCTCATCCCCATTCCAACTCCTCTAGTGGTAAAGGTCGTGGACACAATCGCGGTAGCGGTTCTGGTTCAGGACGTGGGCGTGGTCGAAATGGTCGTGGCACCCCCGTCCTGGTCTTGGCATTCGTCCTCTCAGCCTTCTCAACACTATAGTCCTCTAACTCCTCGGCCTCCATCTGGTTTTAGTTCTGCTAGGCCCTCTAGTTTCTCTGATTCTGGTCTTCTCTCGACTCCTTCAGCTCCACAGTTTTGTCAGATTTGTGATACACCGGGTCATCTGGCAAAAGCGTGTATTCAGCATTTTTATCATGCCTATGTGACTGGGGAAATACCACGATCCTTATCAGCCTTGTCCACAACTGACACCTCTGATCTTGCCTGGTATCCGGATAGTGGTGCCTCCGCTCATATGACTCCTAATGACGGTAAAATTTCTAACTTAACTCCCTATACTGGTCCAAATAAGATTTTAGTAGGAAACGGTGCGTTTTTACCCATTAAGCATGTCGGCTCTTCCTCTCTACACACACCTACCGGTTCTTTACACTTATCTAATGTTCTTCATGTTCCCAACTTATCTCATAATTTATTGTCTGTACGAAAATTATGTCAAGATAATGCATGTCTTATTGAATTCTCTTCAAATGGTTTCTGTGTTAAAGACAAAGCAACAAGGAAAGTTCTTCTGGAATCCCCTTCCACTAGTGGTCTCTATCCTGTTTCATCTCATATGGTGTCCTCCTCCCCTCGTGCCTTTGTTGCCCGCACTATCTCTGGTGATACTTGGCATCGGCGTCTAGGTCATCCGAGCATATCTACTCTTCAGCAGTTATTGCGTCGTGGTATTTTTGAGTCCAAAGTTAGTACTGTTAGTTTTTGTCAGTTTTGTCAATTAGGACGTTCTCATAGACTGCCCTTTCAGCATGTTGATAGGCGTAGTAATTTTCCTTTTTATTTAATACATTCTGATGCATGGACGTCTCCTGTTACTTCTGTTTCTGGTTTCAAATACTACGTTATTTTTATAGATGATTTTACTCGTTTTAGTTGGTGCTACCCTATGCATGCAAAATCTGAAGTTTTCAAACATTTTTGTTTCTTCAAAAATTTAGTTGAAAATCATTTTTCCACGAAAATTAAAAATTTTCAAAGTGATGGAGGTAAAGAATTTGATAATGCTAAGTTCCGTTCTCTCTTCGCTGACTCTGGCATTCAGTTTCAATTGTCTTGCCCCCTACACCCCTCAACAAAATGGAGTTTCGGAACGCAAGCATCGTCACATCTCTGAACTCATTCATACCATGTTGCTTACTGCACACCTTCCCCTTTCCTTTTGGGTTGACGCTCTCTACACTGCTGTCTTTCTCATCAACCGTCTTCCCACTCCCATGCTCACTCACAAGTCTCCTTTTGAGGCTCTATTTGGTCGTTCACCCGACTATGCCTCTTTTAGGACTTTTGGTTGTGCATGTTTCCCTTACCTAGGTCATCGAGCTTCCCACAAGATTGATCCTCGTTCCACTGCCTGTATTTTCTTGTGCTATGCTCCAGATTATAAGGGCTATCGTTGTCTTGACCCCCTCACGGGCAATATTCATATCAGTCGTCATGTTATCTTTGATGAAGACAATTTTCCTTACTCTACCTTTTCATCCGCTTCCGCCGCCGTCTCTAATCCTTCCCCGCCCTTTTCCCCCTCCTTACCGGTATCCCTTCCTCATCCTCCCTATCTAGGTCCTGTACCCGTCTCCTCTCCTCCTGTCCCTGCTCCCGTCTCATCCCCTCCTCATCCTCCCTATCTAAGTCATGTACCTGCTTCATCCCTTTCTGTCCCTGCTCCCGCTGTGTCCATTTCCCCCCCTTCCGTTCCTTCTCCTGTATTGCCTCCCTTGCTTGATAGTTCTTCTCCATCCTCTGATGTATCTATCTCCCCGTCCTCATCTCCTGAGTCCCCTCCACCCTTGTCTCCACCATCCTCTATTGATGGATCTACTTTAGTCACTTCATCACCTTCCTCCCCTCTTACTGTCCCATCACAGCCATCTCGTCATCCGATGATCACTCGCTTACGTGCTGGCACTCGTAAGCCTCGTGTCCTTCCATCCCTGACTGTTGTTTCCCCCCTCACTGAGCCGACATGCTATACCCAGGCCGCTAAGGATCCTCTCTGGCGAGCTGCCATGGCTGATGAGTTTGATGCTCTTCAAGCTAGTCACACATGGATCCTTGTGCCACCGCATTCTTCTCAAAATCTTGTAGGTTCCAAATGGGTGTACCGAGTGAAATTCAAGTCTGATGGTTCCGTAGAGCGATATAAGGCCCGCTTGGTAGCTCAGGGTTTTAAGAAGCAGGCTGGTATTGATTTTGGTGAGACTTTTAGTCCGGTGGTTAAACCGACTACGATTCACACGGTTCTTTCTATTGCCACCTCTCGGCACTGGGTTATTCGTCAGCTAGATGTGAAAAATGCTTTTCTTCATGGTGACCTCATAGAGACAGTGCATATGGCTCAGCCCCGTGGCTTTGTTCACCCTCAGTATCCCACTCATGTTTGTCGGTTACAGAAGGCGCTTTATGGTCTGAAACAAGCTCCCCGGGCTTGGTTTCAGAAGTTTGGTTCTTATCTCTTGCGACTTGGGTTTAGTAGCAGCAAGGCTGACATGTCTATGTTTGTCTATCGATCTGGATCTGTTATCTTAGTTCTGCTGCTCTATGTGGATGATATTGTTTTGACAGGGAATGATCCATAGGCCGTCACTTCTCTTATATCACGTCTCTCTCAGGAGTTTGCTATGAAAGACCTGGGCGATCTCCATTATTTTTTAGGCATTCATGCTACGCGGAACTCTCATGGCCTCTTTCTTTCACAGAAAAAGTATGCGATCGAGCTTCTTGAGCGTTTTGACATGATAGTAATATATATAGGGTACATTTGAATATTCAATTTATTATGATATAAAATGAGAATTTTATATTTAATTTACTTGACTGATTTATTGAGTTATTTTGTTGTATATATAATTTTGCTAAAATAAAGTGTTCAAGCTATAGCATATATTAATGTTGCTTAAGATTAATATAAAAACCCTTTTTAAATACATGTCAAAGGATGTATTTGATTTTGCATTGAGAAGAAAATCAAATCCAAAATCCACAAAATTCATGTATTTCGGATTGAATGCATTCTTGAATTGCTAATTATGATTCATGATATTATTATGTTTTGACAGGAACATTAATGATGAAGAAGATGAAGAAATAATGGGGTGACCACCTCTCAATTCATTTAGGAAAGAGTTGCTCCACCGCCATCACGGTGGTTGGATGGCCAACCACCGCGCGTGCGGCGGGGCGTGTCCGCCGCCGTAAGAAACTCCATGTATGTGAGGGTGTAGGCATTGGAAGGAAAATTGATTTCAGGATTTATAATTCTTATCAAACCTGAATAGATACCTTGATCACCATGTTTGATAAATGTAATATTTCCCACTTGATTAATTAAAATAAATTATTTTATTTTATTTTATTCCAATTGGGACAAAGAATATAAGTAAGATTCTTGGTTTATTTTGTGTGTGCAGATATTAAAAGTGAGAGAAGAGATGAGGACTATACAATCTTGTACCAAGACAAAGAAGGAGATTGGATGCTTGCAGGAGATGTTCCTTGGGAGTAAGTATACTAATATAAGCCTTTTATTGTGTGTGTGTTTTTTTTTAATTAGCATGTTATAGATTATTAAAATAATAAAATAAATCATGTGCTACGCACGTAATCGTAAAATGAGTTATATGCTTTAAAGGAAAATAGGAGCAATAAAAAAAAAAGAATTCAATTATTTAGGAAAAGGGTTTGAGAAAGGACTGATTAACAAATAATTCTAGCTCGAGCTGAATTTGGTCTATGATTGGTCATCTTCGTTCATCATGTGATAAGTATAGAGCAATTGCAATGTGTTTCGTTTGAGTTCGATTGAATTTGACTTTGGGTAGAATTTTCTATACTAATTAATCATCTAAATTTGCATTTGAATCTTAGAAGTTCATTTAGTTATTTACTTATTTTCCTAAATTAAGTTTTTATCTAATTTTGGATTGCATTTTGGGTTTGCAGGACGTTTATTGAGTCTGTGCAACGTATGGAGATACTGAGAAATGATAATTAAATTGGATACCGGTTATTGGTGTGTAATTTCTTCTTTTTTTTTCTTTTTATAGTAGATCTTGTTGAAGTTGATTGGAGAAATTGTTGTACTTAATGCCATTAGTGGTGTGCAAGAGAAACTTTCCTGGTAAATCGATCTTCTCAAATCCCGCGTGATGTTTTGCATTTTCTTTTTCCTTTTTTTTTCTGAATTTTGTAATTACAACTTTAACCATCAACTTAATAGTTGACTAACAGTCAAACTAATTGAAGGGGTTCTTTACCAGAATTTAATACCTCAGGGGGTTGTTTGCCAATGTTAAATACCTCAAGGGTGGTATATACAAAAAGCCCGGGTTTACTCCTACATCCTCCCCGGGGGGCCCTGCCCTTATTGAGCTCGTACCCTATGGGTAACCTAGGGGAGATTACCTCCATACGTGGTTTGCGAGTTATTGCGTATTGATAAGTTTGCTCTGTTGGGTGATTGGCGGAGATTTATCTGAGATTTCCAACAAAAAAAAAAGTGTGACAAGAGACTAAGAGCTGTCCAAAATCAATCACATTTATTTTAGTTAGATTATATATGTGAAAAAATTGATTAGACGACAGTTCAGGGAGTAGACTAGAGCAAGGTATTAAATTTCGGTATCGGTGTCGATATTGGGATAGTTAATTTACGGAAATTTTGATAAAAATTTTGGGGAAATTTAAAATTTTGATTTCGATTTTAAAAAAATCATGAAAACTTATAGAAAATTTGAAAATTTACAATGAAACTTTGTGTAACTTTAAATATCATAATTATGCATTTTTTACATTAATTAATTTCATGTATTATATATGCATAATGAATCTTGTTGAATAGAATGACTAAAACTTATTGTGAAAAATATGAAATAATAGTAGTAAAATAATAATCAAATATCATAAGAATTTCATTAAAATAAAGTGTACCACAATTTTAGTAAAAATCAATATTCAAAATCACATCAAACTTCTTAGAGGATTTTTATGAGATCTTATTTGAATAATTTTTGTGTTCAGAACCCGATTTTTTATTAACTTATTGCCTAATATCACTTTCAGATTCGTATTTAAATTTATTGCTTATTGATTTACATAATTGGTCATTTTTTTTCTATTACTATGAATGATCATTTGACCCTAATTTTTAATTATAAAATATTTAAAAGAAAATAAAAAATAAATATTATTTAAAATGAAAAGTTTGGGAAATTTCGGGTTTCGACAAAATTTCGATGAATATTTAGCAGATGTTCTTTTAAATTTTGGGTTTCGAAAAAAAATTCAGAAAATTTCGGATTTTGGAAGATATTCTGTATAATTGGATTGAAAGTTCGATTTCACTACGGGACTCCAGAAAACTCAAAATTTCAACCGAAATTTGGATGTTTCGGGCGGAATTTAAGACCCTGGACTAAAGTGACCCTCTTTAATTTAATTTGGTGTAAAAGAATGAATAATATAAGTAGTAATATATATATATATATATATATATATATATTAATTTCAAGACGACGGGGATATCCTAAATATCTAATCCGACAAATCCAATTTAATAATCATAATTCTGAGCCATGAAAATTCTATATAACTCCATAAAGGAGGGGAGAGTCACAACTAGTGACAACCAATATTCGAACTCATGACCTCTAGGCTCTAACATAAAATAGTAATATATTTTGATCTTATCTTATTTTAAACTTGATGATGAAAAGGGCTGTAACTCGTCCTCATTCAAGTAATGCGGTAAATATAGAAAAAAAACTATTCTTTTTTTCATTTCTCCACAAATTTTATTTCTCTTTTGTTTTTTTTTTAATTTATTGCCTTTTATTAAAATACAATTAAATTTAGGAAATTAATATTTGCACTCTTAAAAGTGATATTCGCACTTCAATCTACTTTTTGTACTAAGTAATTGACGGAAATGCCCACACATTTTTATAATAAAATTTAGTTTTGTTTATTTGACATAAATGCCCTTCACTCCATTCTTCATCTTTTCAATTTCATCAACTTATGTTCTCACTTGACGTGGAAAGACTACACAACAATTCCACTTCTCTTTATTTTTACCTTTTTTTATTTCATGTGACTAATATGCTTAGTTAGTTACATACGAGACGACAAAAATTTGGTATTTAATACGTCCGAGTATTTTATGAATTTATATTAAAAAGTACAGTGAAAAAATCGGTAAATAAATACGAAAACGAGAAATAAATGAATTAGTACTTGTGCGGGTAAAATACGAATAAAAATGAGGTATTCGGGAGTAAATGTACGTGTTACTTTTATATTATCTTTTAAATGATATGCCTTGTAATTGCTTTTTTATTATGAAAAAATATTTATTATAACAATTCATATCTTGATAAATTATAATATTTGTGTTTTTTAATCGTATAACATTCCATAAATAAGTTTAATTATTTAATTCAATATTCAATTTCAAAATGAATTATTATCGTCAAGTATAATATGTGATACATAAAGGATGTGCACTAAACGATTAAACAAAAAAGTACGAGTATTATTCATTATGTTTAGAACGCTTACAGAAACAGAAGTATTTTTCAATTATACGTACATATGTGTACTATACGAGTTTTAACTAACAGAACTTATATGATATTGTTACCTAAAATATTATTTGTGTGTATAACTTTGAAATTTATTTTTGATATTTCTGATATAAAAATAATGAATGTATACTCTAAACTTTCATGTTAATGTCTAAGAATATCTCCAATGTATTGCACCATTTTGATGTAACTACAATAAATTCATTCCTTTGTATTACACCATTTTTAACCAAAAAGAATATTCTCTATATATTCTTTTTTACACTCATTTTTATACTATTTCGCATATTTCACAAATTACAACTAACTTTCATTTTCTTTTATTAAATATTCTTCCAATAACAATATTTTGTTATTTTATAATATTACACGATCATTAAATTTAATTTGTTGAGTGTGAGTTACCTAATACCAGCAGCGTTAATTAATTATTACCAACTCCATTCCATCTCATTAGATCCTCTACAATAATTTTCTCAAATCTAACTTTGATTTCATCTACCATTTACCCCCCCTGCCCCTCCCTTTTTTCTTCTACCTCTTTCCTCCTGGTGTGGTGCTCTCCTCTCTTATCTATCTGTATTTATAACTATGTATGTATAGTTGAATACACTTGTTCAATTAACAATCAACCATGCTTCTCTTTTATTTTTATTTATTGAACTTCTACAACTCACAACCCAAGATCTTCTCTTCTCCATAATTTGTTGCAAATTATATATAGTTTATATAATCAGCTTCCTTAGGGTTGTTCTCAATTTTGTTGTACTGCGAATGCGCGATCTTCGTCCTTTCCCCCTTTCTTTCTCTCCATTTTATTATTAGTAATGTCCTCTATGAATGAATCTAGATAGCAATTTGTGTGTAGCAAATCATCATATCATATGCAAATTTTGGTTTTACGCCTGAAGATTTTGAGTCTGCAACTTGTTGTATGAATCTGATCTTTATTTGGATTGGATATATATATACATATATATATATATATATGTCAACATTGTTGTGATTAATATTCAACACACCACCACTGCCAGGAATTCATCTGCTCTCCCGCAAAAATGATAAATAGATCATTACTCTTAACATATCTTTACCTTCTAATCTACATTACACTTTCCTCTGGAGTTATTTTATACAACAAGGTAGGTAGGTAGGTTCCCTAAATTAATCTTATAATACACTTTTCATTATTGTTAATGCATAGTTTTCATTCAGATTCTACTAATGCTCTCTATTATTTTCAATTTAGGCTGAAAGTACTGATGTTTTGTTTGCATTGCAGTGGGTTCTTTCTCCAAAATACTTCAACTTTCCCTTTCCTATAACACTAACAATGATACATATGGGATTCTCTGGTGCTGTAGCATTTTTCCTTATCCGTGTCTTCAAGGTACACATCCCTCCCTCTCCCTGCAGCTTGCATATGTTGTTCACTATCTACCTTCTCATTACATTGTTTCCCTTCCTAAATGATGGTATGATACCACATCTTTCTTACTTGCTAATTACGGGCATGCCATAATAATTCATTTTCATGCATGAGCATATTACGCCGCGTGGTTCAAGCAGCAGCATCAACCTCACATTTTATCTTTACTCTAAACTACTACTATTTTGACATTGTTTCAGTCATTTATTTAACTTTGGTTTGTAGTCAGTTCAGTACCTGTGAACGAGAAACAAAAGAAGGAAATTTCCTGTGATAGTAATTGTTCCTTTACTACACTGCACATGACTTTGTTAGATTGGTAATGAAAATCTTAAGGCTCCGTTTGTTTGCCGGGAATGGAATCTAAAAGGGTAATTAGATTTCTGGTAATCTGATTACCAGAAATCTGATTTACCACAATAGTGTTTGGTTGTATATAGGAGAATGAGCAAGGGAATAAGATTCCATGCCTTTTTTATGTTTGGTTCAAACACATATAATAAGGAATGGAGTTCACAATTGAAAACTTTGACTTAAATACCCTTATTCTTTAACAATGTTATTCTGCACTTTGCTTAGTCTATTGTAACATTTTATGTATCCAACGCAGCAAAACCTTTGATATCACAAATATTTCACAAATAATCATCTTGGATATATATAATAAATTCTTGTTTGGCAGGAATTAAACCTAATTCACATTATTTAAAGTTTTTCAATTCATAACTGGTAAAACATACTTGAGAGTCAGGGTGTTTAACAGAGACATAAAATCGAGAATTTAAAAGCAAGAATGAATCCTATCAGCCCCATATTAGAAGAAGAAGAAAGATTTTTTTTACCTATTTAACTTCTCAATTTTAACTATCGGCTCTTCTGTATTTTGATTTATTGTAACTTTTAACAAATTCTTCATAAGAAATAAGAAAGAAATATACATAATATTGATGATAAAATAGAAGAACGATTATACATAGAACAGATGAATAGAAAAAGAAAGAGATTATTAGACCTCAAAGGATGAAATACCTACTCTAATGTAGAAGAGGGAGAGAGATTCTCCAAAGAAAAAGATGTGTTGTGCAGAGTGGTGTGAGGATAAGAAAGTCCGTGGAGATTTTGTTTAAGATTAACATGCCAAGGGAATCGTAAAATCTCATTTATATCGGTATTCTTATTCCTTGATTTTAGAGAGAGGATTCCAGTTTTTTGGGAAATAGATTACTTTCCTTAAATTCAAAAAAGAGAACCAAACAATGTCATTTAATTTTTGGGAATAAGATGCCCTATTTAGATTCCATTCCCTGGCAAACAAACGAAGCCTAAAAGTATATTCTTTGAATGGAATTGTTTGGTAGTGCTGAAACCTTCTTTGTCCAACAACTCACTGGAAAGTACTGGAAACTGTATAGAGATATCAAATGAATAATTAATACTTACGATTCATCTATCTTCTTGCAGGTTGTGTCTCCAGTTAAAATGACATTCAGAATGTAAGGGAGCTTACCCATTTTAAAAATATTACAGTTCAAAAATATTTTGGTTCTGTATTGCTCTGCCAATCCTCCTCTTATTTTCTCTCTTTTTTCTTCTTTTTTTTATTAATTTGGTAATTGCAGATACGCTACCTGTGTGATCCCAATAAGTGCCTTCTTCGCATCAAGTCTTTGGTATGCACTCAGTTGTACTAACATTGAGGTTCTAGACCAAATACCCCTAATATTTCTCATGTTAGATAATATATTGCAAGTGAAAAATGTATTTGTAAAATGTGGAAAGTTTGAAAAATGAACAAGTGGAAATAATCATGAGAGCGTAAAGGGGGAAGATGTTTAATCCCTATGAAATAGTAATGAGATTGAACACCTAACATGAGGAATAAAGAAATTTGTAGGTAAATTATGGAAGTGATAGTAGTAAATACTATATAAATACCTAGTTATTGTTTTTGGACAAGACTCACTACTATAATGGGGCATTTATTCTTATCTGAATAATATTTCGATGGGCTTTTGGCACAATGCACCCTTAAATTCAATTTTTGGCACAATGCACCCTTAAATTCAATTTTTGGCACAATGCACCCTTAAATTCAATTTTTGGCACAATGCACCCTTAAATTCAATTTTTGGCACTTTACACCATTAAATTGCATGTAATTTGGCATTTTGCACCCTCAAGTATCTAACTCACCCATAAAAACGAGTTCGTTCATTTTTGAGAGGGTAGAAACGTCAACCTCTGAATATTTTGGCGGATTGCACCCTTAAATTGCTACCTTTTGGCACAATATACCCTTAAATTGTATTTTTGGCACTTTTCACCCTTAAATTGTCATCTTTTTTGTGCAACGCGCCCTTATTGATATTTTTTGGCTATTTGCTAGAGCACATTCAATTTAGAAATATTTTTCTCAATTCTCTATGCTCCAATGAACAATAATTCTCTCATAATGCATCAGTATGGAAAATTGCATTTTTCGACTCATAACTTTTCCACATTTCAATTTTGGTCCCATTCGTTACGAATTTCTTACATTTAGTCCTATAACTTTCAAAATGTCTCACATTTAGCCTCAACCGAAGTTTCTATCCAAAATTTGATGGTCAGCTACGTTAGTCAACCTTTTGACCGGCTTTTTGAGGGAGAATTCGTGCATAAATGCACCACACATATATTATATTCATTATCACGATATTTCTATTCAATATCATGTGCCACTCATGCAAAATCCTTGAAAAAACTAGTTAAAAGATTGACCAACGGAGTTGACTGTTAACTCATATAAAAAGAATTTTCGATGATAATCATCAAACTGGAATCAAATCTTTTAATTTTGCAGATTATAAATAAATAAATTATACACTAATAGATTTTGTTATTATTAGTTTTATGTAGTTAGTGTCCTGTGCCTTGGCATGGGGTTCCGACTAGTTAACAGTATATATTAATACAAAATTAACGATATATATCAATAAGGGTGCATTGGGCAAAAAAGATGGCAATTTAAGGGTACAAAGTGCCAAAAATGCAATTTAGAGGTGTTTCGTGCCAAAAGGTGGCAATTTGTTGGTGCAATCCGCCAAATATTCAGAGATTGATGTTTTTACCCTTTCAAAAATGAGTGAATGGGTGAGTTAGATGCTTGAGGGTGCAAAGTGCCAAGCTACATGCAATTTAATGGTGCAAAGTGCCAAAAATTGAATTTAAAGGTGCATTGTGCCAAACGGTGGTAATTGAAGGGTGCAATGTGCCAAAAGCCCTATTTCGATGGCCTTTTTCTGTTGGTTTATATCATGCATAAAGTAAAGATTTATAATCTCTATTATGCAAATTTGGATTCTTCTCCATGCTGTTTAGGTTGGTCAAAGTCTTTTCACCGAGTGTGATATCAATCAAGTGTAACGATTCCTTTCACCCTGATCTTTATCTTATTAGGTAGTTTCTCTACCAAGAATTAAGCTCTGCAATTGCACAATTAGCTCTGTACCAATTTACACAAGCACCTTTTGTCAGCCAATAGTCATTGGCATGGTGTATGTTGATTATATTTCATATCCGACCTAATTGTACCATATTAATGTGACTGCTATGTCAAAATATCTTTTCTACACATTGCTGGTCTTACTGTAGGGTCTTTCATATCTAAAACTTTTGGTAGTAGACTCATGAGCTTGGCAACTTATAATAAAATCTCATCCGTGGTGGTGTAAAATTTTGGATTTTTAAAGAAACCACTAGAAATGGCCCAATAGCGTCATATGTGTCAAAAAATTGTAGTATAATAATCCCAGTGGTCCTAAACTTTTACTTTATGTTTTTTGGATTCATACTATTCTCTTAGGAAATCCACAAAGATCCATTTCGGGTTTTGTTACATCAAATGTTTCTCTAAGTCATTGATCTTTGGAGATTGCTGAAGTTCCTTACCTTAGAGAGTCCAATTTTGTTACATATGATTTATGAATCTTTCTAATTTACTGATTGTGTTTTATCTGACACAGGTTTGGTAATACTGCATACTTGCATATATCTGTGGCTTTCATTCAGATGCTAAAAGCCCTTAGTATGTGAAACAACTTTTCATCAATGGCTTAATGTTATGTTAAATTTTTTCATCTAATAGATAACATACTTCTTTGATATTGTGCATCTGACAGTGCCAGTGGCAACTTTTGTTGTGGCCGTTTTGTGTGGTACGGATAAACTAAGATGGGATGTGTTCCTGAACATGGTGCTGGTCAGCATTGGAGTCGTGGTTTCTTCATATGGGGAAATTCATTTTAATGTGATAGGCACAGTTTACCAGGTCATAGGCATATTTGCAGAAGCTCTGAGACTGGTCTTGACTCAAGTCCTTCTACAGAAGAAGGGCTTGACTCTAAGTCCCATCACAAGCTTGTACTACATTGCTCCTTGCAGGTACCAAAATGTAACAATCTCCTGCATCTATTTTCTGCACTCTGCATCTATTTTCTGCACAAGAATGCCTGTGCTCTATCTGTATTCTAAAACAATTCCTTGTAGGCATTTGAGATCAAGCATGAGAAATTAAGGGGTTTCTTTTTTTCTTTTTCTTTCTTTAGTTCCATGAGAACCACAGATTTCGGAATTGTCAATTCTAGTCATTTTCCCCCTTGCATTGGTTATCTTCATTTCTCATAAGCTTGATATGCGAGTATATATCAATTAAATAACACCTTGTTAAATTACAGTGTACCTTTATTTCTGTTATTTCGTAATCTCTTGTTGCAATGTTGTACATGTACAATCAGATAAGCCATAACTGGATGTATTTATCGTGTTGTGGAATTCTATATCATTGGTTTTTCTTGTAATTAAGCAATGCACCAATATATATGTTGAAAAGAACCCAAATTCATCATCATCATTTTGTTTTTCTTGTAATTAAGCAATGCACCAATATATATGTTGAAAAGAACCCAAATTCATTTGATGATTTGCTATTAGGACCGGTACAGCGTTAACACAGGAATTACTATATTGCATTAATGCGCTATTTCCTCATTGCTGGAGTCTGAATGCTTGATTGTTTATTTTCACCTCTGAAGTGCTATAGTCTAATCTCTTGGTATTTTATTTCTTAGGAATGATTAGTATCTAAACATTATTTTGTCATGTTCAGTTTCGTATTTTTATCTATCCCGTGGTACTTTCTGGAGAAGCCTGGGATGGAAGCCTCCCAAATTCAGTTCAACTTCTGGATCTTCTTTTCGAATGCCATTTGTGCACTGTTGTTGAACTTCTCAATTTTCTTAGTGATCGGTAGAACAGGAGCGGTGACGGTTCGAGTAGCTGGTGTTCTTAAAGATTGGATCTTAATTGCCCTTTCAACTGTGGTTTTTCCTGAATCTACAATTACTGGTCTAAACATTATAGGCTATGCCATTGGTATACTCTATACCCTCCTTTACCTATCAATTTCAAGTGCAACAAGTTATGCTACTATTATAGTTTTATATGTATTTGCCAGCTGCTTGATTATACTGTTGAATCTTCCTGCAGCATTGTGTGGAGTTGTCATGTACAACTATTTGAAGGTCAAAGATGTTCGTGCGTCGCAGAATCCTGATAGTATTCCTGAAAGGATTACAAAGGTAGCATTTTCAATGAAATCTCTTATTGCTTATAATATCTTTTTTCTTTCCCTGTGATAGAATCTACTCTAGCGGCATTTTATTGTTCTACCGTTTTACAATATGTAGTGGAGGCGTATGTTTCTTTATTCACGAATAGCATGAAATCTGCCTGCCCAGGATTTGTATTTATGGCATTTCATATGTGAGTAACATGCAAACAAGTGGGATTTGATCTCTGTTGTACTTCTGGTTTATTCCATGTTAACCGGAGTGTAACTTGTTAGGTCATGCAGTTCCTTGTTTCTCTATGATATTTTGCACTTTGTGTTTGCCTTTCATTTTTTGAATTTGGTGGTACGTTTTAGATGTTAAGGTTGGTGTTTGGAAATGTGAATCAGGAGTGGAAGTTAGAAAAGAAGTCATCTGATGTATTCAGACCTGATAGCACGAAGGACGATGATGATAATGATAATGGAAGCAGCAGCGGCAGCAGCAGCAGCAGCAAGGGTTCTGATATTGTAATTGATGAGGAGGCACCCCTCATTCCTATGTCTAGGCTGTCGCATATTGGACGGACACAGCTAAGCGGCCGCAATTCATGAACCAGGATACAAATTTCAACTCATTCTGGAGCATTCTTTTTCTATTTTGTCAGCAAATTCATTATGTGATCGTAACTTATTCCATCATTCGCCTTATTCAAATTTTGTATTAGTTTGTAAATGAAATCAAGTTTGAGGTCTCTTTTCGCAAAGGCGCAAACCAATCTCAGCCTTTTGCTAACTTGGAACATGCAAATTGATCTTTATTTTCTAAAGTAAAAACAGTATTCAATAGCAAAGTATCACGGCAATAAAGTTGAGAAAAATCTGTTAAGCAGGGAACCTATAATATACACGCCTAATTGCCCAGTTTATAACATTCTGATTCTAGTATAAAAAAGAACGTGCCAAAAAATGACACAATGAATAAAATAAAAGACACAAACATCAAATATGAATTATGGATGTGAATTGATACACACAGGCTAGCGAATCTCATACAAGTAAATATTTTGTTCTAGTAACGTGTGCCCTCTCTACAGGTCCACGTGAAGAATCATGACATCCAAACCAATTAAGAGAAGGGAAAGAAAGGAAAGTGAACATGTGAAAGACAAACAACAAATGCTTTACACGAAGAAAAAATTAAATATGCACAACTCAAGCGCAAACCCGATATAAACACACAACAGGATATCATTGATATCATTCCTGCAGCCTCATCATAGTGAAAACTGGATGTCACAATGACCCTCAAGATCTGAGACTCACAAATTTAAACAAAATATTGTGCAGGCTTTTGATATAACAATCTCCTTGTAGTTTGAGCAGGCGGAGCCAGTCCAGGAATATCTCTTATGTTTCTGTTGTTGGGATTCACGATCTAATACATACACAAACCTCAGACCATTAGTTACTACTATCCTCAAGGTGTACATATGACACCTCCAAAGTAGCAGACTGAAAGTACAAATAGAAGAACAAAGAAAATATAATGAAAACAACTCAAAATATATTTAGATCTATACTTAGCACAATGACATGATACGACCTGCTATCTAGATCATGGGATACTGGGGATATATACAAAAAAATTCCTTTTCTTCAAATCTTTACAAGACAAATCAAAAGTTGCCGGGATCTAAGAGCAACATCAAGATTAATTCATGACTTTTTCAATCTCATCTCATCAGTGATTTGAAAATGCAAAATATTGGACATGCTCATAAACACATAAAACATATTATTCCCTGTGATAAAAGTTCTTTTTTGGTAATTCCTGTGATACATTTCAGATTTATCAGAACAACTTGAGAGCACATTAACTGTTTCGAAAGCAGGAGAAGATGATGTCATGTGAGTTTGAGAGAGGAAATAAATTATGGATGTAGGAAGTACCTTCACGACGATTATAGCAATAACCCCGCAGACGACCAAGAAAAGAAAAAACATGATGCATTTATCAGTAGCCACCTGGGAAACACAATAACTTGAATTCATATGCAAAAACAGTAGAAACCATAACGGAGCGAACACACAAGGAATAAATTGTGAAAACCTCATTATCATTAACAAAAAATTTATCCACTTCCTATCCTAAAAAGTTCAAATTCTTTTGAGGTGTGAAAAAGCATTTTTGCACATATTATTACTACTAGCTTGTCACGGGTGCCCAGACAGTATTACTTTGTATAGTACGTTCAAAGAATTTCCCTATCGCAAATATTCCAATACATACGGTTTTGGAAGGAAACAGGTGATGTTTCTGACTCATGTACCTGTCTACCAATCTCCTTTACAAGTTGGGAAGCCTTTTTGATGGAGAACTGGATAGTATCGAGTTCGTTGACAATGCGACCCATTTGTTCAGTCTGTACATATTCAAAATACGTAAAGTGATTAGACAGCAAAGCACGTAAGGTCAATGAAATAAGCAGGGACAAAGGTGCACTCACTTGGCCCTTCAAAGTAGTAGCAGTTTGTGTTCCCACTTCAATAGTTTGGTGAACCACCTAGAAGTAATATTGGGTTTAGAATAAAATCAACTTCTCAATTTGAAGAATGCACCAAAGATTTTGAAGTACCTGTTTAGAGCGTTCAATTGCTTGGTCAGTTTCATCCATCGTCTTCCCTCCAGCATGGATAAGCTCCTGATTTGACATTTCTGTATTAAATAGAAGAAACAGAAGCATTGTCAGCTAGAGAAATCTAAAGAAGATCCATAACATAGATGAAGATTATAGTCCAATAGCATGACATGCACATAACAGTACAAATAATGACGGAGCTGTCATGGTTACATTACTCGAAGTAGCATAATGGCAGTTACATTTATAAAAGCAAACAAATTAGTCTGTAGATACAACAGGAAATGCAGACATTTAGGTTGGAAAAGAAAGGAATTCCTATCTGTTAATAAAAAAATTATAACCATGATGGTAATACTTTTTAATTTCATAGAGACAATTATGAAGTACCCACCCCAAGTCCAATCATGTCGGCGTTATGTAGACATAGGATTTGTAGATTTGTATGTTAGGAAATGCCAAAACAAAAGGAGAAGTCAAATTTTGCACAGGGATACATTTCCATAATGTTTCAGTGAGGAAAAACAAGCTCGAGTTGGTTGTTAAGAATAAACGTAAGAAAACATGATCCTATTAAGTTAGAAAAAAGATGGGCCACTTATGTCAACACTGAAAAGTGAATATCAACATATTTTAGGTTCAATGTAAAATGATTATGTGAAACTAAAAATTACTACAGGTTTTCACTGCCAATGAAAACAGAAAATTTACTGGAAGATATAAGTAAGGACAGGGCACATGACGTTTAGGCATAGAGCGCATAAGTTCAGTAAATAAGTCGTGTAGCCGGAGCCGCTAGATATTTAGCAAAATGATTTCTGTAGTCTGGCATTTTATAACTTGCACTTGCACAAGATCAAAGATTATCATGACTGACACAACGAACTAATACAAACTAATATAAATGGAAACAGAACAAAAAGTTGGCAACCAGTCAGGAAAAATGGTTTCAGATTAATAGCTGTTTGCATATAAATATTGCCAGCATAACGTCATGTCGTTTGCTTTCACATGTAACTCATTAAATGTTAGAAAAGCACTTATAAAGGAAAACTCGGCGTGTACGCCACCTGACGCCACTTGGACATTGTCATCAGCTGTAGGCTCACTGGCACCAGTTCCCATATCTAAAAGTTCAATTCTCTTATCTCCAAAAGTGCTCAAGTACCTGCACCATAACGGAAATAAATTAGAGCGAGGGGGTGTTTTGGGGGGGGGGGGGGGGGGGACTACAACTTTCTTTAAACAGTAAGAAAGTGAACCAAATAGTCACGTTAAAGATAGACTCAACATTTCAAAATTGTCACAATCTTTTGTTATTTAGAGCTGGTTATATAGAAAATAAAATGACCGTCATGCATTATCAAAATACTCCCCATCATTTCACGTCTTGCCTTAATATGATCAGGTGTCAAGAGCAGAATAAATGCAATATCATCTGGAAAAAATCATTTTCCTTACTTGCCCCATTACGAACAGGTATATATATACGGATGCATTTCATGCAGTAAAACAAGGTACTATACTATCGTAGAGGAATTGTGGTGATCCGACTTATAATAAGGAGAAACTTGCAGACAGCAACTCAGAAGACTAAATGTGACACAGAAAACACTCAATTCCTCACATGTGTGAATTTCCGAATTATGCCGAAAATACTTAAGACTGATTGTCTAGAATAAATGCAGAACTTGAATATGATTAGAGCTGAATTTTGTTTTCTGCATGCCATGGAAAAAAATGAAAAGGACACTTTGGTTTATAGGTCCTTTTTCCAGGTTAACCTGTTGGTTAAATATGTTACAATGATGAATATCTGAAATCATTTTTACAGGTCATGAAGAACATGTATCAGCTTCGTGTCAGTTCATGTAATGACCCGAAATAATTAATACAAACTCAGACTAGTAAGTTAATGACAGTTTGTGAGCTGTAGACATCAAATTATTCTCATCTGAAAGTCTTTGTTATATTAGGGAACATGATCTCTTATCTAAAGCAAACATAATTCTGCCATCATATAATCAATCAAAAAAAGAGGGGCTGACATAAATACTAGGATAGCCAAACATCGCACCTATCAAAACTTCCTATGAGTCAACCAACATGAAAAACCTTGAATTCGAATTTTCCATCTATTTTCGCCACTATACAGAAATAAGGGCAGGCTGTACATCCGAAACAACTGGATTGCGAACATTCACCACTATACAGAATTAAAGGCAGGCTGTACATCCGAAACAACTGGATTGCAAACAGCAACAGACTGGAACCAGTGAATGATAAAAAGATTAAAATGAAATAAATAACTTACGTTTTCCTCAAGGCTACATATGAATTCAACTCTTTGATCTGCACAAAAAGATATAATTAAAGAAACATCCCACAATTGTTTATAGAAAAGATCTCTGCAGCAGCGCATGTCTTCATTTTAGGAATCAGGGTGTTGCAAGAAGTCCAATACAATCATCTACCCCAGACAAATTCAAGCCATATCTGAAAACTGAAAGAGGACATATGAAGCTGCCCAACTAGGTAATTACTAAATTAACCATCCAGCAGTTTAGCACCCAGATATTTGACTTGATGTTTACAGGTGTATAGTCAACACTAGAGTCGGTGACTTTTTAGTCTCAATGTTTAAAAACAGGTACTAGGTAAAACAAAAATGAGTTAGTGCAATTGCAATTTAAAGAGCATAACATCATTATCATCCCAGTCCTTGAATAAAGAGTGATCTTTCAATTTCCCAAAATTCATTAATCGCCAAGTGTTAAGTATATTTTAAGTCTATAATTCTGATTTGAAGATGAGAAAAACATAAATATAATGACTGCTAAAGAAAAACAAGTTGGTTTAAATATAAATCTCAAGTTCTAACACACTTACCATAGATTGCTTCTCATCATTAAGCTGCTTGTTCACCTCGGGAGGTTTTCTACTTTCCTCATCTTTAATTTCACGATCAAATTCCTTAATCAACCTAGAAATTCACAACAGAATCAGTAATAAAGAGAAAAATTCCAAAGAAGCATACTTGAAAGATCTCCAGATATAAATTCCAATGTTACTGATAGTCCACAACATCTAGTATAAATTAATATCACCGCCATTAAAAGCTACGGTTCCAAATACTTAAACAGTAACCTCTATAAAGTTCTAGTGACAAATTGAGCTCATCTATTATCATCTCTTCCCCCTATTTTCAGGCCCCGAATGTCATAGATATTTTCCACGAGTACTTTCAAACATGTGAGCTCTAACTGATTCTGTATGAAAGCCAGTACAATATAAAATGAAATGACGATACAGGAGGTATGCTTACCTTTTACACTCTCTCATCTTCCCTGTAAGCTCCTCCAGCTGTTTACTTTGTCTATTTGAGTCCTTGATTTTATCCAGCTTTTGGAAGCCATTTCTGATTAGGCATGAAAAAGTATTAGAGTTAACCAAATGTGATGCTAACTACTAGTGGCTAATACTCTAATACTTGGAAAAACCCTACACATGGACTAGCAGCAAAACCCTACACATGGAAAAAAAATAGTGGCACCAGGTCTCATACTTGGCAACAATTCAACAAGCACTTACTTCTTCTTAAACAAAATATAAAAAGGTAGAAGCATCAAAAAGTTATCAGGTGGACTAGTTGCCAGATCAAAACCAGAAGCTGAATATTATTAGTATATTACATAGGAAATCAGAAGATTTAAACTTAAAAGCTAATGCGAAATACGAGATTACTGAAGGAGAATAAGCGAAAGTAAATTGACATAGAAGCTCCTTATCATACAATGGTCAATGAATTATTGCTTGGACAATCAAGAAATCTCCCTCTCACCAAAATGAAAGAACTTCATAGTATTCACTAATTGCAAATATGCAACAATGAGATACCAAATAGAGCATTTTTTACCTCTCAAAACAGCAAATATCAAATCTCAAGGTAACAAATATTTAGCTAAGAGTAACGTTGTCCAAAGTCTAGCTGAGACGACCAGGTACGGCCATATATAAATGTAGTCCCCGTGCAATGTGGAACTAAAACATAAAGTGGCCATATTTTAATATCAGATGCTTCGGTGCTACGGCAATTCATAAAACAATGGAGAAGAAAAACATAGAAACACAAAAATTAAGATATTCCAAATAATACTAAAAAGAAAAATATAGGCCCCCATTACTCTCTAAAATGCATACGAAAATCAATAGACATGTTCGAAAGGCAGATGGATACCAAAACAATCAATAGAAACACAAAAATGTAGGTAGTTACATTTTGGATTTAAAAGAGAAGAGAGAGAGAGAGAGAGAGAGAGAGAGAGAGAGAGAGAGAGAGAGAGAAATTACGCAAGGGCACGCATAGTGTCGCGAATTTCACCATGGATCTGCTCCATTTGAGGGTTCATCTGTAACTCCATGTTAGCAGCCATGTTCCTTCTCTGTGGGACCGACCGACCGACCGAACTGTTGTTATAATAATAAGATAGGCAGCCGGTAGAAGAAGAAATTCCTTACCGGCAAATATATATATATATATATATATATGAGTAGAAATGTCCCAGAAAAATGAAACCCTCTTTATGAATAAGTTGAGGAGGGCATGTTATGTTAAGGAAAGAAATGGGCAGTTGATGATAAGAGAGGTTAACGTATGTATATATGTATTGGAAAAGATGGAGGATCGAGTTCACAATTTTGGAAATTGAAACCCCAATTTTTGAGATGGTTTAGGGTTCTTACAGAGAGAGAGAGAGAGAGAGAGAGAGAACGCCCAACCCAACCCAGAGCTATGAAGAATGAATAAATAATAGTTTTGTTTGTTTAGACTTTAGAGAGGTTACAGGCTGCCTGTCCTCCTATGTCTCAACTAATATATATCTTATTAATATTTTAAGTATAACATATTTTCTCTTTTTAACTTTGAAATTTTTTAGGGGCAAAATGATAAAAAATAATTATTAATGGTAATAATGTACCTTCCTTCTGTTAATAGTGGATAACACATGGAACAGAGTCGAATTAATCAAATAATTTGTTCTATTTTTGGATTAGACGTAACAAAAATAATAGTAACTTGATTTGAGCTCGAACATCAACATCTTTTTTTCTTTTTCTTTCTTGGTAAATATAAAATATCAACATTTTCATTTAAGAAAACATAAAAAGATATATATAAACACACAAATCTTTTACTCCTCCTCCTTGATGCGGAAAGAGTACTGATAATCTAATAGTTTTCAGCTTTCTAAACCCTGTGAGATTACAATTTACACACACCCTTGCCACCGGGTGTCTAGCATTTGTTATAAAACAAAAATATTGAAGTTCAATATTTTAATCCAGTCGATGGATTTTCAAATTTGTTCTTCTCATATCTTTAGAGTCGTTCGTCTATTATA
Source organism: Buddleja alternifolia (assembly GCA_019426215.1). Taxonomy (NCBI): domain Eukaryota; kingdom Viridiplantae; phylum Streptophyta; class Magnoliopsida; order Lamiales; family Scrophulariaceae; genus Buddleja; species Buddleja alternifolia. The sequence goes on from CM033403.1 coordinate 37,294,305, forward strand.
TCATTTGATTGGCTGCTTAAATTTCAATATAAAATTTTCTCTTACATTTCTTCATTGTTATTTTTTTAAAAAAAATTACGAATCGACTATAATTATAATTTATATGTTCATTAATCGTGTGGTTATAAAGCTCTGTTTCATAAGAAACAAATGTTGTTTAATGATGAATTTTTTGGTGTTGAAACCCCTACAAGGAAATTAACTCGAGAATGTGAACAAGTAAAAAATACCCTGCAATTTGGATCTAATTAAAAAACTTTAGAATATTTTTGGGGTTAATTAAGAATTGTTCCGTGAAACGCCTGACAACTTGCGGCATACAAGTTGTCGGTTTGTAGAACCACACAATTTATGCCTTATATTTAGTCCGTAAGGCTTCACATCCTTACGAACGGCGAGGAAGGATTTTTTTTCACATTAACGTTAAGAGAGGTGAAAAACAAAACATGAAGATTATGTATGTTACAACATGGAAACAATATTTATTTGGAGGAAGTAAGACTAAATTAACAACCAACAGAGAGACCTAGCATTGCGGGTGAAATGTGTTGACCAGAGAATAATATAGTACATCCCGTCTCTTATTTAACTAATTTAACAGTCATTACTCGTATTCTCAACCTCTCTTCCTCATATAATCCTCCGAAGCGATCAAACTAACAACAACCTAAACTCAACACATCCATCCACTTTTGTCCAAGAAAGATTATCTGCTCAAACTATCTCCTATACATGCCTATAAGACCTCTCTCTTAGTCTTCCTAATTAAACATCATCCTTTTCGACTGGGAAAAAATATGTACTAACATTTCACAACTCACAACCTTCATTAAATAAAATAAAACAAAACAAAACAAAAGAGAAACAGAAAGAAAGAACAAGATCAACACTTAACTAGCCAACAACATGAAGGGGCGAAAGTTTCTTCTATTAGGAGTCTCGGTCATCCTCGTTGTTGGGGTACTCATAGGCCTAATCGTAGGTGTAAATCGCCACAATTCCAAAGAATCTGATGATGACCAGAATGCATTGTCCACAACATCCAAAGCGGTGGCTTCAGTTTGTTCCAAGACCGATTACAAGAAAACATGTGTTGACAGCATGAGCTCATTAAGCAACAACCAAAGTGCGACCCCAAAGGACTTCCTGGAGCTCGCCATCAATGTAGCCATCAAAGAAGTTCAGGCCGCAATGGGCCGCCCTGCTGATATTGGTAAATTAACCAATGACTCCCAACAGAAAATGGCAGTGGAGGATTGTAAGGATTTATTACAGTATGCAGTTGGTGAGTTGCAAGCATCATTCTCCATGGTGGGGGATAAGGACTTGCACACCATCTCTGACAGGGAAGCAGAGCTCAAGAACTGGCTCAGTGCTGTCATCTCATACCAGCAGACGTGCGTGGATGGCTTCACGACACCTCAACTCAAAGATGCCATCTCCAATGGACTTCTCAATGCCACACAACTCACAGACAATGCTTTAGCCATTGTCACTGCCATTTCTCATATTCTTGAAACATTCGACATGAGCATCTCCTCTTCCTCCTCCTCCTCCAGAAGATTACTAGAAAATGGATTTCCTGCATGGTTCTCCACTGCAGACAGGAAACTTCTGGCAAGTCAAAGTGGTGGCCAACCACGACCTAATGCCGTGGTCGCACAAGATGGGAGTGGACAGTACAAAACAATAAATGAAGCTCTTGCAGCATATCCCAAAAACATGAATGGTGGGAGGTACACTATATACGTTAAGGCTGGAGTTTATGACGAGTATATAACTGTCACAAAAGACCAGGTTAATGTGTACATGTATGGAGATGGACCAAGAAAGACCATCATTACTGGTAAAAAAAGCTTTACCAGTGGTGTGTCCACCTACCAAACTGCCTCTTTCAGTAAGTTTATCTCCAACATAATATAAATATATATGTTTCATGTTTGGTAATTAACACATGCATATATGTTTGTTTGTAGGTGCAATTGGTAATGGATTTATAGGCAAGTCTATGGGTTTTCAAAACACAGCAGGGCCAGAGGGACACCAGGCTGTTGCTCTTCGCGTGCAATCGGACATGTCAGCCTTCTATAATTGCAGAATGGATGGTTATCAGGACACCTTATACACGCAAACCCATCGCCAGTTCTACCGAAATTGTGTCATATCTGGCACCATTGATTTCATATTTGGTGATGCAGCTGTAATTATCCAAAACTGTTTGATAATAGTGAGGAAGCCAATGGACAACCAACAGAACACAGTGACTGCTCAGGGGCGCACTCAGAGTCGCGAGACCACAGGAATAGTGATCCAGAATTGCAGAATAGTTCCAGAGCAAAAACTGGAACCCGTGAGGTTTAAAATTCCAACATACTTGGGTAGACCATGGAAGATATACTCCAAGACTGTAATAATGGAGTCAACATTGGCAGACTTTATACAGCCACAAGGATGGATGCCATGGGATGGCAACTATGCTCTTGATACTTTGTACTATAGGGAGTATGGAAATAGGGGTCCAGGCGCCTCAACTGATAAGCGAGTCAAGTGGAAAGGCTATGGTGTCATAACCAATAGGGATGAAGCTCTTCGGTTCACAATTGCTCAATTCATTCAAGGAAACCAATGGTTGCAATCCAGTGGTGTACCGTACTTTCTTGGACTCAAAAACTAAGAAACTAAGTAGAGTTTATTTTGTATAGGTTAGTCGGGGAATGGGAGGATGGATGTTAGATGCCATCCCCACCTTGAACTTATCGAAATATTCATAGTTTTTTCCGCCGCTATAATAGCTTCTCTTTGATCACTATCCGTCTTGTTTCCTAACTATTCTATCCAACCCAAAATAACTATTCCGGGATCCAATTCAATTCTAAGTATTTCCTTCATCGTAATCTAGGGTCTGTTTTCGGCCCAAGGTGAGTTCATATTGCGTCAAAGATCCCATCTTGTGTCAAAATCCATCCTTCTTCGATCCAACTCATGTCTTTTTAAAATTCTATTTTCGTTCTATTATTATTTATTAACTAATTCACCTTTATCAACTTTAAGAGAAATCCTTAATCTTCATATTTTGTTATCCATTGAATGATAATTCACCTTGTCGTTTTTTCCTTGACCTTTTTCATGCTCAATTTATCATCCATCACAAGTTTTATCTTATATGGAAGGAGTGCTTCCAGCAAGCCAACTGGAGGATCGCCTAAACTAATGCTGAATAAGTTCAAGTAGAATAGAAATAATATTGACAACTATTTAAAAGAAAAAAACTAATCAATGCAGCATGTAAGCAAATAATGTTGAGATGTAAACAAATGGTCCTCAATGTTGAGAATGACAACAGAAAAAACATGTAATCAAGGCCTGAATTCTTAAGATTCCTTGCACCTTCTATTCTATCTAGTCTGGTATGGTTAAACCAAAAAGTTCGCAACTAAGGTCATCCAATAGGCGCTCTAGTTCATGAGAAAGATTCATAACATCAAACCATTTAAACCAATTCCACCACTCCTCGAGAAAATGGAAACAAAGAAAATACACATGGCGCGTAGCTCTGAATCAATCTGCAGCCATGAAAGGGTTTGTATCGCCAATTTCAGCTACCAAAGGTTCCAATTCTTCAAGGTCATCATCCTCTGGGGCAAAATAAGTGGGAAATGGAAGCAATGAGATGCCTGGCTTCTTGTACACAATATCTTTTATGAAAACAAATTTTTTTGTTGCACCTGGAACCTGCAAATGCGCCAGCAGTCTCCAAATTTCCAGTATGCAAATGTGATATGAAATAACACACTTCTTAACAAATGGCATTAGATAGTGTCATAGCATTTTTGCATAAACACATCAATATCTTACAATATGCCAGGACTTCTAGACAATGTGTATGAATTGACTTACAAGTCTATTCAATGTCTTTTCACACAACAAACTCTTATTATTTCTCCTCAATAGTAAGGAATTTATTCAGAAAAGTTAAATGCAAAAGATTCCAAAAGGGATGATGAGGAATATTTTTACTACCATCAATTGAAGTCTGAACATGCAATTTAAAGAAGAAAATAGGAAGGGTGAGAAAATATACTTGGCCTCTCACCCACAGTAGGTTCCTTGAGGGATCAATTTTGTAAACCCAAACGTTCTTCACTGTTCTTTGCTCAACACCCATGTGGCCGGGCATCTTCTTTCCTTTAAATACTTGTTTCAAAGCAGATACAACAACAAGTCACAAAATAAATACCCCACTTGTTTGGTGGCTTTCAACTTGAGCTAATTATCTCTCTTGTGCAACACTGATAACTGATATGCTAGGTCATGCATTTGGTTAGAACTGCTATCATGACAGAATATTCAGAGCAACCTTTTCCCAGATGGATAAGATTGATAATTGCATAAAGAAAAGGTTGAATGCATTAGTAATTCTAGACTCTCGTAATGATAAATTACTCTCTACACTACACATTCATCACTGTAGTTTACAAATCAATAATTACTATCTAAAATAATAAAAGGTAAATGATATTAGCACTTCAAATGTGTTATTGGCACTCCATTCAATACAAATTTCTTGACAAAAATAGTGAAAAGTGAAACTCCAATATCATATCCCATAATAAAATGGTATAAATTTTAGCACAGCTGTTAACTATGAGCATCAGACATAGAGCATCTTGCTTCCTCTCCAAAACAGGTCCTCATTTTGAACAAAGCTTCACTTTGAGAACATTCCCCCACATAATTTTCCTTCAATGCTCTATAACAGTAAAAGAAAACTTGTTTCAAGATTCTTTACAGATGAAGGTTGAACCTCGAGAATTTTGATGCTCAACAGGTTCAAATAGTATAGTTCAAGTTTTCTTCAACCAAAAGAGAGTGAATCCAACAATAAAAGGTCTTTTTTTCCTTTTGTTTTTTTTTGGGCAGAGGGGGTGGTTGATTACTGATGTATCGCTGCAACTTTTAGTGTCCATTACAAGACATTGACCTCAGCCTCTCGGCTACCACAGGGTATCTTGATCAAGATGCTTGCAGTTAACAAACAATGTTGCCATGCCAAGCTAAATCAACTATCATTCTTGCAAACTCGGATGAAAAATTGAAAGGTTACTAGCAACATCTTCAAATAAACCAAGGAAAATTGACTTTAATGTTGGTCAACTTTCAAACAATGTTTTGTCAATCACCACTATTGCATTCACTAGACACACTCGTTACTTTTCCAATTCCTCCATCCACAAACTCTAGCAAGATTCGAGAATCTTTCTCTCTTCATAGATGTCTTATTATTTTTATTTGACACTTTTACTAAGATGTACATATATCAACTTTTAATCTACAATAAAAAGCATCTTGATTTCTTATTACAACTTTTTAAAAACATTGATTATAAAAGACATACTAATCATCCCATTCTTGTATTGTGAACCCGGACCTATTGGTCCCAATTCAGCATAAAATCCTCCCCCCCCCCCCTCCCCCTCCCTTTTTATAGGGTGCGATTGCTTGGCTTGAAACCTATATCCAGGGTATGGTCGAGCTTGGGACATCAATATTTGGACGCAATTTGAGATTATTTGTTTGTGCAGCCTTTTTAGAGAATTCATTACATGCATCGTTTTTTTTGATTGTCCACCCGATTCATCGGAACTTTGCTTCGACTACATCCAAATCCGACCCGCGTCGCACACCTGACAGTGGTGGGTGAGTCTCCCAACGGAGGTTTTCTGCATTCACAAGGTCTCGAACCCAAGACCTTACTTAAGCGGAACGGAGCTGCTTACCATTCGGACCAACCCCCGTTGGTCATTACATGAATCATGATATGAGCTATTATGAACTAATTAACAATCAACGATTAAATCTCGAACAAATATCAACAATTGATTATTACCTAATAAGTAAATTCAACAATCTACCTACTTATCAACCCATTTGGATACAAATTTTTCTACCTATTACTATTTGCTGCCCAACATGTATTGCTTTTCCTACGTTGAGGCTCATAATATAACAAGCAAAGTCCTCAAACCTCAAGACAGCACTGCATGAATTTGATGTGGTGCTTTAAATTATGGTGGACATTAGTGCCATTCAGTTGTAAAATAATAATTACATAAATTGCTTTACTAGCATTTTTGTGTGGCCTTGCTTAACACTACTTTCCAGCTAGAATTCAGCATCTCCTAGGAGCTGCTCTCGGCTTTGTGATACACCCAATTCATTTGATAGTTTGTTACACAACTGCATAAAGCCCCAAACACCAACCAGTTAGACAATATGTAATGCCCAGATGATAGACTGATATTGGAAGATGTATAAAAAAGATAGGCATATACCTGTCTGTATACTATTAGATCACCATAAGCTTTTCGCAACTCAACTACATACAAAGATGGACTTATCTCAAAAACCTGTCACAGCAGAAAAGTTGAGATTAATTCAAAGATAAATATAATGACACGTCCGTTGTTCAAAGCCAGAGTCTCCTCTCCCACTGACTTACTTCTGCAGTTACCGAGAGACTTCCTGAGGCTTTATGACTTGTGCGCTCTTGCATCACTTTCAACTATACATATTAGTTTGAAAACACAAACAATTACAAAAATGTGATTGCATTTTCACTGATAATAAAAATAATGTCGTTTCCAAAACACTTGTTATGTTTTCAACCCAACTGGGACAAATCCAGATTTTCTGACAGAAAATAGTTGAGTAAACGAACCTTTCCATTTCTCTTCTGGACATTAAATCCCATCTGCCCAACTGTATTTTCTATCCGCTCCAGCAATACTTTTGGAGAATGATTTGATGTAAATCTGATTTTCCTCTCGGAGGCATCCTGAAAATTACAGGTTTTACATGTATGGCTTTCATAGGTAACTTATGCCTATATGAGGATCTTAATGTGAAAAAATATATAACTGAAGCTGATAGCTCTTTTCTGTTATTCTTACCTCTTTTTCAAAAAACCCAGAAAGATCTAGAAAGGAGGACATTCCAATCAGCTGAAAGGCATTAATTAGAGTGGGGGATTCTGGATATTGTTCTGCATCTGAGGGCTAAAGAACAGATTGAGAATGCATATATTGTCAGAACAAAATGAAATAACCCGATGAAAGGATGCCAACGATAAAGGAAATACATACGGTTCCATATACAGATGATACTTCATCATCTGAACAAGCATCTTTTTCTTCTTCTTCTTCTTCTGTAGGATCTAATGGAGTGTAGCCTTGTTTAAACCAGTCATTTTCTCTTATCTCCACCATGGTTATCCTTGTACGAGGGTTGGGATCTAGAATCCTCCTTATCAGGTTTTTGGCTCCTGAAGAAAGCCATTTCGGTATCTGAGAGTCCCCCTTGAAAATCTGATTCGGCAATTTTCGAAGATCATAGGCGTGAGGTCTTAGAAACACAGGCAAGAAATTCACATTACCTAAAAAATAAGGGGGGGGGGGGGTACCTTTTGATAGAGTACTGCAAGATTTCGATCATCAAAAGGAAGATATCCTGTGAGAATTACGTATAGGATGACACCGCAAGACCATATATCTGAGGTTGCACCATCATACCCTCTGTTTGAAAGAACTTCAGGAGCAACATAGTTTGGACTTCCACAAGTTGTATGCAGTAGTCCGTCATCCTAAATTTTGACAAACATAAGTTAACTGAAGAAGAAGACAGAGAATTTGGCACAAGGAGCTAGTCTTTAAGGAGCATACCCTAAAATGCTGCGGCAAAGCACTGAGGCCAAAATCCGTTATCTTAATGTTTCCTTGAGCATCAATCAGCACATTTTCTAGCTGCATTTTGTGCAACAAATGTAAGGCAAAGAGTTTGGCATGAATTCCTAGGATGATCACGAGACAATTCATTTCTTATGAGATAGTAATTACTTTGAGATCTCTGTGAAAAACGCCTTTGTTGTGACAGTAGGTAACACCATCAATTAACTGTTGAAAGAGCTTCCTGCCTTGAGCTTCTGGAAGTTTTCCTTTGGATGCCTATAAACCATGAATGTGCAAAAATTGGATTACCCTGTGTTTCAATCCTAAAATAAAAGGATTACGTTCTGCAAAAGGTACCTACAATTCTCTCAAACAGTTCACCACCATTCACGTACTCAAGGACCATATGTATCTTGGTCTTGCTCGCCAAGACCTGGTGGTTCATTAATAAAGAAAAAAGCATGGACATTAGAATTAAATCTATGCAAAGATTGACATGAAAGTAAGGTTTTTCCTTTCAATATTCGGTGTCTAATCATTTAATATATACTATGATGGTTCTAAAATTAGTGATTGAATGGTTTGCTTGAGTCGTTTCGGATTTTTTTTGATGTTTTCCAATTTTATGGCAGATTGTTAGCCTGAACTGAATGCAGTTTGGGACCATGTCGACACACAAATGTTATCCGCTTCTGCAAAAATGTGACAGCAAAGAAAAGAGTACATGTATATTTCGGTTAATAAACCAATTACAGGCCGCCAGATATTTGTACACTGCCGGTGGGTCTGAAAACGAGACAAACCACAACTTATCTTTTGATGGAGAACATTATAAACCACGAACACGATGAGGGTGTTTTGTTGGCATATTCAATGGTGCCACTGCCATGCGAAGTGTCAAACTTAGCAGGCTATATAATGAAACGCAACAAAAAATTTGGGGGGGCCACATGCTTGTATCCAAAGTAGTTGGGCTACTGAATCATTGGCTATTACTCTTGCTCTTTTTTATATATAATAATATGTGTGTGTTTGTGTGTGTATATATATATATTAGCAGCCATAGTCCCCACCCTTGCTGCTCCACCATACGCATCATCATCATCATCATCATCATATCATAAAACCCACTTCTGCTAATCAAGGTCAAGTGCTACCCAAACAAAATATTATAAGTAAAAGCTTTTTTTTATTAGCAAAATTGATTTAACCAATTGAGTGTATGATTCAGCTCAAGTTAAAAAGTGTAAATGTCATGAAACACACACACGTTGGTGTAGAGAAGATGGACAATTCCCAATTTATATACTACTATTAGCATCACAGCATAGAGTGTTGAAACATTTTGGAATATGTAAAAGACGATGAGTGAAGGAAGGAAGGAAGGAAGATGATGATGAAGAGTCGGACAAAGAATAAACAAGAGAAGAATAATAAGCAAAGGGAGGCAATGAAGTAGGAGGAGCATTTTAGTTATATATAAGAAGATAATATACCTCAAATAATCTGACAACGTTTGGATGTTTGAGGAGCTTTAAAGTGCCAATTTCCCTCTTTATCTGCAATCCTCCAAAATAATAATAACAATAAAAAGAATTTTGAGGTCAGCTAGAGCTCTTTCACACCAAACTCATAACTTATGAAGCCCCAGAAGAAGTAACAAGAATAATAATAATAATAAATTAATAAAGAAAGAGTGGAGGATAGTATAGACAGAGATTACAGAAAGAAAAAGGAAAGGAAAGAAAACAGGAAGGTGCAATCAATCATAACATAATCATACACACACATATAGACATAGTAGTAAAAAATAAGAGAGAAGAATTTGTGCCAGTTACAGGTACTCACGGCAAATATATAATAATAAAGAGAATCTGGGATGATCCCTTGATTAAACATGGATGGATGAACAGATAAAGCAAAGTAGTAGTCATGATGATCGTAAGGGGAACCCAACCTGATCGGTGAGGTTGAGGTGGAGAATTGTGCTCTTGTGGAGGATCTTGATGGCAAAGGGTTGACCAGTTTCAAGGTTTGTGGCGTACTTTACTTTTCCGAAATTGCCCTCTCCCAGAGTTCTTCCCAACTCGTACTTGTTCCCCAATCGTATTCCACTCTTCCTCCTCCTCCTCTGCTGCTGCTGCACCAAGATCTCTGCTTCTTCTTCTTCTTCTTCTTCTTCTTTCCTTGCGTGTTGTAAAAGTACCATAATAATACTACTACTAATCTTCCTTCACAAATTTAAAAACCTTCAATACGAATTGAGAATATACACACACAGGGATTTTACGTTACAACTTTGATCGAGTCTGTCTCTCCCTAGTAGCAGGCAGTTTTGATGATGATGATGATGATGATGATGATGGGATTGGATTGTGGTCGTGGTGGGTTGCTCACCAACACCTAATTAACTTGTGTGCAATATTAACTTCTCTCCCCGTCCTTTAAATACGCGCGAGCGACTATGATTTCATATGTGTCCTCAGCTTTCCAAACTGTTGAAACGCTATTATTCCAACATTCGCGTCTCGCAAACCCAATTTGACCTCCAACTCTCGTAAATAAATAAAACAAACACATAATAATAATAATAATAATAATAATAATATGTAACATTCACACATATATATTTAAGGAAAAAATACACACACACCCCTCTCACTTATTGTGTAGCTACTAAAGCCTCTCACTTATTTCAAAATTATCAACACGCCCCTTAATGCTACAAATTTTTTACATCTACACTCCCATATGTATTTTAAATTTCTTACAATGTTACCGATGTAAACCTTATACATACACCCTTCATAGGTGCGTTTATAATTTTCAATAAGTGAAAAGTAATTTTGATAATTACAAATTAAGTTAGGGGCCTGTGTGTCATTTTCTCTCTATTTAAAGTTTAAAACATGAATTCTATTGCGTGCGGCTGGTGCAAACCATAAAATACTACTATTATCCTTTCTCGGATAAGAATAAATCATATCCAAAATGAATTGACATTGTATGGTATCTGAACATGTAGGAAATATAATTGGGTACCCTACAATACCTATATAATAATACCCCTAAAATACCGTTTTCCTTAACCTATACTCTTAAACTTTATAGAGAGATTTAAGTACATTTTCCGGTGTTCACGTTGACATATACATATGTGTATATATATAAATATATAATTTATCTATTCTACCTACCTATATATATAATATATGCATATTATCTTTGTCGACGTCCATATCGATGCATCAATGCAATTAAAGTTGATTACGTGTATATAGGGTGGAGACTAAAATTAAAATATTTTGAGGCCGCATCGATCATTGAATTGTTGAGAATTTCGAACTAGTCAACCTTGGGTTCATGTGTTATTATTAATTATACCAACAAATTCAACACAGTTGATAAATAGTTGAGTTACTTAAGTATACTGTTCAAAGTTCAATTCCTGACCGTGTATATGGAAAAGACTTCGTTGTTAGAAGAGCTAAAATCCTTTTCGGTGATCTCTATGCCTCGAAAAAATTAATCTCCTACGTCGAATTGAAAAAACCCTTATAAAACAGTATTATTAATTATATTGTTGCCTGCACAAAACATAATTAAGACCGGGCAAGCAAGCACGTGTGAAGATATAAACCTATTTTGGCATGTGGGAAATCACATTTTAAAATACCTAAGTAGTTATCTTAATCGACTGTACAAAAGTAATCATAAGAGATTTGACAATCAAGACCTTGTATCATTGTGTGTTTTGCTGCTACTTCTCCCCAAAATGGACCTAGTCAAATTTACCCCTTACATACATGTCATGTGCTAAACGGTGTTTTTTTAGTATTAAAGAAAGTCCTTCGCGTAAATTGCTTTGAATGGGTAAATTAATCATTTATCCTCGAGGATCCGACATTAATCCTTTTATACATACTAATTGATGTTTGAACACGCAAGGTTACGTACGTGTATGTCCAATGTGATCAACGCAAAATTGCCATCAGTTTGGAACCTCTGTGTTAAACACACCATTATTATTATGACTGTTGAGTACAGCTTAATTATTTTATTTCCTAAACTATACATTAGGAATCACATGACTTAGCGTAGATAAGGAGAAGAGGGATTTTTTATGATGGACCGGGAGTAACGCTCCTTGTGTTCATCTCTTTCACACTGAGATGTACTGTGTGTGGACCCCATATACACAGTTATGTGAAAGGGATAGAAACAATGGTACACCTTGAAATAACACTCTCCGGTATACCATAAAATTATCCAAAGAAGAGCTAGGTGATCACTCGCGTCATCAGCAAAACAGCTAAAATTTGCTTCAAAATACAAACGTAGGGAATACACACACACACATATATATATGCATGTAAAATCAAATACAAAAACAAAAAATGCAGAAACACAAGCAGCAACTAAACAGGCAGGCAGGCAGGTAGACAACTAAAAATGGATCATCACTGATCAATTTATAGCTCATCATCATGATCAGCTCGACTGGTAATTATATCATCCTTAATCTCCCGAGACTTGTCCTTCGCCGCTTCGATATTGGATGTAATCATATCCTTAGCTGAGTCATAAGTCTCTCCAGTTTTGCCTTTGGCAGCTTCGTACCCTTCCTTGGCTTTCTCCTTGGCCCAGCTTAAATGCTCTTCTGCTTTAGCTTCTCCCTCCCCTGCAATCTCTTCCGTTTTCTCCTTAGCTTGCCCCGTCCTTTTATAAGCCTCTTCTGCCATCTCGCTCATCACTTCTTTTGTCTCCCTAGCTTTCTCTGCACTCTTTTCCTTGGCCTCCCCTGCCTTCTCCGATACCTTTCGCCTTGCCTCTTCACCCGCCTCATATGCCTTCTCTTTTCCCTCCCCTGATTTCTCTTCTGCACTCGTCTTTATATCCCCTGCCCTCTCTCCAGCGTATTCTCCAGCTCCTGCACCTCATCTCACTCAATATATATTGTACCCCACACACACACACATATATGGATTTATTATGTGTATATGAGCAACAGTGTTAGATATTATTATTGTTTTTCTAATTAGATTATTATTATTATTGCTTTCCTAGTTAGATTAGTATTCTTAATACCTTATTTATCTTTTACCTTCTTTATAGTTTAGGATTTTCTTGTATTCTTTTTCTATTGTAACTCTATAAATATATGTTACTCAATAATACAAATTTTCTACGGGATTTTCTCTAATCTAACATGGTATCGAGCTAAAGGGTTTTTCTTTCAACCCTCATGATCATTCGCTTCCGCCAGCCTTTACCATCGCGTTCCCGTCCGACTTCCTATATACTTTTTTTTCTCTTTTTGTTCTTCCTTCACTATGGTGAATCTTTTGTAATTTAGTTTGGATTTAGCAACCTATTTTTATCTTTTTCGTGTTTTAGCGGCTGCCGTCTTTAATTTTGTTAGTTGCCGCTGCTCACCCTTGAGAAACAAGGATTTGGAGTCACTGCCTTATTTAATGATTTTCAGACGAAACTGCTCCACATTGAGAAGCGTCTTCGTTGAACCGCCGTCTTATTTAATGATTTCTAGACAAAACTGTTCCACCTTGAGAAACGTATTCGTCAAAATCTCTCTACTAAGCATTCTTTATGCCCGAACTATCGTAACATCTTTTCTCGGTTTTTAATTCAGTCTCAATATTCAAGACTTTCACGTTTCGACTGCGAGGAAGTGTTAGATATTATTATTGCTTTCCTAATCAGATTATTATTATTATTACTTTCATAGTTAGACTAGTATTCTTATTACCTTATTTATCTTTTACCTTCTTTATAATTTAGAATTTTCTTATATTCTCTCTCTTGTAACTCTATAAATATGTTACTCAATAATACAAATTTTTTACGAAATTTTCTCTAATTTAACAAATAGCACTAATTAATGTATTGTGGTATGTAGAGAGACTAAAAAATTACCTGTAGCTGCGTCGGTGATTTTATCTTTGCTTTTTTTTGGGGCATGAATGGTGGAATCAGAGCCTTGCTTAGCTGCCTCCTTGGCTTCATCAGCCTTAAGGCCAAGGCCCTCAGAAATCTTTTCCTTGGCCCATTCAGTCCACGATTCGGAACTCTCTTTAGTTTCCTTGGCTGTTTCAGCTGCCTTTTCTCCGGCGCTCTCGGTCTCGGTCTCAGTCTTGGATTTGGCCACATCACCTTTCTGATCATGCTCGTCTTCCGCGGTGGTCATTGCTAGCACCACCAAGACCACACACACAACCACAAAAACTACTCTTTTCGTCCTCATTAAATCTGGATGATCACTCACTGACTTAAAGTTACAAGCACAAGCACAAGCACAACTAACGCCGCTACCACAAGCAATACCCACATATGCGGCATGCAGATTTATATACGTGTCGACGCTGCTCAATTATGGTTTGGATAGGGAATTCGAGCAAGATTACCAATCCGGCTGGCTAGTGGAACAAGGTATACATATTATGCTCAGATTGCAGCTGGGAGAGCATATATATATATATATATATATATATATATATATATATATATACATGTATACATCGTAGTGGAGGTGGGATTGAGTTTGGACTTTGGAGGTTGGAGGGAGTAGGAGAAGACATGTGGCAGGGTGGCTCCGAACGTGGCAAACAAGTAGACTCTGCTCCATGTTCATTTCCACGTATCCCTCTTTCTTCCACTTCTACTTTATCTAATCGCTACCGACTTTGATTATCCAAAAAAAAAATTGCTACCGACTTACTCGATATGATCAAACACCAAAATTAGGCTTCAAATTAAAGCATTAGACCCAAAGAAAAATATATTAAATATACATTTGTCATCTATAAAAATAAATGGTCATCCAAATTATCCAAAAACAACAAAACAATAAGAGATCAATTGGGTGTCTATCGGCTATCATCATATTTTACACTTCTGGATACGAAAATACGTACACGATACAATATGAATATGAAATACGACAAGTCTTAAAATTTAAAATATAATACGTTGATGATACATTTATGTATATACATTTATAATATTTAAAAATATATTTCATTTAATAGATTCATTTATTTAAATAAAATTTTGTCTAATTTTTTAAATTTCTTTGTTAGTTGTTTAACTATTAAGTTTTAATCTTTAACAAAAGATTGAAAATATTATCTACTTTCCTAATTTAGTGCAAAAAGTATTGTTTTAATAGATTCATTTATTTAAATAAAATTTTGTCTAATTTTTTAAAATTTCCTTGTTAGTTTAACTTTTAAGTTTTAATCTTTAACAAAAGATTGAAAATATTATCTATTTTTCTAATTTTGTGCAAAAAGTATTGTATAATATCAAAATTATACTCCGCCTAGTATTGAAAGAGTGTAAGATACTTCAAATCTTGTATCGGATATGATATCCAGAATTTTCTCTTTTCTTTTCATTTTCAAGATTCAAAAATGTTTCGAACAAGGTATCAAGGAGTATCCGTAGTGGATACTGATGGTCCCAAGTGACATACAAAAGGGTCTAGAAGGGGGAGGGTTAAATAGACCCTGAAATCTTTTTCGACTTTAAAAAATTCGTATCACTTTTAAAGATTTGAACGCTTTGAGTGTTGGGTGAGGCGCTACAATAAAGATAACTTAGACTTAGTAATTTTAGCAATTTACCAAAGTAAGGTAAAGATTAGATCGCTTAATCAGGGTTAGCACAGCGGAAATGATTTTAAAGCTTTAGCGTTCGTTTTGGTTAAATAGTCGCTTAACCGTTTTACTTGTCTTTTTCAGAATAAATGATAGAATATAAAGTAAGACAATAAGATAGTAAATAACACAAGAATTTGTAAGGTTCACTTGGTGATGTAATTCCAGTTACGTCCTTCTTCTCTTTGGACACTTGGAGGAATTCTACTAAATTGATTATCGAAGGATCACACAGAGGCTTCTACAAAATAGAGGAAGGGATGATGATCTTGGGCTCCTTGCTCACACAGACTTTAGCACCAATGAAGATCTTCACCAACAAGTTTCTCTCACTCAGAAATACTACTTGTAGAGTCAACAACTTCTTGACACATATAGATGAGGTTGAGGATTTTGGTCACGGGTTTGTTTGATTTTAGGAAGTTCAAACAACTTAGGATATCTCAATAATAGTGTATGGTTCCTCTTTGAAGATGTTTGAGATACTGCCTGGAATGTATATAAAAAGTTTGGAAGAATTTTGGCTATGGAGTTTCTAAGCTTTTCTTGAGAAAGTATTTCAGCAAAGTTTTGAATTTCTTGTGTAAGTATGTGTTATATTTAGAGTTTGCTGAGGTAAGGTATTTATAGGCATTGTCTTGGGATTTGTCCGTTGGACACATGTAGGTGCGTGCCTCTCACGAGCGAGTGAGTCGTGCCATTTCTCTAACATTCCTGAAATCCTGCTGCACTGATTTGATGTGGCAGGTTTGAACTCTGAAATTCTGACAGTCTAAGCCAGTAGGTAACTTGCTCCGTATACAATCCGTCCTTATCACATTTAATGCTCTTATTAAGCATTTAATGCATTTGAATTTATTTTCCGTTGGAAATAAATGCCTCGTTAAATGATTGCATTTAAGTCCTTAGTGACCTCGGAATTTATTTCAGGTGAATCTGATCTTCTTGCACTTGAGTGCTTTGAGCGCTTGATTCATGCATCTTGAAACAGTCCATAGCGATTGGCAGTCGCTTAAGACAAAATCTTCATCTTCGCTTGACTTCAGACTCTGATCTTCAACTTCATCTCTAATAGATTCACCTAGAATTCTACTAGCGACTTGGTATCCAATACTTAGTCTAAAATCTACAAAGATAAAAATTACAAGCCTAGCAAGATTACAAACTTTCAAATGCTTATACAATTGTTCTATGAAAACATAAACTTACATTCTTTTGAGGTCTAACATAAAATCCTATCTTGTCAATATCAAAACATCTAACATGAAATTTCTTAACAGATACGCATATGATACGAATACAATACGCACGAGACCATTTATAGGAATATCAGTGCATCATAGCATAAAAGGTGATTCAAAATTGGGATAATTACACTGACCTCCCCTGATGAATGAGCCAATTACAGCCCCCCTCTCCTCAACTATACGTAATTACAAACAGCTTCCCTCCATCAACATCCGTCGTACAATTTGCCCCCTTCGTTAACTTTTTAAAGAAAAATCATTGTTAAAAAAATTCATAAATCCAATTTTACTTTACATTGACTTTATCTGAGAGTTTAGGCTATGTTTGAATGTGTTTTTATTTCATTTTCAACCGTCATTTTCTAAAATGTATGGGAGAATGAGTTTTTTTATTTTCGTGTGAAAATATAGGCATGTTTGGTTGTGTTTCTGAAATTTGTTGGAATTGATGAATTGATGATGTATGAAATGATTGAATTAGTTAAAAGTAATGATTATGTGAATAATATATATAAAATAATAGGTAATAATATATTGATTAAATATATTTATAAGTAAAAATGATAAAAATTGATCCTGAAAAGAGCATTAAAAATATTCAAAATGGGTCTTAAAATGTGCATGTGCCTATGAAGATTAAAACCAGGTATTTTATTCCACTATAGCACCACAATTGTTGCCGAAAATGTGGACTTTTAGAAGGAGATGTGAGAGAAAGAAAAATGTGAGTGTGATTTGATAAAGTGAAACGTAGTTATTGGAGAATGTGAATGTGAAAATAAAAATAAATTTATTTTCAGATAAAAATGATGTAAAGTGTGTATTTTCATTTTCAAATGAGATTTAAAATGAAAATATGGATTAGAAATCACAAACAAACATAGCCTTAGTATTTCATAAAAGCTGACTTCATTTCATGTATTCCCTTAGATTTTTGGATGATTACTTAGAGACAGGGGAGGTCTTTGTAATTATGCATAGTTGAGGGAAAGGGGCTGTAATTAGCCCACTTATTAGGGGAGGCCAGTGTAATTATCCCTTAATAGTTTGTTATGGAATGGACTAGTTACCCGGCCGGTTACTAGACATGCTATGGCCGGCATGTGTTTGGTTATGGTCATTTTTTCTCTTTTTAGTTTCTTTATGGTAATATTATTAGATCGTGCAGGTTCTAATATTCAAAAGGATGGTGGATGAAGAGATGATTATACCATCTCGCTTGTAATGGTATCATAATTCACCAAGCTATGTTAGATCGAGTGTAGGATTTAATTATGAGTCAAAAGCGGTTATAGCTTGGTCGGGGGATAACGGATTGGATGGTAAACTAACGACATATTGAGCGCCCCCCCCCCCAATGCCATTTGTTAAAGCTACAAGACGAATCTTTCAACTAAACTTGGAGCAAGATAATTCACTTTCTTGAGCCTTCAAAATCAATACATACTGCAATATCAACTGTTAATTTGAATTACTATGCACTGCAGCATCCCCAACCTAATGCTTATTACTGTCAATTTCCAAGTTAAAATCTAGCAGCAAAGTTCGAGTGATGGCCACCGAGATTAAAAAGAAAAGCAACTTCAAACACAACTGCCTGCTTTCTGGAATAGAAACTAAACTAGCAAACATTCACAACAACTCAAACCCAAAACTAATATAACTAAAAATCTGCAAGTCTTCTCAGTTTTGATGACAGTCCAACAGTGTACCCATTGTGTCCTTTGGGGACAAATAGCAACATCTCAACTACAATGGAAAGCTAGATTCCAAAACCTCAAGTGCTCTCTTCAGCTTCATCAATTGCCAGCCCTCCTGTCAGAACAGGAATTTC
Organism: Buddleja alternifolia; assembly: GCA_019426215.1. Lineage (NCBI taxonomy): Eukaryota > Viridiplantae > Streptophyta > Magnoliopsida > Lamiales > Scrophulariaceae > Buddleja > Buddleja alternifolia. The sequence continues at coordinate 37,312,786 of CM033403.1, forward strand.
TGCTTCCTCAATCCCGTTCACCTTGCTGTCCAAAGAATCAAAATCAGGGCAAGAAGAAAAGAAAAAAGGAAAAAAAAACAATGCTAATCAGTCCCAGAAGAAAACGAATCAAGTTTTTAGCGACTGTACTCTGTTACATGTGGTACTCTTATTTACATCATCAACGATATCCATCTAGATTATGGAATAGTTAAGATTTAGTCACAACCAAATCATTAGAACCCTATGTGAGACAATGTGTGTCTTTGAAATTAAAAAAAAAAAGTACATATAATAAGCCTAAAAAAGATCTTTTCGAGCATGTCGCAACCAAGTAAAAATAAACTTGATTTGTCTTTGATTTAAGACTTCAAACATAAGGCAACGCTACATGATTAGAAGATTATTCTATTCTTTCTTCTATGGTCTAACGTATATTTAGCAATATAAGATTACAAGAAATGACTATGACGCAACACATGTGATTACATACACATTTAAAACGGGAACTCACATATAAAAGGTAATCCAAGTACCAGTGGAACAAATACAAACAAGGAAAATGAAAGACTTCCGCACATGAATGGTTGTGCTTAAGTATCTATATATGAATCCCAACAGAAATATAAACAACAGTCACCGAATACCAATATAATCAACCATTTCCTTCCAATGACTCCCCAGGAGTCATGCAGTGTGTCAGAGAAACCAACATCACATATACGTAATAGAAGCACAAGTTAAGACAAGTAGCACGTATACGAAATGTAAAAAGATCTAGCGATCCTGATCAACACTACTCAGTAACTTTATTGAAGAGAATTTGTTGTTAAACAAAACTTACTTGCATGTTTTCTTATTGTGGCCCAGGCCTTTGCACTTGCTACACTGGAGCTGGCGTTTGATGATATCCACAGACTCAACCAATTTCAACTTTGGTCGGCCTGGTGGACGTTTAGTAGGTGGAGGTGTTACAATAGTTGCTTCCTGCAGTTCACTTCTCTCTGGTTTCTCCACATTCGGCATGGGGTTGATTGACTCTGTATAAGTTAAACGATAACTGTCAGTCATGAAGAATCTAGAGCAATAGTCATAGAGGCTCCTGCCAAGACATTCAAGGACGGCAATAGCATGGCAGCAAGGCAATCCAGTGAGCTGCCATCCCTTGCAACTACAGTCCCAGTGATCAATGTCAACTATGTCAACAGATTCTCCACGGACCTCAAATGTGCTACCATGTGAGAGTAATACTTGAAGTGATCTCGCTTTTGAGATCTCATTCTGAAGCTTATCCTCCATAAAAGGTGTCAACCTTGTGACCCAGTGACTGGATTCAAGTCGTCGCCTATAACTCAATTCCATAATCTTGCCACGCAACACATCAACCATCTGAGTTATAGGCAACTCATCCACCTCAGACACCCAACTGTAGAACTGTTGGCCAAAGTTGGATGTCATGTGGTTATATCTAGCCCCACCAAAAAATGCATTGGCCCAGTGATCAGGCTCACTGCTAATGACCCAGTTATAAGCCTCGACCGAGATAGCCTTTATGTTCTCAACACACCTTTCAAACACTTCCTGTTTTGGTGCATAAGCAGCAGCATAGAAATCTTGAACCATGAGACGTCTAGCATCATGAGAAAATTGTCCTTTCAGATCCTTATTTAGCTTCTCGGCAAGACAGCGCAGACAGTAACCATGATAACACTCCTTGCCAAATATATCAAGCAATGATTCTCTTAAGCCTTTCTGGAAATCGGAAACAAAAGTAATCTGTTCTGATGTTGAGAGAGCAGATTTCAGTTGTGACAGAAACCAATGCCAGTTATCATCGGTTTCTTCATCTACCACAGCAAAAGCTACAGGGAAAAAATCATCATTCCCATCTGCAGCTGTTGCAGCTAATAAAGTTCCTTGGTATTTTGAGTAAAGAAGAGTGCTATCCAGAAAAATAAGCGGTCGGCACTGGTGAAAACCAGATATTGAGGCATGAAATGATACAAAAAGTCGACGAAAGCTTGAATCTTCCTTGGTGCTGAATGTAGCGAGACTACCTGGATTAGTCTCCATTATCTTCTCACAAAAAAATGGTAACTGAGAGTATGCCTCTTTATAAGATCCTTGAAGCTGCTCTCGTGCAATCTCCTTTGCACGCCACGCCTGAGTATAGTTCAACTGAATGCCATAGTCACGCTTGATGTCACTGGCAATATCCTTCGGTTTATAATTTGGAGAAACTTTCAGTTTCTCCTTTATGATATTCCCTATCCATCCCCTAGTTGCCCTATAACCAGCTTTTACAGTGGCCCCTTCGCAAGTATGCTCGGGGTTCATTTTCTTTATACAAATTAATTGAGTGGTGGCCAACCTAGATGCATATATGCGCCATGGACAGCCTTCCGTTTTGCACTTGGCAGTCACGCGATGGCTGTCATTTTTCTTATATTTGTAGGTGAATCCGTGGGCAATGGAATATTTATGTAGAGCTTCACGAAATTCAGCAAAAGTATTGAATCTCTGGTCCACACCGGTGATGATGTTCTCCCACTGAGTTGCTGCTCTCCGATGCTTCTCTTCATTGCTAAAAGGACATGCACCAAGTGGTGTAGTTTCAATAGGCTCATCCAAAACAATCGCATCATCAGTTTGCATCACATCCACAGGGACATCAGAAGGATTTGCTGCCTCAGACACAGTTGTCCTGCTTGATCTGTATAATTAAACAACTCATAAGATTACACGGAAATTATAAGAACAATGTTGACTCTGCCGCAAAACACAAATCTGGATTGGATTCGTAATAATAATGGGGCAGACAAGCTTTCACATGCTAGAAGGCACACACAGTGCGAGATATTCTCAATTCGGTTTAACCGACTCAACATAACCAAGTATGAAATGTAGCCAAGTTCAGGTGAGTGGTTGCTTTAATTTTCCTTCTCATGTTTGAAAATGTGCAAATCATGCATCAAGAAGTTCAGAAGAATATATGCAGCAAAGTGGCAAATAATTGAATGTGTGTAATTAACAGTCAGCATGGTGAGACTGTTTATGTAGGACTCCAAATAGTTATATTAGAAAGTGTCATTTTCCTTTTCTCTTATAACAACATTAATATGAATGACATGAGTCACAACTTCCTGTAATAATCACAATGCTAAAAGGGGTTGAGCATCTATAAAAGTCAGTATGTATGGCACTGCTTTTGTAAACTCCTTTACTTATAGAGGAGAAAGGCGAGGATAAAGTATAGAACCAGAGCACAGGATTCTAAGAAATACCTACTGGCTGGCATGTTGGACACATTTCGAGCAGCAGCCTCTTCAGCAATTACAAAGACCTCAACTTGATCAGAGTCCTTGAAGAAGTTAATCATGCGCTTGAGGTCCTTATCCTTGGATATAGTAATCAATGTCTTTTTGTTTCCTGGGAGAAAATACTTGATTGTCATGACATCAACACTGCATTGAAAAGTTTCAGCAAGTTCATACTTGAAATCTTTCAATGGTGTCTTTTGATCGAGGTCCAGAGCATAAGCTTCTCCGCCAGTATAAAATAAAGAACCATCATCTTTATTGGTCACAAATTCCCCCCCAGATTGGCAAATGGCTATGATTTTCTTAGTGGCCATCACCTGAAGGCCAATTGGATATAGTTGAATCAACTACAAAGGCCAAGCAAGCAGTAAGAAGAGTTTATAAGACGGTGAATTACATCAAAAACAAAGTAAGCAAGCTACGAATGTTGAGTACACTAAAATCTCACAGAAACAACAACAATAAGATAACCACAAAAAGGTCGGCGAGCAATGAGCCCTAAGAGTACAATATTCCACAAATCTACAAAGGGATGGCAATAGAAAAAAATAAACAAACAAGTAAAGAATCCTAAACCCAAACGAAGTAGTGTAAAAGGATGATATATATATATATATCTTGGTGCCAAAATCTAATCGACAAAGAAACATTCACAAATTCGTGCAAATTTCGGGTATTTTTCTGTCAATAGTGCAATAGAATTTTCGTTAAAATTAAAAGAACCGGAGATTTACCTTTTGACTCCAATGAGGAGAATTAAGAGTATGAAGGTTGAGTTTGTTGAGCTGGTACAATGTGCATGCCAAGAACAATTCAGGGATTTGGGGCACGGAGAGAAAATGAGAAGAAACTCTGGGTCTGTCTGGGGGCGACTTAGGCAGTTTTTATTGGCACCGGTACGACAAATCTGAACCGTTGATACCTTCATCTCGTGCTCCATATCTCGTGATAGTTTGATAGTTTACGTACTCATGTGATAATGTCTAAATTGTTCGAAAGCCCTAGTATAAAAATAAGTATCACAAAACCCCCTAAGCAAAAAATAGTAGCAATTTAGCCCTCACGCGCCCTACTAGCGCAGTTTACGTGTTGTTATAAGTTTTATAATAATCATACATTTTAATAGAGATCAACATCTTAAACATCTCACTTTTCATCACATTTTGGAGCAAGATAGAGCAGGCATAACTTGGACTAAATATGTAACCTTAAACTCGGGCTTGTCGAGTTAAGGTTTAGGGTACTCCCTTCGTTTTGGAAGAAAAAAAAAAAAAAAAAAACAACCTCTCACTTTTAAATAAATATATGTTTTTTTATGATTTAAATTTTATAAAAAGTTAAATTACTCAATAATATACACGCAATATATACCACCACCATCCTCCGCCCTAAACCCTTAGCCCTAGGGACTAATCGAGGATTGAATGCTTGGGGGGCTGAACTACCATTATAAGTTTTTTTTTAATTTGACAATTTACAAGTATATACCCAAAGTTATTTTAGTTTTATACATTATATATCACGTGTAAAAAAAAACAACATTAAGCAAAAAATTTAACAATATTATAATGACAATTTCTCAAAAGAAATAAAGTAGTAACTATTAACACTAATATAATTAATTTATGCAACTGAAAATTTTCAACAATATTATGACACTTTTTGAAAATAGTACAACGTAACATAATTTATTTAGTTTTTTTGGTTTCTCCACGGGGTGTCCGGACCAGCTTTCGCGCATCTCAACTAATCCACGCTCCCGGTGCGTGACTATCGCTGGCCAAGCATTATTTTGACAACGCTGAGAATCGATCCAGGGAGCACACTAGGTCGACCTCAAGTTGTCTCAGTGGTAGCCTTATACCACTGGGCAAAGAGGCTTGGTTAAACGTAACATAATATAACTAGTTCATACCTTATAATGAATAAACTCTAGAGTCTAAACAATTGAATGATGAACCACTTTTTCTTTTCTTTAGATTTGTTCATATCATAATAAGGGTTTATTAATTCTAATCCTAGCAACTGTAGAAGAGAAGCTCAAAAATAAAAATGTTAGTTAATTCTAAATTTCTAAGCCTAATAAGTATAATAAGAAGTTAGTTATTATTATTTACAATTTGACTCTTTTTAGTGATAATTATATTTTAAATAAAAAATGAAGGCATTAAAAGACATGGGTTGAATACAATTAAAAATTAGGCTGATAATCATGCATTTCTAAATAGTCCTTCAAAAGGAAAACAAGAAATTGGGGCTAAAAAAAGAATAGGTAAAAATGGGCCAATGTGAATGGGTGATACTTGGTGGATCCGGGAGTCCAACTCCCGGACAATATCACCCCTCGAACCATGCGCCTTCACCTGCAAGTAAATCAATAACTTCCTAGGCCTTACCAATTGGACTAAACACATGCCTGTTTTTGTTGTACAACATTTATATCATATTTTAAAGAGGAGTCATATCGTAAAATTATATATACCCAAAAGTTTGAAGTCCCCACCCGAGCCCCCCTAAATTCGTCCTTGCTTAGCCCACCTCCGCCCCACCGTATTAAAGTGCACCTTCTCTCCCGTTTCTCCCTTTTCCATGTCGGTCACCGCCAAATTTATCCCCCAACTTTGTGCACCACCACGACTTCGCAATTG